>JARJCV010000176.1:0-94093 GCA_029281435.1 Mycena haematopus | reverse complement strand
GGGTCGCGGCCGTGAATAGGGAATGAGGCGGTCGAAGGAGCAAGCGAGGAGGTCAACGAGCTATGAAATAAACAGGGACAAACAAGGCAGGCCTGCCAAAATAGGCCCAGTCGCAAACACTCTCAAAGCCCCGCTGCTTGGTTTCGCGGCCCACAGATAGGCAGGTTTCCATGTATTTGGGCTAAGGTAGGTATCCTACAGCTTGAATAGGCCGGAGCGGAGGGCGGGGGACGAGCCTTTTTGGGCAAGGCGGGGTAGCACAGCCACGCGCCAGCGCCTGGGCGGGGGTACAGCGAGCGCGTGCGGCGCTGTCAACTGCCCCAAAACGGGCAGAGCTCTGGCATGATACATCAGGGCGCATCTCTGTTGAGAGCTCCTGATACATCACGCCTCTTCTCTCCTCGAGAGCTTTGTGATGTATCAAAGTGCCCCATAGGCCTGAGAATGCAGGTACGGTGTGCGCAGGTTCCGAGATACGGCAACTGCGAACTGCAGCTTTAGGTTGTCAAATTCCAGAACGCAGGGCACATTGCGCATGGGTTTTGAGATACAATAACCGGTAAGGGATATGCCTCGGTGGTGGAATGCAAGAACTGACGATGCCCGTGCTGGAATGCAAGCACCCGAAGTGCCACCGCGCCTCGGTGGCAAGATTCAACAACCCAGGGAGAAAGGACTATCATAGCTATGGGTTAGAGGATACCAGAACGCAGGCGTGGTGTGCGCAGGTTCTGAGATACAACAACTGGGAACTGGCTGCGGTAGGTTCTCGAATCCAAGAACGCAAGCCAGGATGTGTGTGGGTTTGAAGACACGACAACTGGGAAGCAAACATGCCTCGGTGGTGGAATCCAAGGACGCAAGGCACCATGTGCATGGGTTTGGAGATACAGCAACCAGGAAGCAAACACGCCTCGGTGGTGGAATCCAAGGACTGAAGAGGCCCGAGCTGGAATGCAAGCACCCGAAGAGCCACCGTGCCTCAGTGGTAAGATTCAAGAACCCAGGCAGAAAGGACTCTGGGTTGTCGAATCCCAGAACGTAGGGCACAGTGTGCGTGGGTTTCGAGATATGATAACTAGGAACCCGATGTGCCTCGGTGGTGGAATCTAAAAACTGAAGACACAGCCCGGAGAGCCAATGTGCCCCAGTGGTAAGATTCAACAACGCGTAAAGATGCGTCGGATTTCAATGCGTGGGCACTCGTGTTGCACGCGTTATAAACACATTTCAACGTGATCAAAACATTGGCACCTACCCGAACCTACCCTCTTGAAATTTCAACACGTTGACCAATTCGTGCACAACGGCGTTGAAGTGCGTGGAAACGATGGTCAACGCGTGACCACGCGTGACCATGCACATTAACTCGTTTCCACTCGTGTCCACTTGACTTTTGTCCAGGAAAGCCTGGTATACAAGTAGCTATTACAATACTTACATCACCAGCCAAGTGGCGAGTGGCGTTTTTCTCTCTCTATAGTACCTCGTTCGGAACTTCCAGCGACATGTGGCGTTCGTTACTCGACGTGGAGTAGACAGCGTACAGGATAAGTATTAGGGACGGTCAGAGTAGGCACTTCAGATGTGCTTCATGAATGTGCTTAAAATGTACTTCACATGTACTTTTCCATTTTTGTTGTTTAAAGCACTTGCGAAGCGTCCGTGAAGCGGCTCCAGAGGTGCTTCGATGCTTCAAATGTACTTCAGAATTTTTGTGCTTCTCCCACGATTTAATTATCCGTGAAGCACGTTTGAAGCACGTACCCGAAGTACATGTTAAGCACCTACTCTGACCGTCCCTATTACGAAGAGTCGGAAAATCTCATTTCCTAATTGGTCCTCTAGACATCCTAAGGCTACGATTCCTATCTAACATCCTTGCTTGCTCGCGCTAAGCAGCTCGCGACGCGCTGGCGCTGAGTGGCTAGCCAGGTATTCATTCATTTATCGTCTACGTATCCTCCCTCCCTCGCTATCTTATTGTTGTCCTAACTGCCTGAGTATATCATGATGAGTATCAAGTATCAAGAATTCATTTCCATTTTGCGGTTCAGACGACTAGCTATGTATGTAGTAGGGTTTCGGATTCAATTCGGACGCAAGAGACGAGTATACCAGACACGATGTATGTTATACGTGGAGACGAGGAATATGTGCAGTAAAGGAATAAAGAAGAGAGAAGAAGCTAAAGCTACACGGCAGGTACGATTCAAGTTACGAACAGGAGGTGCGACGAGGGAAGAAAGAGAAAGTGTGCAAGTGAAGAGAAAAGACACAAATGGGACAAGTGGGAGAAAGAAGAGAGGATTAAAAGTAACAAGGAACGACACAGCAATGAAGAAAAGAAAAAGGGAAAGAAAGAAATCAAATATAGACAAAGAAGTCAATTCAAGTCACCTCAAGTCAAGTCCCAGCCGCACTCGCGGTTGTTGATTTCGGCCCTCCCGCCTCTACTCAGGGCTCTGTTCCCTCCTGCCCGCATCATCTTCCGCCTGCTGTGCACCCGACCTCCCATCCCGCAACGCCGGCCTCCCCATCCCCATCGAATCGACAACAGGCAACTTCGGGCTCAGGTTCTTGCCGTTCGTGGCGGCCTGCTGCTGCTGCTGCTGCTGCGGGTTTGGTGTGCCGGGGTGCGACGGGGGCGGTATTGGTGGTGTAGGTGTTCGGGTTGGGGGAGGACACGTTTGGGGGCAGAGGAGGAGGAGGGGACAGAGACAGAGACAGAGACAGAGGAGGAGGAGGGGCCGGAGGAGGCGTTGGTGGGCGGGGGCGGAGGGTAGTATTGGGGGCTTTGGTATGTTGGCTGGGGAAAGAAGGGGGTGTTAGCGAGCGGTCTTGTGGAGAGGGAAGAGGGAGGGAGGGGACAGAGAAGACACCACAGATAAACGGCAGAGAACTCGCTACGCTACACGAGAATGGAACGTGTCCACAAAGCCGAGACGCGGCGAGGCGACGGCGCGGACTTTCGTCCCGAAACGGAAAGTGGAAAGGACGCCCAACGCCAACAAAGAAAAAACGAGAAGCAACGACGCTCACCTGGTAGCGGAGAGTGGAGGACGCACGAGAACGCTTGTGCGGGAATGGCTCTGGGCGGGGCTGGGAGTGGGCGCGCTCAAAGAGGCCGCACTTGTTGCAGAGCTACACGCTGCGTCAGTATGTCATCGACCCCATTTGAAACGCTCACGACTTACGAC
Organism: Mycena haematopus; assembly: GCA_029281435.1. Taxonomy (NCBI): domain Eukaryota; kingdom Fungi; phylum Basidiomycota; class Agaricomycetes; order Agaricales; family Mycenaceae; genus Mycena; species Mycena haematopus. The sequence continues at coordinate 90,893 of JARJCV010000176.1, read as the reverse complement.
TTTTCCGGGACTGAGACGACTGTGACGCCACGCGCTCGTGTCCGTGGTACAACAATTGAAGCAGCGTCTCCTGACACGGTCGCTGAGCTTCGTTGCGGCGTCGTCGGTGTGCACGACCTGGATGACGCCGGGGCCGCTGCCTGGTGCACCGCTGCCGGGGGGCGGGGCCATCGGCTGGCTGAGCATCGTGCCGGGGAGGGGATACGGCACATATCCGCCGTGACTAATCGGGAACGGCTGGGGCGCGTACTGGGGGTGGGCCTGGCGGTCGTACGCGCCGCGGTGATGGTACTGGGCGCACCAGTGGTTGTTACTGGAATTCAATGTACCTGACCGTGGTGGGGGGGTACATTGGAATAAGGATGCACCCCGGCCGAGCGGCCAATGTGTACCTTATTGCAATGTACCCTTTATTCTATAAAGAGGTCCGCCCCGCATATATTATATATTATATTGCCTCGTCCACTGTATTTATTGCCGCTTGCGCTGTATTTATTGCCGCTTGCGCTGCATTTATTGCGGCAAGCTATATATTTAATGTGCATCACTACTGGCACAGCGGCCATCAACTCCGCGCGTTTATAATACAAAAATACATCAAATACGACCAAAACGGGCCTCGGCACCCCTATTCGTCCCCCTCCAGCCGCGCCTCTTCTTCCTCCGGCTCCAGCTCGTCCCCGAATTCCATCTCGATCGTCACAATGGACTCGGCATCCAGCGCGGCTGTACCGTCGAGGTAGGTGTCAGCCTTGGCCAAAATACCGGCCCAATTCCTCTCCAGCAGGGCGCACGTCGCGCGCTCGGTAGCAGCGTGCTCGGCGGCGTACGCCCATCGCCCCTCTGTGAGCCTGGGTCTGACCCCGGCAGCTCCCCCTCCGTGAGCGCCTCCCATCGTTCTGCAGCGGTGTACCCGTATGCGACTGTGCGCCGCATTCCTCACGCAGCAAGCGCACGTCCTCCGACAGCCGTTTGGCGCGAGCGTAGGCTTTGCACCACTCGAGGCGCAGTGCTGTAATAGTGAAGAAGCAGTCAGTAATCCTGTAACGTGCACGGCAAAAAAATAATACGCACCGTCGAGAAGCTTTGAGTCGTTTCGTCTGACGGCCGTCCAGCGGTATACCAGATCCACGAAAGTGTATGTGATCCTTCTCCTGCAGCCAGCGCACCCGCACGGGCCACTCCGCCCTCCACGAATGCCCCCCGAGCTCCGCCCAATGCTCATTCTGCGCTTTCTCCTCTACGGTGAGGGCGCGCTCGTTGAGCGCTCGCACGTCGTCGTCTCCGAGCACGCGCAGGCGCTCCTCCCAAGCCCCATGGCCCCGCAAGACTAGGAGGGCCGCGCGCGCATAGCGGTACTGCAGCTTCGCCTCGTGGATCTTGATATTGATGTGTCGTAGGATACCCTGGCCCTTCGTCATCATGCCCTGGCCAGTGTAGTTCCGGAGTTTGTACCGGTTGGTCATGGTCCGCGTGCGCAAGCCGTGGCGGACCGCCTCCAGCGCCTGCGCCGCCTCGCCCTCCCGCATCCGTGCCTCGATTTCAAGCAAGCCAGTCGCGCAGGCCCCTCGTCTGATGTGGGCGCTCAGCTCCGACGGCATGAACAGCCGTGTCGCCTCCGGGTGTTGGTCGCCGTTCCCGTCGTACACTTGCCGCTGATCATCTGCAAGCATAGCGCGCAGCGCAGCATGTAGGTGCCCTGCACCTGACGGAAGGCGTGGATCCGTTTGAGCAAGGCCGTGCGGCGCTTCGTGAACGCCAGCTTCTGGGCGGGGGTCGGATCCTCAGGGAGCGCATGTCCACTTCAAGTTTACGCCTGCGCGCCTGCGTTAGCGAACCTCACGACCCACAAAAGCAAAACTTACTGGACGGCCTCTAATTCTAGGCCCATTGTGATAAACCCACCAGGTGAGTGCTCACGATCGATCTCCACCCCGTCCTCCGTACAGATGAACTCCTCCTGGGCGATCTGCAATTGTATATCGCGAAGAAGTGTCACTGCAAGAACGGTGTTAGTTCTCGCTATCTCCGAGTCGTAATCCCGCACGTACCCTCCTGCACCGATTCGAACGGCGATCGCAAGTCCGACTCATGAGGATGCGGCTCCCTCCCAGCGCAGCACCTCCTCCTTCCATTTCTTCACCTCTTCCGGCCGCGACTCCTCCAATCCCTTCGAAAAGGCCTCGAACGCCGCCTGGTGTTTCACCCCCTCCTTGATACTGACCGCGAGCCGCTTGGGTAGCACCCGATCTGCCACATCAAATCAGTATCATGCACACTTGGTCAGACGACACAATCAACGTACGCATCGCCAGCACTCGGTCGTAGTTGTGGTACCCAAAGACGTCCTCCAGCGTCGCCTGCCGTGACCCGGCCCCATCAGCCTCGTCGACGCCGCCGCGCCGTTCGAAAATGCCCAATTCTGCTCCACCCCCTCTCCGTGCGTCATCCCCGCTCCCCACGTGAAATGAAACGAAAACGGCGCGTGACAGCCGGCTTGTGAGCGGGAAGGTGAAAGTTAGGGACCTTCCATAGTATGCAGCTTGGCGCGAAAGTGAGCTGCTTCTGGGAGGGAAACTTCTTCTGCCGCTCCCAGAACAGACGGGCGTACTGGCACGCGATGTCGTATGACACGATCACGCACAGTAAGTAGAACCCACACAACACCGAGACCAGCAAAAAATCCATATTGCAATATCTGTGCCGAGCGTCAGTACTATGCCCATGTCCCAAACCAATCGACGTACCTCTCCCCGACCTGCAAGTCCCCGATCCCATTCCCTTGCCACATGTTGTGCCGTGAGCATGTAACCCCGCCTATGCCCGTCGTACGCAAGCCCTTGACCCGTCTCGTATTGGCCATAAACATTGCCTGAAATCCCGAGCAATTGGACACTTCCTGTTCGCTCGCGTGCTTCGCGATGTGCGCCTTGTACCCGTCTTCCCCCTCCCGCTTCGCGAAGTAGCCAAAACCGTCGCCCAGGATCGGATCCAAAGCCTCAGACGAAACGTTCCGATTTGACAAACGGAAGTTCGCGTCTTGAGCCAAAAACAGCCAATAAATAAATCTAAGAGGTTTGTTAGTACCTCTCCTTCACTTCGTAGGCGCGAACACACTTACCGGTACATGGGCTCAATTTGATCCCAGTCGTCAGGGAGGTTCCACCCCGGCTGAGGGCAAGCTCGACACTTCAAGGCCAATCCGCCTTGTGGCGTCGCTCGCACCCCGCCTGCCTCGTGTCCGCACTTGAAGCGCTTCATGCGCTTCACATCACGCCATTGCCGTACGATATCCATAAAAGGCTTGCGTCGGTCCTGCTCAAAGTCAGATTTAAAAACCTCTAAGTTACACACACGCGTACCGGCGGCTTGTCCAGCCCGTCATGGTTCGTACACTTTTCCAGCCCGCGCAGAAAGTCGTATGCTGATAGCTTGCCGAGGCAGTTCAAGGTCTGGAACAGCCGCAATACGGCGAAGGTCGCACAAGTTTTGGGGTTCGTCAACGTCGCTGGCCACCAGCATGCGCGCAGCAGCTGAATTCGCTCCTCCAGTGGTTCGCCGCCCCCATCTGAACCATCCTCCACACGGCACCCGCAGTAGTCCACCGCAATCTCGTGTACGCCTGTCAGGTCGTACAACACGAAATCTCCTGGCGCTGATCGCCGAAATGCACACACCACCCCGGGGGGATGATTCAGCTGAACGCGTAGCCCAAGCTCCTTCAGGCCCTTTCTCTTGCGCTTAAAATATGTTCCCGTCCAGTGCTGCACGGTGTTCAGAAGATGTTTTAATAAAATGACAATCAAATATATATATACCTCGATAAAATGGGTCGGCAACTGCGCATGAGCGGCCACAATGCAGGAAGCGCAGAACATTGCCTGCCCGACACACGCCTGGTCGACGCAGCGGTATTCTGCTGCCTCGCTGCACGCACGATTCGGACAACGCCGCTGCGGGTCATTGCATCGCACGCTGGCGCATCGAGCGTGCACCCAAGTATCCCCGCGGCCCTCTCGGCGCAACTGCTCCGCTAAGTACTCGTCGCTATGCGGGTACCACGCACGCATTGGGCGTACCTGAAGACGCCCATGAAAATAACTTAGCAATCATATTGAAGTAAAACAATGGAACGCACCGTCGCTGGCTTCTCCACTGCGGGGAACACGACCTGAATCCCGTCCTCCACGATATGGTCCGGCTCGCAAGAGAGCGAATTGTCGCCCAGCTGGTAAGTGAATTCCTGGGCCATGCGCGCCTGACTTGTCGCGAAGTCTTCGCGGTACCATGCCGACGCATCGTCCGTGGTGGAAGGCCCTGCTGTGTGGGACACCACCCCTATTCGAGTCCTCTGCCGCCGGTCATCCGCACTCCGAAAGGTCTCGGTGGTCGAAGTCGCCGCGACCACCAGCTGCGGAGCCTTGTTCTTGCGTTTGTGGCTCGAACGCTGGTTGTTGGACATCGTTCCGGAGTGGAGTGGAGAATGGGCGGGCAGAGGACAGCAGAGATGAACCGAGGACAGGCATTTCAGGGGACTTGCCCACTGAGGTGACTGTCGCGCATCAAGCGCGCACGTGGTCGACATCAGCCATCACTTCACCATAGCTACGTCGCGACTTGCATTTCATAAAGCCTCACATATGGGGTCTAGTGAGGCAGATGTCTTCTGATTTGACGCCCACCTCTCCAACCTCTGCACCCTCTGCACCCTCCTCTTCCTCCTCGTCGAACCCGGCGCCGTCACCTCCGCTGTCGCCTATCCCCGCTTCCTCCTCGTCGAATCCGACGCTGTCAGCTCCGCTGTCGCCTATCCCCACCCAAAAAAACCTGAACATGCTGGCGCACAAGCCCGCCTGCCAATTCCCGAACCCCAACCTGGCAAAGTATGTCGAAGGCATCCCGGGAGAAACTTGTGAATGGTTCTGGGCCCTACCGCTAGCATCAGCACAAGACAGGTGATTGTTTTTTCGACCCCTTGGGTTTTCTCGCTCAACCAAACTTCCAGGCGCGAGCCGACCGTCACCCGCGACAAGTGACTGGAGGTTTTTTTTTTGGGCTACATACACACGTTGATAGTTTGCCATGATTAAATTCATTTTGGTCCTTCGAATGTCGTGAATATTGCGAGTTGAGTGGAGGCCAAAGACAACTCACACCAAAATTTTCCAAGTCCCACTTGCGGGGTATCTAGTGTTAGACTTCTAATAAGTAAAAGAACCTGGTGGTGAACGGTTCACGCCCACTAATACTTCGCTCCCTGATATGTTTAGTCGGTGGGTCCTCCCGGTTCGACCCCGGGCCAGGTTGGATACCTTTTTTTTTTCTCCCTTTTTTTTCAATACCCAGGTTGTACTATAGCAAAGCGAGACGATGTGCAAATCACACGCCCGATAACTCATCGAAAAAAATAATGATTTTGAAAGTATGTCATCCCAACTGCAACTGTTCTTCTACGTTACGCCGCCACTGGTGAATGCTCAATATCCAGCACAATCACCTCGCGCGGGGGGCGGGGGAAACTCAGGCCGCTGAACGACAACGCGACGCGGCTGTCGTCCTTCCAAAACGGGTAGTCCTCTGCGATACTGGATTCCTCTCCGTAATGCCGGAACGGCGCCATGAACATCTGTGTGTTGCAGTCCGGGCACGTCCAGTGCTTCTCCAGCCAAACCCGAATGCAGACGAAGCAGTGGCCGTGACCACATGGATATCTGCACCCGACCATCAGCGATCTCCACACTGACACAATCAAGGACTTACGATACGGGGTGTGATTTTACAGACCAGCAAATGGAGCAAGTGTGATGTGGTTTGGGGGTCGCGAGGACCGGAGGGCGAGCATCATCAATGTACAGCGCCTCTGCTGTGAGTGGGATTCGCCGGGGGACGCGATACCCACCGTCATGCGTCCGACGAGGGGGCGTACGCGGCACACCATTCGCCAAATTCCGTGCGGCGCGGTTGCCAGTGGAGCTGCGTGTGGGGCCTGCGTTTGCTGTTTCAGCAGCGCGATCGACAGGCACGACGCGCCGCGCAGGAAGGACAAAGTCGACGGGTGGGTCTGGCGAGGTGCGCCCAATGCGCGAGGGTGGTCCTTCATTTATAGCCCCTGTCAAGAACGCGTCAGTCCCCCTGGCCCACATGATGTATGCGATGTACTTGCCTCGGCCACGATTTTGGACGCGACCGCCTCGGCCGCGATTTTGGACGCGACTCGGATCGCGGAAGTCCTACAGGGCGGTTAGCGCGGACCGTGTACGGTCAAAAAAAAACGCACCAGGTTCATACGCAGTGCAGCGAGAGTGGGGAATACAACAAACCAGGAGGTCATCGAGGTCACGCCGGTGATGAAGGTAGGCGAGAACAGAGGTAAGCGACCCCTATCCGCCTCAGTCAGAATACTCAATCCCCCAAATATTAATGGCCCTCCCGCCATCCACCAAGCGAGTCGCGGCCGCCGCCTGGAGCGTCAGTTACCTGGAACGAGATAGCAACGGTAGGGTGGGAGTCCATTGCGGGCTCAGAAAAAAAATCTCACCGTCTTCCTCCTGTGGCACCAGGGTCGAAGTGTGGCGGACAAGTGCTGCACCTCCACGGAACACCGGTGCTCATGGGGTGGCCGAGGCTAATGGGCGGATGCACACGGCTTGACGGCGGTGTAGATCGCGGTGTATATGACGGCGGTGTACCTCTCTGTATTCGAGCCTATTCGACCGCTGTACGGCGTTCCCCAACTGTGGGTCCTAGCTCCAGTTGGGAATCAGTAGGAACACAACGCCCTGTATTGAGACTGGGCTGTCCGGATGAGAGAATCTCCCGCGTCGGTGAGGTTGGCGACCTGGGCATGCCGGTAGAATATGCGGCCGGCCCCGGGCCCACGAAGGCACAAGCACCGAGAGACTCAGCCGGGACGACCTAATGGAATGTGGTTAGCGTTTGTGAAAAGTTGGCCTCGGTTCTGTCACCGAGAGATAGGGAAACGGCGAGTTTGGCACTGATGTGGCGCACTCACCGGTTACCCTTCCAGACCACGAGCGCGGTTGGCACCGTTTCCCTGCCTCAGTAACGCCAAACGACTGGGCAGAAGGCTTCGGCAGACCTGGACCACTGATTCGCCACCAAAAATAATGAGACTTGCGGGATGTGTGTGGGTACCAGTCGACCTAAGTAACAGACGTAGGTCTTTGACAAGAGTCCTAAGCCATTTCGACCTTCCAAAAAAAAAGTTAGTGAAAACCGCCAAATATGATGTAGGACACTAATGCCAGTACAACGGGTATTATGGGCCCGTGGGTGGAGTGGTCAACCACCCAGAATCGACATAACTCGAGGAAAGAAAGAATGACATCACGCCATTAGGCCGGATTAGGCAGGAGAACTCGAGAATCCGAAAAGTCCGATAAAGCCGACCAAAAAGACCAAATGTAGTCGAATATTTTGCACCTGGCCAGATTCGAAACCAAGAACGGTGAGAATCTGACGGATTACTGGCCGCCACCAGCGAGCCAGGTGCACATATTATGTTGGCTTTTGAAGCTGGCTACAATACTCTTGAGGTGAGCACGTGTCTCGGTCAGACTGTTTTGCGGTGACACTTCGCGATGGCTCCTCCCAAAGTGAGCTTCGCAACTGAGCAGGAATACAGGCGCTATCTTAAGCGCCAGGAAGACAGCCGCAACTATCGTGCAAGGTGCGCAATCTAGAATCTTTGTGGGGAACAAATGAGTCTCTAACGCGTGCGTTTACAGGCATCGTGAAAAATGTCGATCTGCGGGACGCGAGCGCATGCAGCGTCTCCGTGCTCAAGCCACCGAGGATCAGCGGGCGCGCCACCGTGAGGCTCAGGCACGCTATCGAGAGAAGTATGTTTTTTTTTTGTGTAACTACGCGCTCTGACCTGTAGAAGATACCGGGAATGGATTGCTCAGAAGGCGAGGCTCGCGGCTCGCCAGAAAAATGCCGCGGCGGGAAAGCAGACCAAGAGCCGCCCGCGCGCGCGCCATTACTATTCTTGCGATGAATCTGAATCAAGTTCTGAAGACGACGACGAGGAATTTGATTAGCTAGGGGACATTTTATGTATCTAGCTAATAACACCCTGTGTATTCATTGGCATCCTTGAGCCTCTGTTCTGCCCAAGCCCGATACTCCGTTTGATACCTCGCCTGCTCCTGCGCATCCCGTTCCCGCTGTTCCCGTGCACGTTTTCGGCGAAGACGGCGGCGCTTCGCTTTGCCTGGTGTTTTGGGAGTACGCGGGGACGTGGATGCGACACCCAATACAGTCGCGCCAGTGGTGGGCACACCCCAAGAACCAGCGCCGGCACCCCAAGAACCAGCGCCGGCACCCCATGAGCCAGCGCCGGCACCCCATGAGGGAGCACCCCAGGCAGTGTTCGTGGTCGCGAGGGGGCCTGCGTCCAAAAGGAAGCCGCCGAGAGTCCTCGTGGTAAGTTCAGGGGTGGCGGCCCATCCAGGCATGGTGTTGCCGCGAGAACTTCCCCACCCGGCACCGCTGCCCCAGGGGAAAGGCACGGAGGACCAATTGCCGCCGGTGGTTGCCGTCCCATGCGCGAAAATCCAGCGCTCGAAATGGTCGGGGTCGCGGACGGCGCGGCGGAGGAGTGCGACGGCAGCAGAGGCGGCCAGCCTGCCAATCTGAAAGCGGCGCCTCTGGGACGCGTCGGCGTAGTTCGTGACCTCAGCGCGGTTGCGCAGGCACCAGCGGTACCGAATCACGGCTTGCTCCCCGAGGCTCTCGGCCACTACGACCATGAAGTCACTTGCAGCTGACCAAAAAAAAAACCACTCACCCTCAGTGTCGTGGGCTGGGTCGCAGAAGGTGCGATGCGGAACGTGCGAGCCGGGCGTTCGCCATTTCCACCGCTGAGGCAGAGCCATGATGGCACGTGAGTGCGCCTTCGCTTCACTTGTCACCTCATGGCGTCTCCTCCCCTGCGTCGCATTCCTACCAACCTCCCCCTCGAAGATCTTCGTATGGATGATCGTGGCACGAAGGACCCGAGATACTATTGCCTTCCACCAGACCGAACGCGAGGTGGTCGCGCAGGACCACGCGGGGGCAAATACCCTTTCCACCTAGTGACGCAGGGCAATGTGGTGGGATACTTCGACAACTGGTGAGTGAAACCACTCACTACAATACTTTGAGGTTGATCAAAGGCCCAGGCCGGAGGCCAAGGAGAGTTTGAGTGGGTACCCTGGGAACAGCAATCAGGGTTGCTACACGCTCGAAGAGTGCGTCGAAGTGTGGCAGCGTCTCTGCCCCCTGGGAGTGCACCCTCACCCCGTGGAGCCGGCGGTGGCCCCGCGCCCTTCTACGAGTGCGCCCACCCCCTCCAGTCTCATTTCCCCCCAATCTGGCTGCACCAGCAGTCCAGGTGCCCAGAAGCGCGAGAGCGGCGGCACTGCAAAACACGGGGATGAAAGTCCTGTGAAGCAAAGCCCCAAACGTTCGTGTCCGAGCACGCCGACTGCGTCAACGCGCGCGCCACGACCAGGATCCTCACCGAATGTCAACTTCGTCATTGGCGGCTCGGGGATTGTGTCCAGCAGCGCGTGAGTGCACAGCTGAATATCAAGTTCCTTGGGCTTATTTTTAATTAGCAACCGCACCGAACAACGGTACCTCGACATGCAGCGCCGCGGGGAGGAACCCGAGTTGCTCATCACCCGCCTGTTCGCTCGCGCAGCTGTGTTTGCGATAGATGACGACGAGATTGCCGAGGAGGACTAGGCTTAAGTTCGTACGGTGTGGAGGTAATATGCTGTCGTCGTTCAAAATTTGCTCTGTACATGTACTTCGTTATCGTGATGAAAAGCATCGTCGCTTGTCTGTTTATGGGGTGATGGTGAATCGCGACCCACGTGAACACAAACGTAGACGAAACATCCTCCTACCAAACAAACCCACAAAAAAGCCTCCTCGAGAAAGACATGGCACGCGCAGGGACAGCTGAACGCAGACGGAAGCGTCTGGGACTTTCGCCTGTGAAGCCGGGCAAGAAATCTTGGATTCACGGCTCGAAACTCGTGTTCTTCGAGGGTCACAAGGACGCGTACCTGGCGGCAGCGGAGATGAAGCAGACGGGGTCGTTCTACCAGAAGCTGGCGCACCTGTATCTCGCGAAATATGGGTACAATACTGCTTGGGATGCGGACCTGCAGGAAGACCAAGACGTGGCTGACGACGTCGACGAGGACGAGGACGTGAACGACTTGTCGGCCGAGGAGGCAGAGGAGCGCGCGAAATACTTCCAGCTCCTGAAAACAGTGAGCCGCATGTCCCTGCTAAGCTGGACAAAAGTGATTGACCCACCCTTGAGAAAATTGGTCAGTGGTACAACGGGAGGTACGGGGGCTCCGTGGAGGGCAAAAAAAAAAAAGTCACATTCAAGACGCTGTTTGATAAACCGGAACTCAAGCCACCGGCTCCGGTGAAGCCCCGCATCCTTCATTTTTATTCTCGTCGGTTCTACAATGAGCGCGTCAAAGATCGTGTGACCGCGCGCTGGGCGGCGGCATCGCGGCTCCCCAGCCACGAGCGTCCGAAGGAAATCACGATACGCGCAGCTGTGACGAAGGAGTGCTGGGCCGCGGAGTCCGACGACTTCAAGCGCGAGGTCGAGCTCAGCCTCGAAAAAGAGCATGCGGCGGCGATGGAGGCGTATGAGCGCGCGATATCGGGCGATACGCCCACGAAGCCTCAAGAATATGATATGTGAGCCTGATCTGCAATAGAAAGGTAGTAATAAGAAGCTGAGTGGTATCACAGAGCGCTGCACAACGCGGCTTACTATCTGCAGCCGTTCGCGGACGCGGCGCGCGAGCGCTTCGGGATGAACGTAGCGATCCTGCTGTGCGGTCCCATCGCGGACCGCAGGGGTCGGATTGAGGTGCGAAGGTAAGTCTCTGGCTGAGGGGAATGGGAAGAGGAGAGGGCTGATTAGTGGACTTGCAGTGTCCACGCTGGGATGACCAAGGGCGTGTTACCGCGCGTTTGGAGCGACTACGATCGAGGAGGCTTCGACGCGGCTCAGCGAAGCTTCGTGGAGTTCTCGCATCAGTGTTTCAGTGAGTGATTCAGAGATAAAGGAAGCCGAGCGTTAATGGCGGTATGTGTAGCGGAAGCGGAATGTCGCGCGCGCGCCCTGGATAGTGCGGATGGCGCAGAGGCCGCCACGGAGGATGGCGATGAGGCCGACACCCAATCCCAGGCACCGCATGCGCTGCGGCCACCCTCCCCTGGGACATCCACAGTGGTTCGCCCCCCAACGCCTGACATCCCAGGCCCGCGACCGCACGGTGCTGAAGCGACGCCAAAAGCCCCGGAGCAGAACAACGAGTCGATAGCGCATGGCCTTCTTGACGGCGCCCTGCGGGGGGGGAAGCTGCTAAGCTTCGGCGATGACGGGCCAGAAAACCTGTACCTGGGGCCGCTGGCGCCGCGCGAGGAGGACACGGACTTGAGCCTGCTCATGCCATCCGACTTTTGGATGCCAGGCGCAGAGCCGAAGATCGGCCGCGCGCTCGCCGCGGAGCTGAAACTGTTGTCGGCGGCGGAGTATGAGGAGGCGATGGCGGGGTACCGGCTGATGACTGAGGCGGAGATGGAGGACAAGAATGAGATGGCGCGCAATAGGCTCTTTTTCGCGCGGCTGGAGCGGGGCGTACCTGGCTCCGTCGTATTTGACCTCTCATCCGACCCGGAGGATGAGGGAGACGAGGCAGGGAGGCTCCCCCGTCCGCGTGGCCGATCTCGCACGCCGCTAGCGCCCACACCCGAGACGACGGCGCCTGTAGCGCCCACCCCCCAGTCGACGGCGGAGACGCCGCTAGCGCCCACACCCAAGACGACAGCGCCCGACAAGACGACGCCGCTGGCGCCCACACCCCAGCCGACGGCGGAGACGCCGCTAGCGCCCACTGTAGCGCCCACCCCCCAGTCGACGGCGGAGACGCCGCTAGCGCCCACACCCAAGACGACAGCGCCCGACAAGACGACGCCGCTGGCGCCCACACCCCAGCCGACGGCGGAGACGCCGCTAGCACCCACACCCGAGACGACGGCGGAGACGCCGCTAGCGCCCACACCCAAGACGACGGCGCCTGACACGACGCCGCTAGCGCCCACCCCCGAGACGACGGCGGAGACGACACCCAAGACGACGGCGCCCGACACGACGACGCCGCTGGCGCCCACACCCAAGACGTCAGGCGCCGCTGAAGCACTGCCCCGCCCCCGCCCCCATCGCTTGCCTCGAAGGGTACCCGCGCTCGAGGACAGCGAAGGTCCAGGTCCACTGGGACCGCGAAACGAGGGAACGCCTGTAGAAGAGACATCGGATATCGATAAGGCGGCGGAGAAGGCGTGGTGCGACATTGACGCCGCGGAGAAGCAAGATTGGTACCCAGAACTGCAGAGGGCGTTCGGCGGATTCGAGCGAGGCAAGGAGTGGGGAGGCAAGGAGTGGGAGAAGGCCGTGAAGCTCCTCGTCGAGCTAGAGAGAAAGAGCGGGTTCCACGACAAGGGCATGCTGAAAGCGCCCTACGGCAAGACTGAACGCCCGGTCGAGGTGGAGGCGTTCATGTCGGTGGGGAGGCACTGGGAGAGTAGATTCGGGCTGAAGACGGAGATCGGATCGAGAGACGTCGAGGGGAGTTTTGGGCAGAGGTGGTGGAAATGGTGGGAGATTGGCCAGCCGCGAGAACGAGTAGAGGGTAAGGAATGGTGTCTTCCAGCAAGGGTGCCGGACAGCGGGTGGGAGGAGATGCGAAAGAGGTTCGGAAGGAACGGCATGTTGTTATATTTGGGTGGGCTGTTTTGGTGGGGTGAGGCGGCAGCGTCGGACGAGGAGCACGCCGGCGAGCTCCTCGCCGAGTGGCGCGTGGCCGTGGTGGACGTGGCTCGAGTGCTGGATGAGGTGGTGAAAGGCGTGAGTGAAAGGTATGTAATTTTGACGCTCGAGAATGCCGGTATTGATCCACCTTACAGCCACGGGCATGGAAACGCCGCCAAGAAGAAGGCGCCGTCTGGCGCGACGCCTGCAGCCCGTACCACACGCAAACGCACAGCGGAAGAGACGAGCACGGATTCAGGTAAAGAGAACACGAGACCAGCGTAAGTGTATTCCCGTTTGGGAATTCGGCTAAGTCCGCTAAGCAATGTGCTGACCGCGTTCATCAGGCAACGTCGTCGTTTGGCTCTTTGAGTGGGGGGGGGAATTTTTGGAATTGACTGTCGAAATTTGGGGATCCTTAAAATATGCGAAGGCCACTGTATTTATTGCATAGATTGATTTGATTTATTGCACAGAGTGAGGAGTGATAACAAAGGGAAGGGGAGCAAAAACAGAAAGGAAGAGTGATCTGGGTAAAAAAATCAGGTGGAGGAGGGTCCAGCAATCAAGAGGTGCTGTCACTGTGGGGGGTGCAAGTAGGAGAGCGGCGGCCAGAGGGAGAAGGAGGAATGATGGCGGATAAACAAAGTACAATTACGCCGGCTTGATCGGCGGCGATGATGCCGTGATGGAACTGATGCGGGGAGCGAGATTCTGTTCTTTTAGGGGTTTATTGGGCCAACGCTTCCCGGGTAGTGGTAAATACCTGCCGAGCAGCCTATTTGAGCTGCTGAGTAAACAAGAATCAACAGAAAATATAGGTTTCCCGGGCATTTGGCCCGATATGGGTATGCCCCGGGTACATTGCAATAAGGTACACAATGGCCGGCTGACCAGGGTACATCCCTATTCCAATGTACCCCCCTACCAGGGCCAGGTACATTACATTAAAGTAACAGCTACAGCTCCTGGGCGGGGGGCGGGGGCGGGGGCGCGTACATGTAGCCGCCCTGGTAGCCGCGGGGGATGTCGTAGGCGGGGTAGTGGTGCTGGGGGTAGTGCGGCGGGGGCGGGGAGCGGCGCTGGACGGGGGCGGAGACGGGGGGGTGGAGACGCCGGAGCAGTCGAGGGACGGCGCGGCAGACGGGGACGGGGAGCCGGAGTGGGTGGGGAGGGTGGCGATGGGTTCGAGGTCCTCGTCTGGCGTCGAGTCTCTGTCCGGGAAGCAGCACTCGTGGAGGCTGCACTGCTTGTTGGGGTCGTATGGATAGGCGGCCTGGGGCTGGCTGGTGGACATGGGGTAGGGCTCGACGTGATGGGGCATCTGCTTTGATTCAAAGTTGTCGTCGGCCGCGGGGTCGACGTTCGTGGAGATCCGCGTCATGCACGCTTTGCACGGCAGCCACGGCTTTCCTCTGAGTCGGTCGTCCATCATCCGTTCCTTCGTTTCTTGTTCTATTTTCATCTTCACGTTCATACTAATGGGGCGCGTCGTCCCACCCAAGCTTAAGGGGTGCAGACCTGTGGTGGTATGCGCGACGGCGGGGCTGTGGGTATGGGAGGATATACAAAGCGGCGGTATTTGATGTGAGACAGATAGGATGATAGAAGGCAGATGGAAAGAATGTAAGGCAGATAAAATTGAAGTGAGGCAGATTCGATAAAATAAGCCAGAATTCCTTTTCGAGCAATCTGATCGCAACACGTCAATGAAACCTTTGACAGCGTTCGCACTTCTCTTCGCAACAACACCAAGGCCTTCAACGAGAGCTTTTGGTGCCGAATCTTCTACCTCAATTTCCAGGGCGACCTCGACAATGTCAACGAAGGTTTCTTGCAGAGCAGGTACCTAGTCAAGGTACATTCTTCCTGTGTTTTAGCCGCTCGCTGACGAGCGTCCCAGGCCTACAAAATTGTCTTCACCGGACCCGCCTCAGCCAAGAACATAGAGGACGAGAACAGTGCCCCCAAGAAACGCAAGATTGCTGCTCCCCGCCGTCCCGTTCGCAAGCCCCCTTGCGAGATTTTCAATATGAATGGCACGGTGACCCCGCGGTCGCTTGCGTACATTTGTGTGCTGGTACGAGTCTCGCTCTCTTCCATTCCATCTTCTGATCGTCTCTTAGTTGCACGCGTCGCTCACCGATGTCGACAGGTGGAGCACTGAGGTCTACGGGTTTTCGTACCCTCAGATGTACAATCTCATTGTCGACTACTTCGAGGGTCCACGGGAAGGAACACCGCAACAGGAACATGCGGACCAGTTGATAGCGTGGTGGAACAAGTGCGTTGGGGTCCGCTTTTCATTTCTTCTGTCTAACCTCGCTGCATTGTAGGCAGATCTTCCCTGCGCATGCCTCGTCGGTTTCCACCTCCCGCGCCGTTGTTAACTCGATGGCCAAACTCCGCGCGCAGGCCCAGCAGACCTAGCTCGAGGGATAGCCGCATTTATCTGTATTTTAAATTATGCCTGCAAAATATATTGTTTTATCTGCTATCTTTTGGGCTGGGAGCGAGCAATGTGTGCATTTAATGATATGAGCAATGAAACTATGGCTGCCTGGACCATAGCCCACACGTACAGTACAGGCTGGTACGGACCGATAAGCTCATCCGGAGCTGGCGACTTTCGCCCGCGCTGGTATGCGCGGAGCTAAGGCGCAAGCGGCGATGAGTCGCTGTGAGCGCTCATCAGCTACCATTCAAGCGGACATGAGCTGATGATCGCTGGCATCCAATTGCCGGCCATCGCGAGTGCTGGACAGCTTTCTGCAAATTTGGTGATGCTTTGGCCGCCTCTCTCTTCTTCCACCACCGTCAACGATGAACGACGTACGACGGGGTATAGCACGCAGACACCCAGACCGACGGTTTCTGATGTGGCTCAGCTGGCGCACGATGATGGACGATCTTGGATTTGCCAGAGGGGCGCTCCGGCATTGCAACGCGGTAGGCGGTGACTTTTACGGTGAGCGGTGTGTTCGGCCGCTCGCGGTTCTGAATTGGCTTTTTGGTTTTCATTTGACTTCTACAGACGGCATCGTTAACCTGGGCCAGCGCATCGCGATTCGCCATGGTCTCTGTCTTGTGGCATAGAAAGATGGTCGAGAGGTTGGGGACTAGCTAGTTCGCCAGATGCGTGGTGAGCTCTCCTGCGACGCGAGGTATATTTCACTTCACCCCAAAATATTGTCGAGGTCCAAAATGTCGCGCTGAAGCTCTTTCTACTAGTAGGTACGCCGTGGTAGGAAAAAAAAATAGCCCGGCCCCATCAGATCACCACCGCCGTTTGCACCGCACCGCCGCGCGCGCGCGCGCTCGATTGTTCGCGCACATTTATTTCGGAGCCGCGGCGCGGCACGTCACATCTGAATATTCAGTTGTAGTGAAGTTGTAGTTGTAAGTATTACATCTTCAATTTATTTTTGCCCCAATCTCCAAGGTCTTTCTGAGTCAAGCAAGACATTGTTGGTACACAAGGAAGCGGCCCGGTAGGTGTTTCCCATCACCAAAATCGACTTGAAATCGACAGTGTCGAACTCAGCTCACATCACCCCAGACTGGTGCGAACTTTCTGACAGTGTCGTAACTCACACGGCCTGAGCGACGAGTCTGAGTGTGAGAGTGTCGCACTTGGTGGGTCCCCTGACACCGTTGGTGCCCGTGTCGGCCAGCGACTCCATAATCAAGCCCATACAATAATGGAAAAGTCGGTATTTGGCAACCGAACGTGTTGCATCCGTGAAATAGTCGAATTTCGGGGTCGGGAGATAGCCCAGGAGAATGGCGCATGCGACGATGCCTTTCGTCGAGTATTCTTCCAAATATTTCCGATTGTGATGTACTGTACTATTACGACCAAAGGTTCATGACGGGTGACAGGCCCTCGTGAACTGAACAATTTTGCACTAGGTGACGGTGACTTTGAGATTTTGTGGCTAAAATAGGCCAAAAAACGTCAAAATTTCCGTCTGGCAAGTGCCGGACTACCATATATGCTAATTTTCTCCTGATTGCCGGCGAATGAACAACTTATTCAGTGAACAATTGAGGTGACGGGTGACACCCCGTGAACCTTTGGTCGTAATACTACAGTATACGGGCCAGGGCCGCCAGGCTGTTTTATCGCCGCTTCGCTGAGACAAGCGCGTTTTATCCGACGACAGGATAATGGGTAGTCTCTCGTAGACAGACACTTTATCCGGGACAATACTGAACCTGTCTGTAGCTGGGACAATCCCACTCTGAGCTCTGATCATACCGCGGAATTGAACGCATTTTTCGACGGCACCAAGACATTTGATCCCGCAGATCAGGCAGTCATAGACACTGTATTTCACCTCGTTCGCGACCGGTGTACCAGTCGCTGCCAATTCCACTCCTTGGACAGTGAGTAGCGGACCCAGTTCGGATTGTGCATGGCTGTATTCTCATTGGTTTTGTCTATTCAGCCCAGTCAAGATATCAACGGCAGTCCCCGAATCTTCCTTCATCCAGGCGAGGTCGGAATGGAGAACATCACCGACGCGTTGGGTGCGCGATGCGCTTTTTGGCATGGACTGGCGTCGGAAATGGATACTTGAAGAGGTTGAGCATATTGTCGCCGTTGTCGTGTCTCCAGCGTGGTATTCTAACTTTTTTAAATGCAAGCACTTTGAGGTGGAAAACCTTCACAAGATCTTTTCGATGCGGTGGTCTGGACCCCGCACCCAGAGACTGGACTTCGTTTTCGGCTTGGGTATGTGCCGGTACTAAGCGTTCTTCAAGTGTGTAAAAGGTTTGTATGTCCAAGATTTCAGTGCAGCTGCGGCATTATTCCTGGTGATTCGCAGAGAGAAGTTCAACTTTACTCTTGCTATCCGTGCCAAAAGGTAATTCTTGACAGATCTCCAGAGTCCAACCCTGGATTTTAGCGAAGTCCACATCGTTAGTAAGTGACAGCAGAAATTCTGAACACTGGGGGAGTATAGATCTCAGAAGCAAATTTCTGATGTTGTCGCTGGAAGTGATTGGAGCAAGATTGGTAAACGCAATCAATTCAGGTCAGGAATAATTTAGATCAACGTTAACTGACCCATCATTACGATTCGAAGTCGGTTCTTCTAGACACGGGTACGTGGCGTGCAATGGCGTTGCTCAACCGCACTGTTGCCGCCTATATACAGTCCGCTTTGCGCTTGACAACTCTCGTCTCTATCATGTTTCCTCCACCTTTGGAATCGACCTATGGGTCTTGGTTGATTTCTTTATTCCTCGAGACCATGTGGGTCAATCATGTCGTTGAACAAGTTGAAAACGTGCTAACAATTTCCTCAATCTCTACGGAATCGGTATCTTGCAATTTTTCCTTTACTTCCAGTGGTCGCCGAAGGATAAGTGATCAATCAAATCCTTCGTATGTTACCTCTCGCCCAGATTCCTGAATCGTGCTCATCTGGTGACGACTAGGTGCTCGTCGTCATGTAGGCCGACGAATCTTCAAGTTCATTGAAGTCCAGGCTTTCTGACGTGCCGTGGCCCGTCATAGGTTCTTCGAAACGACCCAAATCGCTTTTTTCTTCCGGTCCACCCACTATCGGTTCGTCCAGAGATTCGGGATTGTAGAGGAAGATTTGATCTGGTGCGGTGGATACATATCTTCGTCGACGATATTATATTAATCTCGAGGTTTCCAGGTCTGACTCGGTGGGTGGTCATTTATTCAGACTGCAATGGGTCCTGATAAGTCTTAGCTTCAACTACTTGCGAACGTAAGTTGTTCGTCTTCCTTGCGGCTCGTCCATTTTGACTGATTCTTCCATTTAGTACCTTACTGCCTTCACGGTCCAATTGTAAGTTGGAGATCATCGTACACCCTTTCCACCAATAGACACCTCCGATAGATACTTCGCAAGCCGTATCTACCGTTGTAAGCGCTGCAATTTCAACCAACGAACTTTTGCAAATAATTTTGCCCAGTGACAAGAGAGGCCATGTCAATGATCGAGTCTAGGGCTTCCGCGTGGGGAGTCTACGTTATCGTATGTTCCTCAAGACAGTAATTAAAGGGGTGCTCACTGATGTTTCACAGGTCCTTCTGGCTGTCGTACAGATGGCGGCCGGTTTAGCTCAAACAATTTGGTCGTAAGTTATTCCACACCCCATCGTTCCTGACTCTTACCAGCTTGACCAGGTATCACCTCCGGTCCTACTCCAAGCTCGATCAAACGAAGGCACGGGTCGAGCAATCTACTGTTTCGGCACTAACACATTCGACCTTCAGGCCATTACGACGCTTCAAACCGCGGCCTCACTCGCCTGCGACCTCGCTATCACGGGGTTTCTCTGCGTATTTCTACACCAAAACAAACCAGGGTTGCCCAGGTACGCGCTCCAGCACTGGTTGTGTACCTTTGAACTCGATCTCTGCGTCTAGGACTGAAAAATTGATGAACACGCTGATGCTGAACTCCGTGAATTGTGGCATGCTGACGGCGCTCTCTTCGGCTGGTACAATGATTTTAGTGCGTCCACCAGACATTCACCATTCCACAATATCGCTGAGCCTCGCCCCTAGTTTCTTGTGCGTCCGGACACGTTCTGGTTCTTTTTAACTCTCGCTCCCAACAGCAAATGTTCAGTTTTCTTGAACACTGTCGACGTCGTTGCTTACTTTCCTTCTTGCAGTATACATGTCGGAAAAATCCTGGTGAGCTTCAAACGTCCTGGGGCACGTCTCAAGACACCGCAAGGTCATATGGTTCAAGACACCGCAAGGTCATATGGTTTTAGCTGACTTGCAGCACATAGGTTGGAAATCCGTAAGCTCTTCCAAGACACGCCGTGACTCCCAGGCTCTCCCAAGGCTCTCGGGTGACAGCCAATGTCCCAGGGCCCACGAAGGCTCCACAACCCCGCGCCGCGCTCGATAGCCTGGGCAGATACTTGCTTGAATTCATATTGAATCGCCCCAAAAGAATATTCGAAATCAATATATTGATCAAGTAAAACTACGAATTCTAATTGTAATTAGCAAGCGACGAAGTAAATCAATTCTAGACTTGTGAATTGAGTTAGCAGTATGCGAGGGCGAACACGTAGGACGCACTTAGAAGATGAATTGTAGCGAAGAATGCAATTCAAACCCTGAAGATAATGCATTAGATAATGCCAGTTAGATAGGATGCACATATACCTCTGTGCACGGTGGACTCGCCCCTAAAAGTAGGCGAACTCGAATGAGTGTGGTGTGGTGTGAATTAGAGCAATACAACGTACCTGCGTCGGCGCAGTAAGAAACAACGCCAGTCGGCACTGGCACCTGTGTTGAGTGAAGACGGGGGAGAGGGGATCGTGGTGGTACGAGCGCAAGAGAGGTATCGTCACAGAGTCACAGACCGTCGCTTGATATAATGCGCTGATGACATCATAGCTCCACTGTGCATCAGCAAAACACGATTTTTGCTGTAGTTCGCTGTAGTTTCGGGCCCGCTACGTAGTACTACATAGATTGGGCATTCTACATAGTTGCCTGTAGTTCGGGCGTTACTACGTAGTCGCCCGTAGTTAGGGCGTTACTACGTAGTCGGCCCGTAGACTCATGTAGTTTTCGCGCAATAGAAACGATTCTCGAGGGAAAAAAAAAAGAAATTCGGAAAAAAAAGTAGATACATTTCGTGTACAGCTGTAAACTAAACATCAAGGAGCATCAAGGATAACAGAATAGATATCGGCTAGATGAATCGGCAGGGGGATGAGGATTCTGGAGGGAAAAGATTAAAATAAGGGGAAAGAGTGCAAAGAAAACATACCTAGTAGGATTGCGCTGCCCGAGGCAGGTCAAAACGCAGACGGCTGTCTCGTCTAGCCGACCCAAGCCCCCAATTTCCATCAGCGGCCAGAATTCGCGATGACGGACGCCGCATCCGACACCCAGGCACAATGTCTGGATACGTTGCGCCCCGCCGTCGAGGAAATTGAGGTGAAGTAATCTTTCTGTAAAAAATAACTTTAAATCAATGAAAATCGGCAAAAAAAGACTTACCAGCGAGACAACGCTTGTCTGCTTTGTAGTACCAGAGCCATAGGTGCGTCTGCAACCCACCGCGGTCGCATTTTCGATACGCGCGTTGCCGACGCGCCAACGATTTGGTGTGCCCGACTTTGACTTGAAGTCCGTCAAGTATCGTCTCCGCCGCGGGATTTCCGGCGCGGTACGCAGCAATGTCGCGGGTGGGGATGCGAACGACAACGTAGATGGTCGCCCGGCGTTGTGTTCTCGCGTCGGCCTTGTAGAGCGGTCGATTTCGGGAACGCATCAGCGCTTGGATTTGTTGGTGGGCAGTGCAGAGTTTTCCACTGAATGGGTCAAGAAGGGACCATTAGGAGGGCGGTGGGGGCATACATTGTCGCCAGGCGCCTGTAGGTGGCCTTCAGGGCGCCGGGGAAGCTTCGCATGCGTGTTTGGGATGAAGAGGAGACGAGATGAAGAAAGGTGAAAGAAGGCAGTGACAAGCAGCAGCAAACGCTTGAATAGGAACGTTTAGCGCAACGTTGGGGTGTCCGACCACGTCCGACCGACGAAATGAGAGCGATGAGCTGGAGGATTTTGCCAGCTGTCGACGACGTCGTCAGGGGGCGGGAGGTCACGTGATCCGGCCCGCTCATCCAGAAATGGCCGCCACCGAAGACGCAACGCGCGGGGGTGAAGGCGGGGCGGGGCCGTCAGTAGAGAGGGGCGTTGGGGGTGGTTGTCGACATGTCTTCCTCCAACCCGGAACCATGTGCCTCCGTTAGCGGTACGTGAACGCAGCGAGTGCGAGTGCTCCTGCCGACACGCTGGTCGTTTGGAGGTACCTCAGCAGGGAAGAGGGAGCGCGAGCACAAACGCATTACGTTCGTGCAGCTCTGAGTCGATCTCGGGAGGGGAGGCTTCGCGTTCGGGATCACTTATGGCGGCTGCTAAGAAACCTCCCCCCCGTTTTCTTCTTCGTCCGAGCCGACCGCCTCGCGAACGTGTGGAGCGGGCTGAGGAGGACGTGGAGGAACTCGCTCCTCGTCGTGTATCGGGTCCGCGTCGTGCGCGCTTTCCAGTGCTCCCGCCGATACGCCACTGCGTACGCTTTGGGGTTACACTTAATTTTAGGTGCTGCTCGAAGTCGTAAGCCTTTGAATCCGAAAAGGCGAAGTAAAGCAACATACCTTGTTTTATCCTTTATCACCGTGGGGTAAGGCCGCAAGTGGCAGGTGCCGAACCTCTGGGAAATATACACATACAAATAGCGTGAGTGTCGAAAATGCATCGAGACAACTTTGTGTGGCGGTGCAAATGCACACATATACAAACAGCGTGAGTGTGGAAAATGCATCGAGACAACTTTGTGTGGCGGTGCAATCCCATACACATACAAACAACGTGAGTGACCAAAATCCTGTTGGGAGCCAAACCTAAAGGTTCGGCAATGATTTTCCACCCCAGCACTCCCTCTTATCCACGATATCTTCGCGCCTCCTTGTTTGCGGTTTCTGTTTGTCTCCGCGCTTCTGCACCCTTCTTCATCAACAACTTCTTGCACTCGGGGTCCTGGAATAATGCGCGGGGATGCCCCGCGCGTCCTCCGGTTTCAACGGCAGTAAAGTTTCCTCCGACTCGCTTTGCTTCAATACACTCCCCAGCCCCACCAACACCCGTCGCGCGGCTCGATAGCGTTCGCTGATACGCCGCATCTGAACTATAGACTCCAAGCTCGAAGGAAACGAAATTATGCCAAAAAAAATGTGCCAAAAAAATGTCCTCTCTCATGCGGCAAAGTTCACGTCTCCCTGAGAGGGGTCAACGCGGCTGAAGTCGGTTATGTTTTCCCGCGCGGCGTCCTCGCTTCCTCCTCCCCAAAGGCTGAGCGTCATCTGGCTCGTCCAGCGGATCGTCCAAGGGCAAACTAATCCGACTTGACAAGTGACCGGCCGGCTGCGAAAAAGGTTGCTTGGCCAGCCGTTCTGCGAGCGGAGTGGGTGGCCGAGGAGGATGATACAGTCGACTGTATAAATCACGTTCTTGAGGAGGCGGGGACTGGCGCTTTGGGGGTTGACGAGGTCGGTTTTCGCCACGCGGGTACGAACCGCTTGACCGGCTACGGGAAGACTGCCTCCCGTCCTTCCGCTCGACGCACGAATTTCGCCGATAGGGAGACCTACCCCGGGGCTGCTCGTCCCGAGAAAGCCTCCGCGCCCAGGGTGACATCAAACGGTCACGACTGCGATAACTTTGGGAGGGGGGACAATTGTAGTCCCCAGTTGAAAGAGAAGGACGTATCGCTTCGTACGGCTGGCAGTGCTCATGGCGGGTGGGGGGAGCCCTTGGCTGTGGCGCGACGATCATTGGAGGCTCGTCAACGTCCATCGGAACGTCGGTAGCCTGGGGGAGCTCTGGACACCAGGTTTCGCGCGTGGGGTTCACATCTTCATCCATATCGCTGGACGGGCCCAACAAAACTTCATCATCATCATCTACGTCCATGGCCCCTCCCTTGCCTTTACCCTTTGCATCGGGCTGTAGCCAGGGGAGAGACGGCTCCGGTCTCGGCAAAGGGGAGGGGAGAGGGGAAGAAAGGCGGGGCACCTCGCCTGCTTCGAAAGGGTCGCTGATGTGTTCGCAGCGAGGAGACATTGGGGGCGTCACTTGAAGCTTAATATCCATGGGAGCCTCGTGCTGCAGCGGTAGATCTTCCTCTAGTATCTCGCATGAGGAATTGAGATCTGAGCGTTTGGTAGCGACGTCGAGTTCCAGAACGACGTCCAGGCCCTCGTCTTGTATCCGATCTGCTTTAACAATTAACTGCTGGAGTTGATATGATTAGAAATAACTTACTAGGGTTTTCGGAGAGCGTCGAAGCGTCCACCACAGTATCCTCCTCGCGCGTCGAACCTACAGTGAGATTGAGCTGGGTGCGTTGAACCAAAAAAAAAGCAGACCCACCAAGTTCTGCAGCCGTTAGTGTTAGGGTGCTGGACATAGCCTGGGGCTGGTCGTTCGCTTTGGAGGAAGGAGCCGGGGATTTCGGTGGCGGCGAAGGGGAGCAGGGGACGGATGTAAGAAGAGGGAGTTCTGTTGGCGCTGGAGTGCGCGCGCGCGTGCCTATTTCGTGACTGTCTGGGTCGCGCCTCTTGTACATCCAACGAGAGGCTTGGGCTTGAGGCATTTTCTTCTTTGTAGAGTCATAGTAGTTGACTGAAGGCGCGGGGCAACCGTATCGTTCGATCCAGAGGCAACCTAGGGGGATTGGGTAGTCTTCGTAGATGTATAGTTCCCGGTGTAACTCGCGGTCGAACCAGGTTGCCACGTCGTCAGACTCTGTATTCCACTTCTTGCCACGTTTGAAACAACACTCCTCTCCGCCCTCAAACTCGAGTTCTGTCGTCAACTCCCATTTTTCCCACCGAACCCCCGATGCAGCAACTGCCACAGGGGGTGGTTCTATCCAAGGATGATGAGCTGGATGCACAACACGACACCCGAAGTTCTTCGGTGGGTGCAGCTCGTTGTCCGAGTCGTCGCATATTTTTGGACGGGAAGCAGTCATCATCCGGATTGAGGAAGATTGGTATGTCTTACGTTCCATGGGGGGTTCGGTAGGTAGCTCGAAGCCTAGAGCCCGCGCATTATTCCGAACTATCAGAAATGATGAGGAGGAAAAATGCGGGTTATGCGCAGCATCCTCTAGATCGCCCAAACGGCCGTGATCCTTCTCCATGCAGGTGACGCGGAATTGCTTCTGGGTCGCGACCTCTGCGAAGGGATTTTCAGGGCTGAATTTCCTATCGGTGACATCTGTGCTTTCGAAGAAGCTTAAATGGGGACGCTCTGGCGCAGAGAGGCGCATCTTTTCTTGTGGAGTGTAGCGATGGAGGATGAAGACGGGCACCGCAGTAGACAACAGCCGGGCCACCTGCTCCTCCGTAGCGTCGTTGATCCAGACACCGATGAAGGTATCGTTGGCTGGCGGATATCCGTCTTTCCACACCTCAGAGGCCGATTTGGCACACTTCCTCGCTTCGAGCGTCGCGCGCGCCGCGACCCATGCGTCCCGCTCGCGATCTCCTCTCTTAGGATGAAGTTCACATCGTCGTGGAAGATAGGAACCGAGTTCGTCCAGCCTTGTGGAAGTTTTACCAACCGCAAGGCACCAAAAGGTGTTTGGAACGTTGTAAAGTCTCGGGAACTTTCCGTGATATCTCTGTGATCGTATCCTGAGTACAGATCTAGCGATCCTCCACACGACCTCCCAGCAAAATGGTTGGCCAACTCATCCGTAGCAGGTGGAACTCCAGAATGAGCGATAGTAACCGCGTTCAAGGGTTCCAGCGCATGTACTAGACGAATGCTCTTTCCATCTTTCTTGACAACTCCAAAGAATTTACTTCTATAAGAAGTGTTCGATGGTTCATAGACTCCTGCGTCTATCTTCTTTTTAATGACTTTACAGAATTCCTCAAGCTGGCCTTGGGGAATAGGAATACTTCTTTCGACCCATGTCTCATGTTCAACAAGAGGGAACTCTACCGGTGGGAAGAAGTCGTGGCGGAAGCTTCCGCGCTCACTATCATCCCAGGCAAAGCCCTTTTCCTGCTGCATCATGAACTCATGCATAAGTCTCCTTTCTTCTTCCCAAAGAAAGGTCCCGTTGTGGAGGTCGTCAATTATTTTCTTCCTTTCTTCTGTATATCGACCTGTGGGAACGAATTTCCCAGGGTTCGTTTTTAATCCTGGCATTCCTTCTAAAGGATCCCCAGAAATTTCTCTCTTTATTCTGTATTTATCAGGAAGCTCTGTATATACCGGACGGACTTTAAGTCCCACTGGTTTGTATTTCTTGCCAGCGAAGACTGAGAGAGGACTCCCCGCGGAAGGTTCCTTCTTGTCTTTATCACTCGGTATAACTCCACTGACGAAGTCTAACTTCTTCTTACTGTCATATCCCGTGCCGGGGATGGAAACGGACGGACTAGATGCGGACGGAATCGCCGGATCCGGAACGGGATTAAGACGGGAATCGTCGAAGTGCCGGAGATGTGGTCTTTCTCGTGAACACTACGGTGCATGAAGGCGGGTGAGTGCACGACTACCTGGGATGCGTGACCACCGGACAGAAGGCTAGTGGACTGCTACAGACAAGAGGTGACCTGAGTAAGTAAATGGTCAAAGGCCGGAGGTGCGGGAAGGCCGGAGACCCAGAGGAATAGAAGGCGAAGGCCAAATGGAGGCCGGGGTGGAATATAAATGTAAATGGTTCGGCGAGTCGAAACAAGCTCGAAAGCGGCCGCATCGGCCGAAGCGGCCGAGGCGGCCGAGTCGGGTGCGACCCGGGCCCGAGGAATGGCAGAGTTCACCAGAACTGGTAAACAGAGGGCCAGGGTAAGCTGTGACAAGAAATGAAGCAGCTAGTCGAAGACTGGTCCAAATAGTGAAGTCGAAAGGAATTTGGGAAGGCACAATGAAGGCGAATGTGGCCGGGTGGGTCCCGGATCCGAGAGCAGAGTGAGCCGGACCCGAGGCGGCCGGAAACGGCCGGATCCGAGGGGAATTCGGCCCAAGAGAAAAGGTTGAAGAATAAGCAACCAAGAATTAAGACGAAGTCGGAAACCAAGAGTGAACAGGATGTTCAGCACATGGCAAGTAAGCACAAGACAAGTAGGCACATAACAAGTAATTTTGAAGCTAAGCTACATGGTAGTATGTACTTAGCTTTTATACTAGAGTAGTTAATTGTGTATACAAAAGCGGTAAGAAGTCCAACAGAACAATAGAGAACAATAGGGCAAATACGTATGGGGTAAAGTAATGCCGGGATCATAAGTAAATAACAAAAGAAACAATAAGGACGAATAGGAAGGAGGGAGACAGACAATAAGGTCGGATCAAAGGCATGGTAATAAGGCCTAGGAATATCCGAGGAAAACCCTAAATGGCTGGAGAACGGGGCCGCGCGAATGGCCGAAGCGGCCGATGCGGCCACCGAGGACCCGAGAATAGAAAGGTAATGAAGCGGGGAAGATATAAGCCCAGAAAACCTGAAGGCGAAGCAACGAGAGTGAAGCAGAACTCGATGCGAGGTTAATGGAGGAGTGCCGCAAGTAAGAATGTAATGCGATCGGAAATCGAGCGGACCCGGCAGGATAGCGGACCCGGCGGGGAAGCGGAGCCGAAAAGGAGGTAGACAGGATGGGAATGTCCACGGCTGAGGGCGGGCCCGAGGCGCAAGTATGAAGGGAGAATAATCACAACTGGCAGGGCAGCGGACCCGGCGGAGAAGCGGAGCCGGAAGGGAGGTAGACATGATGGGAATGTCCACGGCCGAGGGCGGGCCCGAGGCAGCAGTACAAAGGGAGAATATTGCGAGGAAGTGAATACGGCGAAGTCAAGGAAGTACGGCCTGGATGCAAACAGGCTGGGGATGAAACCCGGAAGTGAAGTGACCGGCTAGTAAGTGCAGCCGAAGGGGAAGTGACTAGAATGGTAGTGTTCCCGGGCCCGAGCGGACCCGAGGCGGGAATGCAACGGAACACTAGAATGCGAATAGGAGACGAAGCGGGAGTTCGAGTAGACCGGAAGTGAGCGCAGAGTCTTTAAAGTTGGATACGTTCTTGGCTTATCACGTAAAGGGCACGGGGACGTGACACTTACAACCACAATCCACTCCCTGAGTCAGAACATGCACATTCCGCGCGTCTTGAGTAGCTCCAGAAAATGGTTTAGGCCGCCGCGGAACTTGCCCTTCTGGGACCTCTTTGGTTCCAGGCATAGTTCCCTCAGCTATATTCCATGTATAAACCCCATACTTGCTAGGTTTACTTGCTCCACGAGCGGTAGACTTTTCGCGGAATTCCTGAAACAAGGCTGCCGCCTTTGGATCATTATCCCAAGTCTTCGTTCCTGAGGCACTGACATAGGCCGTCAATACCTCGTCCTCTAAGAACGATTCTCCCTTGGGCTTGTAATACCCTTGGATCTCCATCTCGTTCTCTTTATTGAACCCAAGTTTTACAGCCAACTCTCCTCGTTCTTGCAACAGCATTAAGTCATCGAAGCTTGGCGAAAACCCTGCTTAGGGGTCTCTGGGTCAGCAGTCTCCTCTGGAATTTCCTCTACTTCGACCTCAGCATGGGGTTTCCGCGATTGCTCATTTTCCCTTCCCCTAGGGAAAGTCGTCATGGAACAGCGTCTGCCCGTGTTAGGGTCCTTCAAGGTAATTGTCTGCGTGTCATCTCGGTTGTTATTTACCTGACATTCCATCAAAATCTCGAAAGGCCGTCCCAACAGTACTTTATACGCCGGCCCACGAATAATGTGGACTTGCAAGTAGACTGTGATGTCACCAAACTTGAAAGGGACGTTCTTAGCCAGGCCCACTGATTTCTCCAAAGTCCGGTTCGCACTCTGCATGATGATTTGAATATCAGGGTCTCATTGTAATTTTGACAACGCTGCTTGTTCCAGCGACATCGAAACTATCTGGGAACCCGAGTCCATTACAGACTCAATCTTGCCTTGTTTGTTTACGGACGGAAAAACAACTCGAAGATTCGCGGAATCCCTTGCCACATATATCTGTCTTGGTTCCAAATAAACCTGTTTAGGTATCTCGTTCGGAGCCAGACTTTCTAGATATTGTAGGTAAGGATCGTTCACTACGACCGATCCTTCAGGAATATCCTCTTCGCCAATGGTTGTAACAAATACTGAGGAGACGCGAGGCAACTCATCCATGTTGAGTGCGTCATACTCCAGCCTAAGTTCCTCGTCTTCGACGAACGGAAGGGGTATTTGGTCCTCTACGAAGGAAACCTGTCTCATAGGTTTCCGCGTTTTCGTAAGATCCTTGCGGATGGCTTCTCTAACTTCTGGGGAGACTCCAGCTAGCTCACGGATGCCCATAGTGACCTCTGTCCCCAAGACTTTATCCGCTATTCGCCGTCCAAGTCCCTCCTTCTGGACTGGTGCCTTTACTTGGTAGGCTTTCCCTTCAGAAAGGGCCATACCTCCAATATGATCAAGTCTCAAGTCCTTGGATCTAGTATCCACTGGTGGAACTGCTCGGTACGGTAATTCAGGACTTTTCGCAGAAGGTTCGACGGAAGCTTCTTCCACTCCACTGTCTTCCCTTTCGCTCTCTTCATCCTCGACTTCTTTACTCCCAGTTATTACTGGTATTTGCTTCTTTACGGCCCTCAGGAGGTTTAGCTGCCTTAGACTTTCTCGCCGGCACCTCCATCCTTGGACTAACTAGAAATTTGGAGCCGACTGGTTGCCTGTCTTAGGCCCAGTCCTAGTCGTGGTGAATTGTTCTTGAGTCGAGGGGAGCTCCCCCAATCTCAAGCCTCTCATTAAGAATGAGTGCAGTGTTTGATTCAAATCAATGCTTGGGTGCACCGTCACCATTGGTTGATTTTGAGTCATATAGGTGGGTTGAACCACCTGTGGGATCTGATCTGGAACACTGGCTTGTCTAGCTCGAGCTAGCTGGACCTTCAACGTTCTAATCTCGTCCATGGCCGTCTCCGCGAAATCAAGAGGTCTCCCTTGTTCGTCATAAGACTCATAGGAAGAATTGCCAACCCAATTCTGGCTGACCGTCTTATTTTTCCAATACTGGTCGACTCGCTGCTTCTGAGTTCCAGGGCCTCCAGGAATATAATTTCCGTCACCAAGCTTGTGCTTTCCATTCTCAATTGCTAACAAGCCTTTATCAATATGTTGGCTTTGTGTTTGCAATCGCGCGAGAAATGGTCCGTCTCTTCGCAATAGTAACATCCTTTATTTTCTGGACGTTCCCCTTTCTCATTAGAGTTTTGCCATCGACTCTGGCCTGGCGTGTTGTACGCGAAATTGGAGCGACTCTGGAAATGAGGAGGAGGGTCGCGAACCAAAGTTGGAGCCGAGTCTTTCGCCAACTGCTGAAGAGATTTCAACAAGTCAGTGTGACGAAGTTCGCTAGCCTTCTGGCTTATCGCGTACTGGTCTCTCAACTGAGCTATGGCTCCATTTACTTCCTCAAACTTTTCCTCTAGAGGCTCGCTTTTCACCAAAGGAAAGCTGTCCGGCCTTCTAGCCATCGAACTCCCTGTTAAGGTGGAGGCGGGACTCTTTTGGCTCTTAGCCAGAGTTTCTGCCAATTTTATGAGGTCCTGTATTTTAACAGGATCCTCCGCTCGGTCATCGTCATTATTCGCGACTGCTGCACCATCCGCGTTTGCGGCTGCCGCTGCGGCTAAAAGTCCCGGAACTTGGGCTTTTATAAGGATGGCACTATTTATCGACATTTTAAGCGTCGCAGTGAAGGACGGCTCTAGCGCTTCATAATAGAAGTCGCAAGCCAACTGATTTGTGAGCAAGGCCTTATTTCCAGCCATCAGCTTGTTGGCTTCCGTCAGGAATTCAACACCAAATCGTCTCAGTCGTCCTTCCTCAGTAACCATTATTCCTTTATTCCGCGCGCAAAGTCGCTTCAAATTTTCGATGGTACCCGCTTTCTCAGACTTAATTTCTGGATAGCTAAGGTACACCTCTTTTAGAAAGTCCTCGTAAGAACCTTCAGTATAGGATGGCAAGCTCCTCCAACTATCTTTCTTCCTCGTAGGAAGATAACTAGTGAAGTGCTCTTTCTTTTGCGCATCATCTTCTATACCGGCCAATTTCAAGATCTGACCAACATGATCCACGAAAGTCATAAGGTCCTCATAATTGTCTGAGGTGAACTTTGGACTATTCGCATCCCATACATATGGAATCTTGAAACTAGCAATTCGCTGTCCATTATTGACAGGAGCGGGATTTTCGTTGTCATCCATCGCGGGTTGCGTTGGTTGAGACGAAAGGGTTTGTGAACTGGATTGTGACACTAGGGGAACTCTAGGTTCCTCTAACACAGAATCCAAAGCAGAACCTGGTCGTCTGGGTTCTAAAGGACTATCCGCAGATAGCGCTTGTGCTCGTCTATGAGCTGCTGAACGAGATATAGTCTGAGATTGTACTTCAGATCTAGCACGATCTGCTGCAGAGGGTTTCTTTCTTCTACTTGGTAAAGGAGGTATATCTACCGGAGTAGAATGACGACCAGAACGACGTGGAGTAGGCTTTGGAAAACCAGGGACTGCAGGTTCGAGTTCACCGTCTGCGGTGATCTCTGGTCTTTCTACGGTTGTAGAAATATTGACTAAGGTAAAACCTTAATCGCGGATGAACGACTGGTTAAGTCCTTCTTAAGTCAAGACCCGACTTAAGGTATAATTCTTGAATTTCAAGACTTGGTAGTCCAGAAACAAGTTTTAACAGTCTCTTGACTGTCTGAGCAGAATTACTCCTTAAGAAGTAAGACCAAATGAACCCCTCGCGGTGGGCTCCAGATGAAACGCTGACTGCGGGGCTATATGTGAAATATGCGCTTTACAGAACTGGAATATCCAAGTCCTATATGCAACACACAACACTAACAACACACTGCAATCTTCGTGCGGGTTCAGGGTTCTAATCCAGTATAGATTATGGCAATTTGGACTTAGTTCTTGTGTGAGCGAAGTGTGATTTCAACTCTGCAAGACTGAAGTTCGACTATCAAGGCTTGTACTAGACGCGGAAGCGACTAGAAAGACAAGAAAGTGGTTTTTATAACTATATGGTAGTTGTTTGAGGGTTTTGGAGAAATACTCCACAAGAGCGACTTAGTTTCAAGTCCCAGTTCCGTGCAAATGTTATTCGCGAATAGTCTTGTACGTTCAAGACAGTTGCCAACAAGTCCGTTGTTATCAAATCCGTGTTCTCGCGTTCGTTCTCGTGTCCTTATATCACAATATCTCGCGCGCAAACTGATATGATCCAACAAAACAATATATTGCAAGAAACCCAAACAAAACTTTAATAGCTTCTAATGGTTCTCCGAGTGTCTCCCAAGAACTATCAGATTAGGCGCTAAGCACTAGGTGCTTGAACGTCCAACGAGACGGGGTGAGATTCACTGGCTAAACTAGAATATTACATTGCCTTTTATACACTTCAAGAACCCAAACGCGGATACAAACAAAATAGAAACAAACTCTGAGATGGGGATGGCTCGCTGGCTAGCTAAGGCTAGTCGGCGTTATTGAGCTATGATTAGCGATTCCTGGGTCAGTCAGCCGGAATTAAAGATGAATGGAGTATAGATATGGGTATCTGTGGACTAAAGTCCTAATTTGGCCTTAAAGCCGTGGTCAGACGACCAAGTTGGCTCAGTAAGCCCGGAGTAATCAATTCCTCATAGGAACTGAATGGCGCGCAGCTCAGCCTTGGTAGAATTACCAAGATAGAGCCCCACCTCAACGGTCAGTTGACCCTTGACTTATCAGGTATTACCCCGCTAAGTTATACTCCTTTGTATAACCGCTTTGGGATTCCGCGGATTGCCGCCTGATGGCCCGTGAGTACTGGCTCATGCCTAGGTACCAATGGATAGTTCAATATTGCTCCTAGATGGATTCCCCTCGTAGATATCCTTAATCAGGGACGTGAAGTTACTCCAATCCGTTTCCCAGTGCCTGCAGTCCATAATTGCCTAAGTACTAGGCCCCCTACAAGTGATTAATCCCTACAGTGTAGGGGCCCCCTAAATCCGGCGGATTCGCGGCCGGAGGCTAAGCCTCAGGCCAGGAATAATGTTTTTATGGGCCAGACATAATATCATTTTGCTTGATATTTAGGGTGTGGCTGATCACATATTTGAGAGGCAGTAGCACACACATTTCAGAAAGATTATTGATTAGGATAGCTCGTATAGGCTAGATAGAATATTATTTAACCTAGGCACTAAGGTTTGGCTGTCTACCTGTGGGGAGAACATTATAATTGCCCCTTAGTATCTGCATTCGGCCTATGGGAAGAAGGATAGTATGCTACATGAAAGTTTAGGCATCGCTACTCAGTAGAATTATATTATCCACCTGTGAGATTGGGGTTCAGCCAATCAGAGAGAGAGCATTAGCTAGAATATTATTCTCCAACCTCTATCTGGCTTCGGCCCATTGTGGAAGGTAATATTTTACACTATAGAACCCTCGATGTAGCTGCTAGGGGAGAACAAAATTATTCCCTTTAAGTACTGGGGCTCGGCTGATCAGCAGCTCAGCAGCAGGGATATTATTCCGTACTAGTGATCGTGGGTATGGCTGATCGATGACAATAATATTCTGAACACTGGCCCTGGACATAGCTGGTGGACGGGGATAATATTATCTGGCTGACCTATTGGGGTTCAGCCGATCGTGGAGTCAACCACTATAATATTATCACCTGCCAGCCAACTGGCTTCGGCTGATCGACGAGAATAATATTCTGTACTCTAGGACTGTGGACATGGCTGTTCGAGGTGAATAATATTATTCACCTTGCATATTGCAGTTCAGCTGATTGTAGAGTCAGCCACCATAATATTATTACCTACCAGCCAACTGGCTTCGGCCGATCAATGACAATAATATTCTGTACCCTAAGCTGTGGACATAGCTGTTGGAGATGGATAATATTATTTGCCTTGCATATTGCAGTACGGCTGATCATGGAGTCAGCCACTATAATATTATTACCTGCTAGCCAACTGGCTTCGGCTGATCAATGACAATAATATTATGTACCCTGAGCTGTGGACATAGCTGTTGGAGATGAATAATATTATTCGCCTTGCATATTGTAGTTCGGCTGATCATGGAGTCAGCCACTATAATATTATTACCTGCCAGTGAACTGGTGTCGGCCGGTCAAAGAAAATAATATTCTCTATAGAAGAGCCCTAGACATAGCTGGTGCATGAGAATAATATTATCCAGCTTACATATTGCAGTTCAGCCAATCGTGGAGCCAGCCACCATAATATTATTACCTGCCAGCCAACTGGCTTTGGCCGATTGACGAGAATAATATTCTGTACCCTAGGACTGTGGACATAGCTGTTGGAGATGAATAATATTATTTGCTCTGCATATTGCAGTTCAGCTGATCGTGGATATTATCTGCCAGACATGGCTTCGGCTGATCAACAACAAAAACAAGGAAAATCATTCAAAAGGGTTTAAAACAAACCAAATCAAACACAATACATGTATGACTGTGCTCAGAATTGAACACACGTATTCATCAAATTAGTGAGTCAACAAACAAGGCCAATACTACCACTATGCTATCCAGTCATATCATACCTATGAACTTAATGATACATAGTCTGTGCTTCCAATTATCTACATTTTTTTTTCAATAGTCAAATCAACTATTCTGACGGCGATTATGGATTTTTGTTTGATGAGATAATCATCACAAGAATTGTATGTACAATCACCTCCAGAGGAGATTCTACACTGATTCTCAAACATAATCCTGACTTCAAAGTCAATTCTGAGTGATTTTCACCCGTTTCCCATGATCTAGAATCATCATCTAAATTGACATGAGAATCATCCAGAATCATCTAGTCTGACCGTCACTAAATTACAAAACAGTAATAATTGCTGCTTGTGGGCCTTTTTTTCTCCATCTATCTCTCTTGGGTGTTGTCCTAGCCCATTCGAACATCTCCTCCGCTCTCTTTGCCAAACCTTCCCAAAGGTTTGTTTGCTTCTGTGCATATGCCTGCAAACCAGCTTCTGATGCACTTTCTGCTACCTGTGCTCGCTCAATCCACTTCTCGCGAAAATATTTGAAGGAATTAATAGTCCACTGCATCTCATGTGCAACAATGGTCTGCTCTTCTTTCCACCGTGATACACGTGCCTTGGCACGTAACCAGTTGATGCGATAGACTGCACATGTTATTAGTTGCTACTTCATGTTTGAAGAAATTGATGTATGCTCACATTCACTCATCTCTCCACTTTCTTGTATTTCATCTATTGCTCCCCCATCTTCTAGGCACCAGAACCAGGGTAGCGAATATGATCGTTGTCCAGTTCGGTTTGCCTCCGTCAAATCACCAGACATAGCGAGGTCTTGCTTTGTAATGGGCTGCCATTCAGCACCCATTCCCATTCGCTGTAGTGCTGCTCTTGCTTGGGAGTAAATCTGCACATTTCTTCGCACTTCCTGGTCTTTTGTCTTTACACCATCCCATGCACGTGTCTTCCCCTTTCCACCAAGGGCATCCCGTACATCATTGCGTAACCTCCAAGCCTTTGCTCCAAGAGCAAGACGCAATTTTCGAAGAGCATCATTGATTTGGCCTTCTCGCATAGTGGCTTCCTGGTTCTCTAGTGTTGTACGCAGAATGTGTGGTATGTGGGCCTGTTTGAGATTTGATGGCAGAGATAATCGCATTCGTTCCACTTCGATGGTCTCGGTGTCATCCAGGCTACCATCTTCATCCTCCCAATCGTCATCTGGATTCCAACCAAGGTCATCATTATCGCTGCCCCAGCTATCCACTGAGTCCTGCCCATCACTGTCAGTGCTTGCATTGTCACTGTCACTGCTTGTATCCTCATTGGTGGACCCTTGCTTTCGAATGAAGGACAGAAAGGATTTCTCAAACTTTGTTCTCCGTTTCTGTAGAGCATCTCGTTTTGCAATGAGGTCTCTTTTCTAAGCAGCAGTTGGGTGTCGTCCAAGAGAGGTAACAAATCCTCTCAGATTATTCCTATAGAAATACTGTTAGTGCAAGATCACTGGGATTTTAGATAACGAACTGTGCACGCTCAATGTTTAGGCCTTCCGTGATTAGAGCTACAGAACCAGTCAAATGTCCTGTCTTTTGTTTCTCTTCTTCAGTAAGACGTAGGCACATCTCCACGAGTCCAGGCTCTGCATTGAGTCCATGCATATAGTCAGGATCATCAAAGAAGTTAATAGTAAATAATCACCTTTTACTATCTCAGCCTTGTATATTTTAGGACCAATGCCACCGGTTTCAAATGCCTTTCGTTCTTCCTGCTCCCATTTCTCTACATGATTTACCCCCACACGATGAGACAGTTGATCGAATGCCATTTGGACCAAATCAAGGCCTTCTTTTGCACGATCCATTTTGCCAATTAATGCGAGCACTGTGAAAATTGGTGTGAAATACTATAATAATTCTTTCCTTGGCTACATACCAGCACCACATATTTTCTTCCAATTCGAATCATTCATATGATCATCCAGAGTCTCCTGTCGATGAGCACAGGACATATTTCGAGTGCTTCCCACGAGCTTGTCCAGTGCTGCCCACAAGGTTTCTCTCCGAAGTCAGCCCTCAAAGGCAAAACACTGAAGGACAGAGCTCCTTCGAAAACAAAACCGGTTACGGCAAGGCCAGTACCACGTCCGATCCCAAGCTCAGAAGTACGAGAAGGGAGACTTCGTGCACTGACCACCTTTTGGCCATTCCAATCTCTTGTTCAGGAGCTGCTAACAAAAGATACAGTGTGTTATATTTTTTTTACCTGTCTCAATATCGTGTATTCATCTTGTTCCTAGCCAGGGGTGACTAGGAGCCCAAAATCACTACTCCCCAAATGGTCATCCTGGGATGAGGCAAATACCTATATTGGCCCTGACTTCTTTGACACTCAAAACAACGACGGACATCTTTCTAACTGGCAGGCTGTTTTGGAATGGATGAAAGGCAATCCACATATTCCGACAAATGATTCTCCCCTGTCTCATATCCAGCTATCCGAGATTCTCCTCGTGGTCGGACTGACTCATCGGGCAGCCTACATTTGTGCAACTGCTGAGGAGGGCTCACCTTTGTATATTGTTGCCTTCGAAGTCTCCGATCTGGAAAAGATTGAGGACACTATCAAGAATATGTTGGTGGAGGCCAAGTCTTTGCGCAAATTTGGAGTGGGAGCAAACATTCACCGTGGTATCGAAAATGGTTGGAAGAAGACTTGCCTCGAGGTTGGACTTGCAGAGCGCGACATCAGTGCTTTTGGTGAAGAGTGGAAGACATTTGTTGAAGCATACGCTACCATTGATGCTGCCTTGGTCCGGAGCGGCAAACCTCCCCAATTACGTGCACCTGAAATCTTTCCTGAGGCGTTGGATGCTTGGTCACATGCTCCAGATGTTGATGGGAATGTTCGGATGTGGGATGATGATACAAATTGGGAGGAAGAAATGGAAAAGGTCTCGAGGGAAATTATAACCAAGGTGAAAACAGCATCAGGTAGGGAAAATCTGGATCTTATTCTCGAGGAAGATTGGTGCCGCAGAGGTCGTGGTGGTATTGTTTGCGTGGTATTGGGAATGAAGTGGTGGAGGATCAGTCTTCTCACCTCCAAGGATGAGCAGAACAAGCAATCTCTTAAAGCGTGGTCTGCACTGGTTGTGAAGTTGACTACAACATTCAAACTAATCACAGAGGCAAAGTCAATGTGAGTGGTAGATTATAGCCACATTTTATCACAACTAACAGGTTCACAGAAAACGACCAGAATCTCGCCGTGGTGGTGGTGTCATAGCTTAGAGATACTGTACTCATTGTCGTACAATTTTTTTTACACTTTCGATATAAAAAAAAAGGGCTACCTTATTTCATTCAGTGTACAGTTAGTCACCTTCAGGTTATCAAAGACTCTATGAGTAGAGAGCTGCATATCTCATCCTCTGCTGAAAATGGTCATATACACAGCTGTCTGGGGAGTCAGATAGCAATTTATTTATTATACCGGAATTCAAGACTATGTTATGAATCTATATACATTGGTAAAGAGTAACGAGGTGCAGCCATATGAACTTTGTATTTAAATTGAAAGATAGCATGAGTATATCAATAAAGAGGAAACAATGGAGAAATCAATGATCAATTGGTGTACGAGTAGCCTTCTACATGGTATGCACCAGATGCATGAGGTATAGAGAATGCAGAAGGTTGGACATACTCTGAGAGCTCAAAAAGCTGATATGGAGGCTGCACGAATGCAGAAGGCTCTGAGAGCTCCAAGGGTGAAAAAAGGGCGGAGGGTTGCTGTAGAGAAACATGTGAGGCCACATACATGGCCTGCTGTGAAGAATACTCCTGCTGTATATGGGTGTATTGTGTCGGCATGGGTTCAATTGGCGGGTGCGGATACAGGGATTCGATTATGTCAGATTCTTCGTCCCAGGGGTAGTCGAGCAGGGGTGATCGCGGTTGCGAGACACGGGGGATTGGGTGTACAACTGGGATATAGGATGGCATCCAAATGGAAGATGAGGTGCTTGAGACACTATCTTCAGAAGGGCTCTGATGAGTATACACTCGCTGCACTATGTCGAAGCAAACAGAAGGGGAGGTGCTTGATGCGCTATAATTGGAAGGGCTGTGATGAATAGATGCTTGCTGCCCATTGTGAAAACTTGGGATCAAAAGCTGTCGGGGATGAAGCGACAACTCTGGATGGCGTGGGACGAAAGTTGTGCCCGGAAGGATCAATGTTGCAGGGGTGCCTCCCAGGACTGGCAATGGAGCCTGTACTAGTGGGGATGGACTGTGGGGTGCTGGAGATAATCTCGAGTATGATGACTCCTCCAGCAGCGGTGGAGAATTTATCGAGGGCGGTGAAGATATACCCTCTGGGTATTGTCCGAAGATTATGTCAGGGGTTGTTGGGCCTTGGGGTGGAGTATTAGGTTTTGGTATCCTCCGCCGGGGGCATGCCCTTGGGAGATGGATTTGATAACTAACAGACAGAGTTCAGTGGGGTGCTTTGAACGAGGGCCCAACCACATGGGGGCTCAAATCAACAACAACACTTACTGTTGTCGGAGGTTATCCGGTCGAGAGCACCTTACCACTGATAGAGTAGATCAGCAGGTGATTTCAACAGGGTAGGAAGATTCAAAAAGAATGTGCGGACTTACAACAACCTGGAAAGGGGCATGGGTGATTTTTTACTCCGCTATGAGTGAGAGCATGACGTTTCAGGTGGCCTGGGATGCTGAAGGTCTTCCCACATCGTGCACAAGTGTGCTGTTGGGACTGGGGTGAAGCATGCTTGAACTGGCTCCCATCAGGCCTTATTTGAGGGGGCATCTTCAAACGAGGCATCTTTGCGGAAAAACGTTGGTGCCTGGGGCTATCAATGAATGACAGGTGAGTGCTGGCATCACTGCGCCGGAGATATCAATGCTAACGTTATCAACCATTCGTCTATTATTGTTGTTGATCGGCCGATGCCCGGTCGCTAGCAGAGAATAATATTCCAGTTGCTGAGCCACCGATCAGCTGAACCCCAGTGGTCAAGGACAATAGTATTATCATGCTCTAGCAGCCACGTCGAGGGTCCTAGGCTGCAGAATATTATTCTCGTCAATCAGCCGAAGCCAGTTGGCTGGCAGGTAATAATATTATGGTGGCTGACTCCACAATCGGCTGAACAATATGTAAGCTGGATAATATTATTCTCAACCACCAGCTATGTCTAGGGCTCTTGGGTAGAGAATATTATTGTCGTTGATCAGCCGAAGCCAGTTGGCTAGCAGATAATAATATTATAGTGGCTGACTCCATGATCAGCCGAACTACAATATGCAAGGCGAATAATATTATTCATCTCCAACAGCTATGTCCACAGCTCAGGGTACAGAATATTATTGTTATTGATCGGCCGTAGCCAGTTGGCTGGCAGGTAATAATATTATGGTGGCTGATTCTATGATCAGCTGAACTGCAATATACAAGGCAAATAATATTATTCACCTCCAACAGCTATGTCTACAGTCCTAGGGTACAGAATATTATTCTTGTTGATCAGCCGAAGCCAGTTGGTCGCAGGTAATAATATTATAGCAGCTGACTCCACGATCAGCTGAACTGCAGTATGTAAGCTGGATAATATTAGTCTCATCCACCAGCTATGTCCGCAGTCCTAGGGTACAGAATATTATTCTCGTCGATCAGCCGAAGCCAGTTGGCTGGCAGGTGATAATATTATGGTGGCTGACTCTACAATCAGCTGAACTGCAATATGCAAGGTGAATAATATTATTCACCTCCAACAGCCATGTCCACGGTCCTAGAGTACAGAATATTATTCTCGTCGATCAGCCGAAGCCAGTTGGCTGGCAGGTGATAATATTATAGTGGTTGACTCCACGATCGGCTGAACCCCAATAGGTCAGCCAGATAATATTATCCCCGTCCACCAGCTATGTCCAGGGCTAGTGTTCAGAATATTATTGTCATCGATCAGCCATACCCATGATCACTAGTACGGAATAATATTCCTGCTGCTGAGCTGCTGATCAGCCGAGCCCCAGTACTTAAAGGGAATAATTTTGTTCTCCCCTAGCAGCTACATCAAGGGTTCTATAGTGTAAAATATTACCTTCCACAATGGGCCGAAGCCAGATAGAGGTTGGAGAATAATATTCTAGCTACTGCTCTCTCTCTGATTGGCTGAACCCCAATCTCAAAGGTGGATAATATAATTCTACTGAGTAGCGATGCCTAAACTTTCATGTAGCATACTATCCTTCTTCCCATAGGCCGAATGCAGATACTAAGGGGCAATTATAATGTTCTCCCCACAGGTAGACAGCCAAACCTTAGTGCCTAGGTTAAATAATATTCTATCTAGCCTATACGAGCTATCCTAATCAATAATCTTTCTGAAATGTGTGTGCTACTGCCTCTCAAATATGTGATCAGCCACATCCTAAATATCAAGCGAAATAATATTATGTCTGGCCCATAAAAACATTAGTCCTGGCCTGAGGCCTAGGGTCTGGCCGCAAATCCGCCGGATTTAGGAGGCCCTTACACCTTAGGGATTAATCACTTGTAGGGGGCCTAGTACTTAGGCAATTATGGACTGTATATTGTGCGTTTCCAGGATGGTTGAGCACTTATTCGCGGATACTTCCTTCGGCCTCGTTTGGCTCTGCGACTTTACCAGAAGCGTTACACAACCTTATCCTAGTGGTCCGCGATACGTTGTACCCCTTTAACTGACTGCCCGGATATGACATCAGCCCTCAGTGAAGATGGTATCTTAAGCGCCCTGGGCGCTTATAATTATAGTAGCGCTAGCAAAATTGGAAAATTGCTAGGCTGGCCCAATGCCAGGCTCATCAACGCGTCTTCCGTGTACCTCGCCGCTTGAGGTTAACAACGACCATTAACATATCTTCATTCCAGCGCACATGTGTGGATACTGGACTCACTGGGACTAGAGCATCCTGAGACCGTCAGACACCTTGCCTCCTATTTGGCGAACCTGAGGAACAAACACAATTTGCTCCAATGCGAACACGTGTCAGCACGCTTGAAAGTACGTTTGGCTTCTCAGATGACAAGAGAATTGGCTGACTTGGTGTACAGGTGCCACGACAACGAGACTTGTACAACTGCGGCGTGCATAGTCTACATTTTGCAGACCAGTTTATGTGGCAGTCAGTGAGTTTCTTTGAGCGAGCACATGTGAGACTCTCTTTCTCCGCCATGTCTTCCCCAGTATAACAGAGTTGCAGGATATCATTCCACGCATGTCAGAAGATGACTGGTATCCCGAAGGGATCTCGAGAACCGTACTCCGCAAGCGCTTTCAGGCAATCTGCATCGAATATATGCAGAACGAGCACACCCTTACTTCCGGCCATGTCAACGAAGTCGTGGAGTTATCGGATTCCGACGACGAAGCCGTTCAGGCCCTCCCCTCACCGCCACACGAGTTGCTCCAGTCCGACGATGAGGTCGTCATTGTCGAGGAATCGAGGACATGTCGCAGCCTCTCTGAGCCCAGCCCGAGCATCAGAGTCTGCACGCTGCCGCACGAAACCTCGCCTACGTCACCTTCGTCGCCAGCTGAATGCCTAAAGCCCTCTCAGACGACAGCCACCCTCGAGCCGAGCTGCAACTCGAGCATCGAGCTATCCATGTTGCCACGCGAAACCTCACCCCCCTTACCTTCGTCGCCAGCTGAATGCCCAAGGCCCTTTCAGACGACAGCCACCGTCGAGTCAATTTGCGGCTCGAGCATTGAGTTATCCACGTTGCTACGCGATACCTCACCCTCGTCGCCAGCTGAATGCTTGAGGCCCTCTCAGACGACAGCCACCCTCGAGCCAAGCTGCAGCTTTGACCCCCAGTCGTGTAGCGTTGACTATGGCGCTGGAGATCAGTCAAAGGATCTCGAGGAGGGTGAGATCAAGGAGGACGCTATGGACGTCGATAAAGATCGTGACGTCTCATCGTCGAGCGCTAGAGCCGAAACGGATCTTACGGGGCTGACTCTGCCTTGTAGCCAAACGACCGTCGCACCTCCTGCCCATTCCATGCCTGCACATTATTCGCCCCCGTCGTTCTTTGCGAGTACTACATCCCTGAGCTCTAAGTCGCTCCTGGATCGTATCTCTGCACCTGGTCCGCAGCAGCCTGAGACTCCGAAACGGCCGCACAAAAAGAAAAAGGGAGGACGGCAGAGGGGTTCGACGGCTGGCAAGTTGGTCCGCATGCTGCGTGCAGGTTTAGACCCAGCGTCTGTGGCGATCACTCAACAACATGGTGACGACGTGGACATGGAGGACGTTACTGGCGCTCTATCAGATCCGTGGCCCGTACCTGCAGGTGATTGGCCTTGGCTGTAGTCTTTTGTCTTGCTCGGAGTCTGTACATTATTACTGTGCATATATTTCGAATGTCAATCATAATGTGGTCCAAGCGTGGGAAGGATGTCACACAGGACCAAATACGTGCAACACATTGTTCTTACATCCAACTCCATCGGTTGTGGAAGCCAGCGCCAAAGCGGCGGCTTTTCGCCACAGATTGCTTAGAGGGTCGCTAGCCTTCTCGGCCCGCCTCCCAGGTCGGACAGCATGCGCCTATGCTGCGGCTGTTCGCCAGATACAAATGCGTGCAACGCATTGTTCTTACATTCAACTCCATCTCTCTTCGGTTATGGAAGCCAGCGTCCGAAGCGGCGGCTTTTCGTCAAACTAGATTGCTTAGAGGGTCGCTAGCCTTCTCGGCCCGCCTCCCAGGTCGGACAACCCGCGCCCAGGCTGTGGCTGTTCGCCAGATTTTTTGTATAAACACTCTGCATCCACGGATAGTGGTGGCGAGCGTTTTGTCTGCATTAGGTGGATTTGCTCCTGAAGTTGACCTTCCCACAAAGCTGCAACGCGAACGGAGTGCGGTACTTAGACGAGCTGCTTACTCAACCAGACTACATTTCGCAACAAGCATCTATTACCGACGATCA
Source organism: Mycena haematopus (assembly GCA_029281435.1). Classification (NCBI taxonomy): domain Eukaryota; kingdom Fungi; phylum Basidiomycota; class Agaricomycetes; order Agaricales; family Mycenaceae; genus Mycena; species Mycena haematopus. Next base: position 47,875 of record JARJCV010000176.1, on the reverse strand, counting down.
CCGTCAGGAGGAGAGCGCGGTACATAGTACGAGCTGCTCCCTCCATATTGCAGCATCCATTGCAAAGTGCTGAAACAGTATGAGGAAAGGACAGCACCGACAGGAGAGCGCGGTACAGAGTACGAGCTGCTCCCTTCGTTTCAAGAACATACTGCACTGGGCGGGGGGGAGAAGAGCGCGGTACCAAGTACGAGTTGCTCTCTCCACTTCCCTCCACTTGAAGAAAAATCTAAACTTCAAGTCCAGGGGATTTTAGGCGAAAGTTTTGGAAAGTCGCTGCAAGCACTTTATTGTACGAGGTTATTGAGCAGGCAGATCTGTGCAAATTTCGTCCGAAACGATGGACGTTAATACTCAACAATCACCGTCAGGAGGAGAGCGCGGTACTAAGTACGAGCTGCTCCCTCCATTTGAAGAAAAAACCTAAACTGGGGATTTGAGAGTTTCGCTGCCCCAGGTCTAGAAGACCACACAGAGGATCGTCAGAAAGGTCCTCAATGCGACAGACAGGACGCAAAGAATTATCGAATTTTGACATCATGCGATATGCAACTCTGTTTTAGGGGATTTGAGAATTTAAACCAACTCTTCAACTGCAACAGCCAGCGCCTCTGGCTGTCCGCAGAATTTTATTTCATTTTTTTTATAAACACTAGGCATACAAGCATAGCGCTAACGACACCTTCAATGCGAGCGGGATGCAAGTCACGTGACCAACATGATACTCTCCACACGCCTGCCCACGGCTGCCGACGCGCCTCTGCCCCCGAGCCAAAATGTCTACCTCAAAAGCTGTTGCAAGCGATTCGGGAACCACCCACTCGTATGTTCCTTCGTGTCTCCACTACGTCGGCTTTTTATTCACTTTTGAAAATAGTTGCGTCGGTGTGGCAAAACGGAGCGTCTCATCGGCGATGCCGCAAAAATCGAAGTCGCGACCAACCCCCACCAACACGTACGTCTGTTTCTCTTGTCTTGATCCCTTTTTTATCCATGTTCTGATTTGGGCGCAGAGTGTTCGATGCGAAGCGACTTATTGGGTCTAAGTTCGCCGACCCCGAGGTCCAGTCCGACATGAAGCACTTCCTCTACGTTATCTGTAGCAATGACACATAGCCATACATCCGTGTCGAGTACCGCGACGAGTAACAAGAATTCGTGTGTTCATTTTTTCTTTTATCCGTTGCTGTTTCTGACTGTCCTGCCTCTAGTCGTCTGAGGAAGTCTCGTTTATGCTTCTCCTCAAAATGATGGAGGCCGTCGTCACCGTCACAGTGTACTTAACGGCTCCCAGGACGCGGGCACCATCTCCGGCATGAATGCCCTCCGAATCATCAACGAGCCCTTCGCCGCTGCCATTGTCTACGGCCTCGGCAAGAAAGTCACCGGCGAGCGTAATGTCCTAATTTTCGATGTCGGCGGAGGAACTTTCGATGTGTCCCTGTTGACCATAGCGGAGGGGATCTTCGAGGGCAAGGCCACCGCCGGCGACACCCACTTGTGAGGACTTTGACAACCGTCTCGTCAACCACTTTATGCAGGAGTTCAAGCGCAAGAACAGGGTATATCTTTTTCGCGTTCCCTGTCTGTGGACGCGTTGCTGATTTTCCTCGCCAGATTTGTCCTCCAACCTTCAGGCCACCCTCTCCTCTTCGAGGGTATTGATTTCTACATCTCCCTCACCGATGCCCGTTTCGAGGAGCTCTGCCAAAACCTGACCCGTCGAGAAGGTCTTGCGGGATTTCGAGACCCGACAGGAGCAACGTCCACGGGATAGTTCTCGTCGGTGGCTCCACCTATATTCCCCATGTCGTCAAACTCCTGTGAGGCTTCTTCAACGGCAAGGAGCTCAACAAGAGCATCGACCCTGACGAGGTAGTCGCCTACGGTGCCGCTATTCAGGCTGCCATCCTCTTCGGCGACACCTCCCAGCAAACCCAGGATCTACTCCTCCTCAACGTCTCTCCCCTCTCAGAAGTCGACTAATTGGCTCAGTCTTTCGCATTTTCTCTACTTCGCGGTGGACATGTTACGATAACGATCATATTTGTTAGCGCTGTGTAAGTCAGCCTGTGTTAAATAACAGAAAGTTTCTCACGTGTTATTAACACGTTATTAACAATTCTCACATCGGGGGGCTGGAGGTGGATGTAATTAATTGGTGAGAAACTCGGAAACTGTCCTAATCCTTCGGCCCACCATTAATCAACTTCAACGTGAACAAGAATTGAATTGAGTGCTATGATATGCATTGTGCTATCCAAATTTTCATAAGCAGATATGTGGCCCAAACTTCTAGTCTGCTATGGAAGAATATATTCAGCTGGACAGTTCGGCATCGGCGGAGCTGTTAGAACCTTTGAATCCCAAGTACTCAGGCCAGTCGTCCACCTTGAGGACCTTATTAGCGAATTTCTAACCTATCTCACGCGTTATTTTCGATTCTAACATGTAAATTACAGGTATTTTAACACCGGTGACGTCATGTTAAAATACCTGTAATTTACAAGCCAATGTTAGATAACAATGGGCCTGTTTCAATCTCACATTTCTCACGTAATGTTATATTAAACTTACACAGCGCTAATATTTGTATACTCACATCCTAGATGCACCTGGTGGTTTCCTTGGCGTCGACGAAGAAGAGGTCGACTAATTGGCTCAGTTTTTCGCATTTTCTCTACTTCGCGGTGGACATGTTACGATAATATACTCACTTCCTAGATCAATTCAATTTGTATATTATGATTTCTTGACTTCGCGATGGACATGTTTACGATAACGACGCTCAGTGTAAGCACTCACTGTCTAGACCAATTCAATCTCTGTATTATTTATTATATTGACGAACCACGTTCACGTGACCAAAACAAGAGCACAGTTGAATGTCAACAATAAACAAACAACGGCTTTCTGTCTCAGACCACAACCAACCATTTGAATTTCGCGTTTTTCTCGTTTACTTACCTCTAATGGCCTCGAAGAACGTCAGTTCGAAGTCTACCAAGAAATCGGGACCCGTCAGGAAGCCCGCACCTTCGAAGAAGCCGGTGCCTGTGAAACAACCCTCGCAGCTCAAGAGGAAGGCTTCCGATCTGCAGATATCCCTTCTCGAACCGTCGGCGAACAAAAAAGGTGATTCAAGAAGAAGTCATTGACTTGTGCTGATAAAGTTCTAGAGAATGGTGAGGTCGCCGCCACTCAAGACCGCCCGCGGCGGATTAGATACAACAATCTGGCGCGCATGGAACGGATAAGCGACTCCATCGCTAATAATCCGCGTGCGCAGAGGCCACAGACTATCCCCGAAGACGAAGGACGGAACGACGCTGCGCCCCCAGTGAACAAGCGCCGCAAAAAGGATCAGCTCGACAATATCGCTGTGAGTTTCTCTCTCACTGTTGCATGAGTGTTCCCTCGTTGTCTTCTTAGATTCCCGAAGAGTCTCCACTCACAGACCGCCCGATACCTGCAAGGGATGCTCTTGCACCAGTTCGGGATGCTCCGGTGAACCGAAACTATACATTCTTTCTTCAGCCGCAGCCAAATCTTGACCCACAACGACAATCTCACAATACATCGCGTGGTCGTCCCGTCTCGCGTTCTCACTCTGGCTCTGGTTCTCGTCCCGTCTCGCGTCCCCGTCCGCGTCCTCGTTCGCGTCGTCGTTCTCCTTCTGCGTCGCGTACTCGGGTGCTTTCGCGTTCTGCGTCACGTACTCGTACGCGTCGTCGTTCTCGTTCTGCGTCGCGTGCTCGGGTGCTTTCGCGTTCTGCGTCGCGTACTCGGGTGCTTTCGCGTTCTCTTTCTCCCAGGAGGCATATCGCCGTAGCCAAGAATGCCACCCTTAGGCTCGCCCCAAGGCGGACGGAAACTGATATGGATGTTGGGTGAAAGTTATCTGCGGTGTCATGCTTTCACTGATTTTCACTAGGTGGATGCCGAAGCAGTGGGCACGGGCGACAATAACGAAGACGGCGACGCGTCCAATCTATTCGACGATGGTAATAGCATTTACTTGAGCATTCCACAATTGATTTCTCTTAGATCATGACCCAGAAACCAGATGGCAGGACCAAGATGACGACGACGTCAATGACTACAGTGAGCCATGGCAAATATGCTTGCAGGATTTGGCTCACGTAAGGTTTCAGATCCCAGGAGCTCGACTAAGAGGACGAAAACCATTGTCTACTCGGACAACGAGGAGGAGGAGGACATGGATACTGAAGGTGGCAAGTACTTACCTTTCATTTTTTCCACACACGGTGATAATTTCTCTCTCTCAGGCCGTCGAGAGGTACCGCGGGAAGGTACGGTCTGTTGCCCAGAAGGATCCCAACTGATCATGAGAAGACCAGCGTGACCGATCCGGGGAGCGTCACCGTCGTCACCCAGAAGAGGGGGAGCGAGACCGATGCCTTCACCGAGAGCAGCAGGACGACCGAGAGCATCACCGACAAGGGGAGCAACCAGAGCAACGTCGTCAAGGCGAGGAAGCCTTGCGTGCATTCGAGCAGCGGCAGGAGGCGCGTCGGCGCCAAGATGAGCGTCTACGAAAGTCGCTGCCAAGCACGAGCTCAGGCGGCTCACCATATAGTAAGACTCATCCATGATAAGGAACCGAGCTGATGATATGCATATTAGGGCGCAACGAGGCATCTCTACGCATCGGTATTTCAAGTAAACTGCTGCCTATCCTCACTAACTGGTCTTTAGAACAGCGTTCCCATGATGTCCTCGACACCCACCGCCGAACAAATAGAGCCACTCGGCTACCTTCAGAGCAGCACTTGTCGCAGTGCCGAAAAGTTCAGCACGGAGGCGATCACGACGGCGACAACGACAACGATGGCGACGGCGACAACGATGCCAACGACGATGGTCGCGACGACGACGACGATGGCGATGATGACAGCGGATCCGAGAGGAAGAGGAAGCCCAGGAACAAACGAGACGCCGACCCGACGAAGCAAGGCTTCTACCCGGCTGCGTGGAAAAAGGTGTTCGCTGCCGCCAAGGATAATATTTACAAGCATCTACTGGACAGGAACTTCTTTCCTCTGCAAGACCTATTCCTGCCAAAAATCGGCGAATATCTCAACGACACCATCTGTCGTTTCGAAGGCGGCGCGGCGTACCTTGATATTGGTTAGTCAGATACACGCTTTTGATTTTCACTGATTTTTAAATCTTCAGAGTATTACGACTGCCACCAGGCTGATATGAGCAAACACGTCAGTATAGTCATCCATTTTGTTATCTTTGAATTAATATGCTGCAGCTCTGGGGATTCGTGGCGACGTTCAGGTCAAAATGCAAAACTCAGGGTCGGGAGGTCGTACAGCACCGGTATATGGACAGCATCCGGCCCAATGGACACGATTTCGAGCAAGCGCATAACCAAGAGGCGTACACCGCTCAATGGCAGGAGAATGTCAAAGCTCTCTTGCACCAAGGGTACTACCTCCAAGACGGGAAAGACGCTGATGTATTTTTTTGCACGCTCGCTGAACCACTTTCTGAAATTTCACAGGGAAAAACGAATAATTTGATGGCGCCGGCGCTCGGGGACCTCTGCGAAAGGGTCCTCACCATGGGGGATCGCCCCTTGTGTGAACAATTCCCCGAGCTGCTCGACAGCTACAGCGATTCTTTTATCGCCGCAATGGCTGTTGTTGTAACACCTCCTTTCCTTTCACCTGCTGCAATTCTCTTCTCATATATTTCATAGCTTCGCGTAGCAATCGAAGAATATCTACCCGGCTACCGGACGGACATATCCTTCGCGGCCAAATCATACGACAAATATTACAAGAAGGCGCTGGAGTTGATCGACAAGCTCAAGAAGGAGAAGGGTCAATTTCATTACAGAAAAGCGACGAGGAGGTGGGATGAATGGGCGCGCGGTGCCTCGATGAGGAGAAAGAGGAAGCCGGAGTGCACGGTTCCCGACGACGACATGGACGTCATTCTCGATTAGTCGTGCATGTATTTACTCACGCTAGAAATGTTTTTTTTGCTTGATTTTTATGATTCAGAGCCTGGAAATTTAAACCATACTATACTACTGTTAGCTGCAATATCTACACCGCCAACGGTCCGTCATGTAGCCATCGGCTGGAATGGTCATGCGTACCATGTGTGAGGACCAGCTGGGATCTACCCTCCTGTCAGCTGGATATTGGCCGACGGAGTAAATGGATCCATCATGGACCCAGCTTTCCTAGAGACCAGCTGAGAAGTCCGGCTGGGTGTGCACTGCTACCCAGCCTGGAGATTATCAGACAGGACATGTAAATACTCAGTTGATTAACAGCACATATAAATTGATAGACTGGTTGCAAAAACTATTTAGCAATTGTACTAGTCCTCGTCAGCGTCCCCGCGTGGCCGCTTTGTCGGCACCCGCACTGGACTTCATCAACGATGTCACTGGGATACTGTAGTTGTCGATACCGTGGGTGGTGTGGTCAAGACATTCGCGGATACCCTGAGCCCAGATCAGCAACGAAGATAGATAAATGATGATTCGACGTACTTGTTAATCCTGCGGGCATTTCCGCCAGGGCGGTTGCGGATCTTGCGGAGGTCTGCATCGTGGAATTGCCAGAATTTTGGCCCAGAGTCCTCGTTGGCACTGAGACGAGCAGGGGGTCAGGGCTTCTCAGACGACGGCGACGACAGCAATTCTTGAAACATTGACAGCCGGCTTGCTCTTGAGTACGGCCCGACAGAGTCCGGGGGCTTGAGGAAGTCTCAGGGCTTGAGGAAGCCTCAGGGCTTGAGGGAGTTTCAGGGCTTGAGGGAGCTTGGAGAGATCATCAAGAGAAAAAGACATTGGGTTCTTGGAAAAGGAATGGCTTGAAAAGAGATGGCGACGGGTTGCGGTATCGAGGCGCTGGACGTTTGCGGCGGGCTCGAGGAATTGAGTTTTGGGGAAGCCGGGTCGCCGTAGGTTCAGTGTCACTTGAGAAACTAACGGGAGGACATGGACGTCGTCGACGAGGGAAGGGAAATGGTGGTTATGGTCAAGAGAAGCCACACCAGAAAAGGAAAAGTTTCAGAGAGGTTAAAAAGTCTACCTGATTGTCACAATATCTGTTTCAAAATTAATTCTGCTGAAAGTCTCATTTTCGGAATTTGTGAAAGAGGAGCCGAAAGATGGACTTTCAGTGTCCCTTTCAGATCTTGTGAAATAGCTACTTTCATGAGACTATGAAACCAAAGAGGAAAGTCCCACTTTCAGTGTGCCTTTCAAAGCCACTGAAAGAACTATTTTCAGGGACTTTGAACAAAGGAAGACAAAGGAAGAAACCCTGAAAGTGCCTCTTTCTGATGTTTATGAAAGGCACATTGAAAGTGGAACTTTCCTCGCTGCTTTCATAGTATCATGAAGGTACCTATTTCACGAGATCTGAAAGGGACACCGAAAGTCCGTCTTTCAGCTCCTCTTTCACAAATTCCGAAAATGGGACTTTCAGCAGAATTAATTTTGAAACAGATATTGTGACAATCAGGTAGACTTTTTAACCTCTCTGAAACTTTTCCTTTTCCGGTGTGAGCGCAGATCAACCTCCATCAAATGATCAACATATGCCACTGCGCGCACGGACCAATACACGTGACACATGCTGATGACTCCGAGAGCTCAAACCAATGTGCTCACCGAAGACCCAAGATGTTTTTTCCGAGACCAAGATGGCTACAGATGCGTGAAAGGCTTAAAGGTGTCAATATTGGGCAGTAGTTTTATTTATTTACTTTTACCGCGCTGGTCGCCCCACACCTGGGAGATAAACTCAACTTCCAGCCGACCCTCCATGTTCTCGCCAGCTGGCAATTTCGCCTGGACCATCCAGCTGGATTCTATCCCCCTCCCAGCCGGTAACAGCTGACGTGCTTTCTGGGATCTAGCTGGCAATCTCACATCACATGGAGACGGCCTGACGGCACTTTGGCGGTGTACAGCTCGACTACAGCCAAACTACGGCGAACTACAGCCCAACTACAGCCAACTACATAGAGCTACGTAAAGGGCGCGAACTACGTAAACCGGGCCGAACTACACAGCACTACATAGATGCCACCCTAGACTACAGCCACTATAACCACTATAACCACTACAGGTGACTACGTAGAGCTACGTAGGCCGCCCAGGTTTTGCTGATGCTGACCTAGATGTCGCTACGCTCACCGCCGCAACTTAGCCCACTCAATGCCTCTTCTTCGCTCGGACACGATGCACGTCTCCGACTCCGAACCCGAGCGAGAAGCTCTCCATCGCGCACGCGACAATTCTAACTACTCGTCGGCTGACTCCGCGCCAAACTCACCTCTGCCACGCCGCGCGCCGCTCTCGACGATCTCCAACACTGGGGTGCACACTAAACTTGGTTCCCACTGTCCTCTTGACAGTCGCCTCGAGGTCATTGAGAGAGATATAGCCGAGATCAAAGACACTCTTAAAGGGCTGAGGTGCCGAAGTACGTCCTCCTCATCATGATGTTTCCCTCTGGGTCTTAACATATCTTTTAGAACGCAGCAGAGTGTCCTTCGGCACCTCGACCCCCACCACTCCTCGTCGTCCAAAACGCGCGCGCCTAACGCATGACGAGGCGGTGGGACTTGACTCACCCGTGGGTCGACTCGACGAGCCAACGACGATCCCCGAATCCATCGCAGTTCCCTGAGGGTCAGCACTCCGGAGCGGGAGGAAATTGGGCGATGTATGGACGAGAACTTGCAGCAGATTATCGGACCGCGCAGTGTGAACCGACCTCCTCTCTCCAGTCTTTGGTGGGAAGGACAGTATGCATTACATCATTGATTGTATTGACGAGGACATGTATCTGCAAGTGCATAATATAGATTAATTTTGTTCTTTGCGTTGTCTTTGCCACTTATTGTACCTTTTTCACTTCAAAAAATGTTCTCCGCGACACGTACCTTGGAACGGCATGAGACATCTTGAAACTTACATCACGCCTTCGAACGGCTTGAGACTGGTTTCACGCCCTTCAGCCACGCCTCCGAAGCACTCTGAAGCCGTCACAAGGCTACAAGCTGAGCCAGGCCGTTGCAAGCGAAATAGCATTTTTCCGACAGTCATGAACAGCATGCTCACCACGTGGGTACTTTTTCGCTCGTGCCCCGTGCATACTCACCATTCTGTCAGTCTCAACATGCGCCATTACTTCCGCAGGAAGGTTTTGCAGGACGATTGGAATACCATCAATACTGTACTATTTCGACCATTTGTTCACGTTACGGGTGACAGAGGCCTGTGAAATGAATGAATTTGGGACCGGTGACGGTGACATTCAGATTTTGGGCCCGATTAGGCCTAAAAAACGTCAAAATTTTCGCTCCGGCATCAGCCGGACTTCCATTTATGGTAATTTTGGGTGATTGCCGAGGAATGAAGACCTTATCCAGTGAACTTTTGAGGTGACGGGTGACATGCTGTGAACAAATGGTCGAAATAGTACAGTACTATAGGCGACATCCCCGACGATGGCCGACATGCAGTACGGGGACACTCTATCGTTACCGCTGTCGAGTTCGTGAGACCACCGCCGGTGAGTGAGGCGAAGCTGCTGTGGATCTATTCATCTGATTCAAGTTTGTGGTTGGATTATCCAGGATCAATCTCTTCCTGGAACAATGGCGGAATGCCCTTCGAGTGACTCGGTTGCAAGTGAATCCACTCAGATAGCGATAAAGGCGGAAACTACTTCAGACTGAAACTAGCCACTCGAGCGAGTCGGAGATAAGAGCGCGCTGTTGCAGTTTGTGCCTCAACCATTCGTTCATTGCATATACGCTACTGTATTTGAATGTATAATCCTTACACATATACCTACTCTCCTACGCAGCTACACACATACACACATGTACAAGATGAATTTCTTGGTTCAACTTAAATCGAATCCAAAGTTGAAGTTGAACTAGAATTCCGGCCCCCTTGCCCGGGCCGTCAAGGGGTGTGCACCGGCAAATGCCGAGACACCGACTAGGTGGGTGGGTGAGGATAATGGGTTCAATATTGCGGGTTCGAATGCGAACTAGAGGCTTACTATTAGAATTTATAACCCTCGGAGGGCGAATGTAAGGGATAGATCGTCGTCCAATTGTTAATCTAAACTCCGCTAGTTCCCAATTGAGAATTGAATCCCTATCGTCGCCGTAGCGCTTGCGGCACTGCGGCTCATGATGTATTTTTTCGGCAAGCTGCGGCACAGCGCCTGCGGCACTGCGGCATCGTGGCTTGAACGTTTGCGGCCCTGCGGCCACGTAGTTATTCTGTAAGTATATGAGTACATACTTTCAAAGTTGTAGTTGGTACGTTAGCTTTTTGAAATCCAAGACTCTTACTACGCATATCAGCTACTCAAGACTCTCATCAAGAACTCTAGTGTGTCTATTGCTTTCTTACGCGACTCAACGACGCCAAGAAACCTACTGACCTCACAATTTCTTCCTGATCGAGTCCAAGGGGGTGCCGGCCCGTGAATGCCGGACCGGACCCTGGGTGGTTGGTTGGCCGGCCAGGTCCGTAAAAAAAATTTCCAGTAGGAAAATTTTCCAGCTTGAAAACAGCTTATAATGGCATATTTGGTATCAACATGGTCTTTGAATGTCTCTAGTAGGCTAGTAGTAGGCCCACTGCAGTCGCACTGTAGTTTTCCTCACGAATCGGTAGTATGACGTGCAAAAAATCACGCGCCAACTTGACTGCTCTGCCGCCATCAAGCCCATCAAGCGCAAATTTTTTGCACGATGACGACCACAATGTACGGGCCAGCGGGTCTTGTATGTACCGAGTGAGAATTCATCAAGCTGCTTATCCAGACCAGTGGATGATGGTCCGATTCATTCCAAGCCTCGGCGCGTCGCGAAGCAGTAATAAGTATTAGTTAAATTTTGTCCCGATGTTTCTAGAAAAAAAATCTTTTGTGTTGGGATATAAAGCTGGATAACCAAGATAAACATAGTATTCAAGTTCTTGCGGTGCCTGAGGCAGCCGGTCGTCGTTGGCCTTGGAACACAGAACGAGCGGCACTTGAAAGCTGACGGCGTGGGCCATCATTGCCTTATATGGACGTCACGTGGTATGACGTGGTTGGTTGGTTCAGCCAAACTCGGGAAAAAACAAAAACCGACGTATGTTCCTTCATTCACAAAAAAGTACCCCCTTGATCGAGTCGGAAACAGGCACATCGAGCGGCCTGATCTCGCTCGATAATTTTGAGCATACATCGATCTCCCACGATACTATTTGATGAGATATCGAGCGCTGTCGAGAGATATCGAGGCTCATCGGGGACCTATGTCGTGATGTAATATAGTGCCAGGAAATCTCTCCCACTCGTATTCGTTGTTGTCAAAGCTGTTTTGAGGGAGAAAAAGATCCATATACCTATTATACGTGGGAATTACATAGACACTTCTAATGGGTACCACCCCTGTGCGCCGGCACCCACTACCGTCCCGCATTCAGCACCGTCCTCGCCCGACTGTCATTTGCGATGCTTGAGTTGTTCTTGAGAATCAGAGTCCAGACCCAAATTGAAACTTCTTTAAGCAGCGAAAGATTCGTCGAAGTACCCAGAGAGAGCTCGCGCGCAGAAGAGAGCTTGAAATGAGGCCGACTTGAGTGTAATGAAGCCAACTCAAAGCCGACTTGAAGTTGTCAGGCCTTGCAAGTGAAGAAGGACCTGGATGAAATCACCCAGATATTAACAGCCAGGACCTTTGGGGAAGCATCGAGTATACGCCGAGGAGTGGGGGACGAAGGAAGAGACGACGTACATGCAACGACGTCCCAGTAGGCACCTTGCGCCCTGCACTGCTGTACCGCTTGATCTCGCGCATCAGCGCGCAGTGCATGTTTTTGAGGGGGTGTTGCTTGTCGACCATGCTCCTTGCTGTGGGAGGCTGCTGTCCTCCACGTCTGGGTCATTCAAAGACGCGCCATCCAGAATTTTTCAATTCAGGATCTTTGGGAGTGGGAAGGGTTAGCCGTCCGATCCATGTGAATTCTCCGCAGCGATTCTGTATCCATTCTGCGCTTAGTTCAATGGCTGGACCCACCGCAATTTGTAATTGAGTCGATCCATTCTGCCTGGAATAGTGCTCTCCTCTCTTGGAAAGACAACCCAATGGAAAAGAGAGAGAAAAAACCTTATACCCTGCCGCCATTTCCTCTTGCTGGTCGCGTTGGCCATTGGAAATCTCGTGCATTGGTTCCTCTTCTTCAAGTCCCAAACTGCGCAAGTGTACATGGAACGACAAAGTTCAATTCTTCGCCTAGCGACAGAGCGACAATGAACAAGGATGGCCTGAAGTACGTATAAATCGGAGTAAGTACAACATTCACGGAGGCCCAGGGATACATTCGGGCAAAGACAATCATAGAACCGAGTAATACGTGGTCAAATACCCCCATTCCTGAAGCTCTGTTGATTGGGTCAGAGGCAAACCGAGGAATATAAGATACCGCGCAACGTACTCATATCCTCCTTCATGAATTTGAAAGTGTCCTCCAAAGTCTTCTGATCCACATATACACGGGTTTCCTCGTCGAACACTTCCTCAATGTTGTAGTTGGCCAACGGGTTCTCCCATTCCCCCGTGCGGATGTCCAGAACGTACATGACGTCATGCGCACCCCTCGGGTTAGCTACGATGTGGAAAGGCAAAATGGAGTCGTCGACCACTTGTCCAAACTTGTAATTCAGGTAAAATGGAATGAGGGGGTCGTAGCCAGGGTCTTGGGAGTGAGGACCTTTTGGGAAAGCGATGCGGGCCCAACGGTGGCACTCCATGGGCGGGATGATAAATCCAACAAGTAACGCGTTTCGCTGGGCATTACGTGGTGTAAAACTCGATGATGCGTCCATAGCCGCCTGTTTCTCGATGTCGAGGGAGACGCTCGGCTTGTTGCTCATGATGGTCGGGACAAAGACCTCGTGGCGTGATATACCATTACGCGTGTCATGTGTTCGGATCAAGTTCCCATTGCGACCGGCTTCATGCGGCGGTAACATGTCTCGGGAGGTCCCGATAGACCTTGTTCTGGCCAATCCAATTGGCAGGATCAAAGGGCAGGGCCTCCGAGTTAGTCTCTCTAGACAGACGCTTGAACGTATGAACTCATTCCTCGTTCCGTTCTACCTCCGAGTCGGAATCGCTGTCGACTGACTCAGTCACTGACATCACAGAAGCAGGTTGAAAGCAGTAATATGCCCGGAGGGCATAAGCCCGCCCGGGCCGGCGGCCCCCCAACGTTCGCCATTGAGATCAATTCACTCGGCCATCATTTTTCACTGTGATTCCTTGATGCTCAATGATTCTGTCTTTCAACCAGTGCAAGCCAACACACTTCATCGACAACCACTGACTATTGGTGATTTCTGCAACTTCTTGAATTTTTTCTGCCTGATCTTCAACTTATCTTCAGAAGAATAATCTCGCTTCGGCCAACCTGTGGCTCTGCGGCACGGCCAATGAGGACCACCGGCTTCCAGCGGCTTTCACCGGCGGCCAGTGGCTTTCAGCTAACTATTATATGTATAAAACCAGTACTTGATGCATTTCCCATTTGAATCCTCCCATGCTACTTCTCTCGCAAATTCGGAAATTCAATCAGATAGTTCTGGGCCGCCGTAACTTGAAGAATGACCACTAAAGCCGCTGGCCAACATCGGCCACCGGTGCAAGGGGCTTCGGAGATAAGAAGACATCGGCTAGGGGAGGGGGGGGTCTGGCGGGGCCTGGAAAAAAACTTTTGTAGGTTAAAAGTTTTTCGGTCTGAAATGGCCTCATTTGCCTAGGACACCACCCAGGTAGCAAATAGGCACTATATTCTTCAAAATACACCTGATTCTCACTGTACAGTCGATATCCTAAGTGTCGATCCCGCCGAGGCCACTGCCATCAACCATCAGTGATCTTCGGAGCTCTCCGAACGGCTCAGGCATTGACAAATTTCGCGATCACCACCCCAAGACACGACACCTCGATAGCGAAAAAAAAAACACAGAAAGTGTGTCTTTTGACTTGTTCCACTGTGATATTGAATAACTTAGACTGACATTAACAGGGAAACCCTGTAGGCACATACAGTTTGCATACAGTAAGTAGCACTCGGCAGCGAGACCGACATCAATGGATATTAACTTACGGAGTTGTAACCCATTGGCCGTCGACAAGCCGTCGATGATGGTTGACGTATTGGGAGCCGGCCCCGTCGGTCCGGTACAGGGGTGGGAACTACCTTCCCGATATGGAAGGAGGGGAAGGGGGGAGGGGTCAGCGAACCTCTGGAAAAAAACTTTTGTAGGTGATATCTTTTTTTCTTATCTCCGAAGCCCCTTGCACCGGTGATTGAAGAATTTGCAGTATCTAAATTTCCAAGACACACTGGCGGCCGTTGGCTTTCGCTGAAGATGGGTGGTCGCCAGCAACCCAGAATCGGGGTAATGCGGCCGCGCCGATCAGGAAAACATAATGTAACTATGGCCAGTATGCAGTGCTCTCAAGTGCTATAAAGCGCTATCAAGCGCTGCATAGGGCCCATAGTTACATTATGTTTTCCTGATCGCGGCGGCCGGCCAATGATATGCCCGGATGGAAGAAGTTTGTCGGCGGCCGCCAGCGGCCTGTGGTGGCCGACGTCGGCCGTGGGCGGTTAGTGCCTAACAGTAGTACCGTTCAGAGTAGGCTGCTTAGCACTTAGCGCTTTGCTTAAAGGCTGTGTTGCTTACCGCTTACGATCATGTGCCATCATATTGTGACTTTGATCGCACAGACGATGAGAGATTACAGACGCGTTTCTCAGTGCATATAGACGCGTCTTTTGCATTGATAAGAGTATTAATGGTGACCTTCCACCCTTGACTCGATGCCCAAGATAATAACCAAGCGATACTCTTTTTTCCTCGCTTCACTGAGCATTTTCCAAATCAAGACACCTAAGTCCTTTTTCCATTGGATTGGTGGAGGATCACAGGCCATTATAAAGCTTATTAGTTGAGGTGTATGCATAATAAGAGGGAGACGTGAGGCGAGAGGCAAGGACACGAAAATTGAGAGACAGTCACGTCCCTGTGACGGCACATGATCGTGAGCGGTAAGCAACACAGCCTTTGAGCAAAGCGCTAAGTGCTAAGCAGCCTACTCTGAACGGTACTAGTGTTAGGTAATGTTCTTCGGCAATTCCCTTTGATGTCGTCTGAGTCACTTCGTTGAAAAAACGCAGATGCTGTGCATTGTTATGAGGTGTTGAATACTTAGTGGCGGATGATCTGATGCACGCCGTTTTGGGCACGATGGATTGAACTTCCTCCCGTTTTCTGGCATTGAATTTGGGCTCTCGCGAATTGATCCACACCAATCAACCCAATTTGTCTCCGCTTTCAATAACGTGCGCGCTGTGCTCCAACGATGAGGCTTAGGTCGACTTCACATTGAATTTGTAAAAACGACACTTATAAATCACAGAAGATCACATTTGTAGGGTCAGCGCCGTTTCGAGCCAAACACACCAATCACAGCGAATGACAGACATCCAAGGCACATTATTACTCACAGTTGTACCAATGCCTTGCCACTTCCTCAGCCAGAGCATGGAACAGAGGTCGGCGGCCTTCAACCCTTGCTTCGAAAATGTGAAGCCAGGGCTGGAAACCCTCGGGTATCCACATCCCCATGCCTTCGCTGTAGACTGGCCGGATCTGAGTGTAGAACTGGCCAAAGACTACAAAGACTGGGACGTAACCTCCCTCTTCATGCAACGCATTGGGTTGTTCATTTACTTTCTTGAAGTAACCACAAGCTTGCACATAAAGCTCGAGGATGCGGGGGTTGCCTTCCTGGATTTCCTGGCGTCCATCACCCACGTACGATATCTTAATCTCGAGGAGGGCAAAGGTTCGCAAGACCCGAGTGTTGAAACCAGGGATGACCCTAGCCAGACTAATATCGGGGTATCGGACGTTGAGCTCTCGACCAGCTGCAGGTCATTCAGCTTGAAGTCAATGCTGAACGAAGTCAAGCAAGCTCACCACCAGGTGATCTGATATCATGGTCCTGGCCATCTGAACCTATGCGCCGATGGCTGGGATTGTAGCGCAGGTCAGAAGGAGGACGCAGGGTATGCTGGACACCAATCTCGGAACATGGCATGAATGATAAGGATGGTGAAAAAAACAATTGAAAGTACCTGGAATCCCACTGAAGACGGTGCTAGAGATGTCAAGATACTGACAAAATATCCATACATAGAGGGCTCGTATCGCAGGCCGGCGTCGATCAGTGCGGCATACAACGTATGTGTCGATCCTGGTGAGATCGCATTGTGAAGAGCATCCGCAGAGGCCATGAGCTGGGCAGGATCCGGGATGGGCGGCACAGTCGGGATGGATGGAAACTGGAATTGAGGGGGGAGGATCGGGATTGCTTCTTTTGCGTGGACATCCAAGTGCGTGTTCATTGAGAGACGTGAATCAATCTCGTTGTCGGACTAGATAAAGCCGGATGCCGTGAGCACGTGGCCAGGTCCCGGACCGGGATATCACACGCACGAGTCATGCTGTAGTCTGAACGCCTGAAATACAAAAATGTACAGGATATACATAGATTGCGTATGTAGAATGCAATAAAATACGATGAATGGAATGAGTCTGTCGTAGGTATGGAATGCGCGGGTGTTGCTAATCCTCGTAGTTGGTCATAGTGCCAGACTCGACTCGTCGAGTCGCCGCACACGCGTCCTCTGGTCCCTCCTCTCTTCTCATCATCGAGCCTCCGCCACCCCCGTCGCGTTTCTGTCCCTTCTCCCTTCCCTTTCGCTGCCTACTCGGTCTGAATCCGGTTATCATCATCTTACGAGCCGACGAGAGCCGAAGCCAGCCCCCCGCGTCGAGATGAAGACGATGCAGCTTCGACGCGGGAGCGAACAACGTCCGTGCGAGTCGACGAGCGGCGAGAAGGACGCGGCGGGGGGAAAAGCGAGCAGGGTCAGCGTAAGATCGCCGACGCGCGTCGTGTCGTGTGGCGTCGAGATCATACTTCGCGGCCGAGGCGAGGAGTGGAGGAGTGAGCGAGGCTGGAACCGTACGCGCACATGATGACTGTTGCAGATACCGAGTCTTGAAAGGAGGTGTGTCCCTTCCTTCCCACATCCCTCCCTGCCCGCGCACACATCCTCTGCCACAGGGCCGTCGTCGTACGCGCTCCCATCTTCGTCCCCTCCCTCCTGCCTTCCCATCTCCGCGTCTTTCTTCATTATCTCTCCCTCCTCGCTGCCACCCCCTCCTCAAGTCTGGACGAGGTGAAGCCATCTCGACGCCGACGCGGAACTGGCACGTGTGGTGCTTGAGACGCATACAAACGGACGACTCCGGGAGTGGATCTACGTCGGGCTACCTGTGTCGGGATGATGCATCCTCTAAGCCGAATTGAAGGACGTCCGACGAGGCGAGAAGGACGCGAGTGGAGACACGAGCGCGACGCGGCGTCGAGGAAGGAGAGTCTCTTCCAGCGTTCCCCCCACATCCCGCTCCGCCGCGCCTCTCTCCCTTTTTCTAAGCGTCGTCGAGCCCACTGGCGCGGAACTGGTGCGCATACGCCTCGTTGCACAGTGCATACAAAATACGCAGACGAATCGAGGAATATGCGAACAGGATACGTACGGTCCCAGGGAGGGCGAGCGTGCGTGCTTGAATGAACAGAGGGGGGGGTCGCGAGAAGCTGAGTCTCTGTGTCTCGTTCCCCATTCCCTAGACATCTCCCGTACATCCCCCTCTTTTCCCTTCCCCCTTCTCACTGCCGCTAACGCTACTGCCCCAAACTCGTCAAGCCCGCATGCTGGTTGTCAGCGAATACCCCCTATCGGCTTACGTGGGTGCGTGCAGTCGACGAATGGGATCCGTATCGAGGTATCCCCGACGCTGATGCTGACGCTGACGCAGAATTGGTGCGTATGGGGCATACAAAACGACGCAGACGAGTCGACGAGTGAGAGATAGCGGCGAGCAGAACGCGGCGCCTGGAATACGAGCGAGTCGAGAGGGAACCGCCCGCACATGGGTGCGTGTGTATGATGAATGGATGTGCTTCGGATCGGGTCCTGGAACAAGCTCGCGTCATGATCTCTTGCGGCCGCGCTTTCATCCTCCCCTCCCCTTCCAGTGTCTACCTGCCTCCCTTCGACCGCCACCCCCTCCCCTCCCTTCCCCCACACCCATTCCCTGTCACCCTACCGCCCCACGCACAACGCACACCACCACCCCAACCCCCACCTCAACCCCTTGCACCACACCCGCCACGAACGCCACCACCCCCACGCGGCCCCCGTATCCGTACCACCACTACCCGCTGTATCCTTTGCTCCCGCCCTTCGTGTGCTTGTTCTTGGACTTGTGCAGTTCGCCACGCCCAAGCCCCGAAGCCCAGACACACACCATCACCCGTACGAGCGCCACACCGCGGGGAGGTTTGGGGTCGTATGCGGTCTCCTGCACGGCGGGACGGAGGTGGACGGCGGGGCGGAGGTGCACAGCGAGGCGGGGCTGGGGCTGGGATTAGGACTGAGACTGAGACGACGACGAGGAAGAAGGCGGGTGGTGGGCACAGTGAAGAGCGGGGTGGACATGGGCACGGTGGTGGGCATGATGGTGGGCATTACGGTCGACGCCCCCCGCGCGCCACCACCGCACGAAACACGCCGCAGCGTCTGCGCGCAGGCCGGGTCGAGGTCTGGAGATCGGCGCGGCGGAGGGCGAAGGGGGTGTACGTCGCCGCCGCGGTGCCGGTGTTCGTGCTCGTCGTATGTGTTGTATGTGCGGGGGAAGACCATCTATACATTTCGATGCGTCCAGATGCGGCCTCGACGCGATGCCGTGTCGGGTGGCCGCGATGCTGACTCGAGAGTTATTGAGCCGGGGACCACAAAGAGTAGGGTGCTAGGGTGGGACGTGCGTGTTATCGACCGTATGTTCAGTGTACGGGGCCTTGGCGGTACGCACATGAGAGCACGCATGAGCGAATTCGTCCCCTGCAATCCGGCCAAAGAGATACAGGGAACCGACCTGCACGAAGAGCGCAGCGCCAGGAGGTAGACTTGAGTCCAAATGACGATGAATCGAGAAGTCCGGCACGCCCGGCTCGCCTTCCCCGGGTCCAGCGTGCAACATGCAGAGGGAGGAGGAGGGAAGTGATGTATTCGACCCAACGCGGAAGGTCCGAAGGCCATCATGGTGCACGTGGTGAATAAAAATACTGAAGAGGGACGGGGAGATGTTGACATGGGAAGGCGGTGGCGCGAGAAGTAAACAAAGCCAGTTCGTTCGGAAAAGCCTAAACAGGAAGAAGAGGTTTAGTATGCGTCGCCCAGAGGAAAGAAAGACAACAAAAACTCACGCAGATCGTATCGGCTGGGATAAAAGATCTACATGGCCCTCGAGTGCACGGAAAACAAGGTAGAGCGGCGGCGGTCGTCTGTCGACGCTGCCAACGCGCCATGAGACGACATGATTGCACGCTTCGCCAGTCCCTGTCGCTCGCGGTCCTTTCCCCCGCCTCCTGTCCTCTCCGTACATACCTCACCCCCACCCATCCTTCCTTGTCCTTCCAGTTGCTCTCCCTCTAAAGCACTCTAAAGCACGCCTCGTCATCGTCATCCATAGCACACCCGGGCGGGCAGCGCAAAAGCACCCCACCCTCTCTCTGCCCCTTCCTCGTGCCCAGCCTCCTCTTCGCTACTCACAGAGCCCGAGCGCCCATCATCCTCATGCACGACCTTCACAACAAGCATGCGCACGAGTGCCGCCAAGTTGACATCGACGGCGCTCGGCACACCTGCACTGCGTAGCACCTTCCACCCCCCGCCCCAGGCAGTGCCTTTGTAGCGCGAGGCACGTCAACCCCAGAGTACCGCCAAGTCGACATCGAGCTCGAGGCCCGCATCTCGCGCGGCATTCACCCCCGCCTGCGCAGCGCGAGGCACGTCCACCATGCCGCGTGTTCATCCCCTTCGCACCGTGAGCTCGACGGCACGAGCCTAATGCAGCCCGCGAGCCCCACCAAGTCGCAGCACCCCAATCGCATCCCGACACTCAACAGCACAGGCGCACATCATCCTGTGAACCCCACCCCCCCCCCCCCCCCGCGGGGCACCCGCACAGCGCTCGTGAGACGTCGACACGCCCTGCACCCCGCACCCTGTCTCGTACGCCTGCACCGCACAACCCCGTCCCTTGCGTCTCCCGCCTCCCCGACTCGGCACCTCTGCATCCCGTCCCACCAGGCACCTATGCACGAGCCTCCGCCTCACACACCACTGGACGTCTGGACCTCGCACCCGCGTCCCAGCGCCTTGCACCACCGTTCCACGCAGCGCCCGTCATATCGAGCGCCGCTGGTCCACTAGATCGACATCGACATCAATCCGCGCATCGCGACACTCGCCAAGCCAGCCCGTTCGAGCTCGCGACCATCGCCAAATCCACGTCGACGACGCTCGACTCACCTGCAGCGCAGCAGCGTCCCATGAACCCACTGACGAGGCGTCGATGTCGAGACCTCCGCCTCGCTCTCCACGTCATCGCCAGAATCCCCAAATCACCACCCCACAACCCCACCTCCGAGGCACTCCGTCCCTTACACGACACCTCACCCTTTGGACCTCTGTGCCTCGCACCCCCACTTGCAGCTCAAGCTCGGCGAAGATGATCGTGGCGTCATGGCATCAGTAGATCGATCTATCTGTAGCGCTCGGATTTTTTGACAGCCGATCTGGGGTGAGCGAGCGTCAGCGAGCGCGGTAGGTGGGCGGAGTGGAGAGGCAAAAGTGATTACAGCATAGGTAGGGGTGAGGGAAGGGGAAGCGTCAGTGAAGAGGAGTGGGAGGAGAGGTGGAGAGAAGACAAGGAAGGAGCCGCTATTGGGTCAAATGACCGTGCCAGAGTAGAGCGAAGGAGGCAACGCGCTCCTGCCTCCATCTCCAGGCGCCGCTGCGCTTGCAGGCCTTATCCGCGCGCCTCGCCCGCTCTCTGTAGCACGCACAGCGTCTACGGCTAGCGGCGGTACTCAGTCCCGCGCCACTCCCGGTACCTCCTCGTATAGTGTCTGCGGTTGTCCACGTTCACACGAGACGGCGCTCATCGCACCCGTGTCATCGCTCCCCCGCACTCCTCGCACAACTCCCCACCTCCACCCAGAAAGAAAGAACGGGTAAAAAGAAAGAGGACTCTACTCACATCGACCATCAGCATCTCCAGCTCCTGGATGCTCCGATATCTCAATCGCGTGCGCGCTGCGATGGGGCGATGTCCGCGAGGCGGAAACGAAAATGACCTGTCTGTGGGTTTATACGGAGAGTCGAGGAGACGGAGTAAGTCCGGGAATGAGTGTAGACTACGTGTATATTAGCTCGTATGTATCGATGGGATGCAATTGAAGAAGACGTACTTTTCCGGTATGACCATCTTTCCCCGATTCCACGCCGTGCGCACGAGTTCCTCGCGCCAGAATAGGGAAAGCGGCTGGGGAACCAAAAACTCATGGGCGAGCGCTGAGAGTAAAGGAATCTGCGCCGTACACCATCGCGGAGGTCTCGAGCGTGCTCAATTAGCTCGAATCTGTGAAATCGAATAAGAATCCGAAAAACAAAAGAAAGGCACGCAGTAAAATGACCTCGTCTTCCTCCGTCGCACCCTTCATTTTGCGCCATGGCCACCCCGCCCGTGCCCTCATGAACTCTCTCTCCGGATCCACGTCTCGGCAGTCGGAGCTCCATGTCAAGCGTCTGATTGTCGATTAGGAGAATTCAGACATGGCGTCGTATGCGTGCCCGCGCTCCAGGTTCTCGGAGATGAACTGCCTGAAGGACTTGGTGGACCCCTTCTTTTTTCTTCCCATGTATCGCGTCCAGCTTGTATCTTTCCTATGGTGATTCATTCTGATAGACGAGCGGTCGTCCAGGAAGAAAGCGTCGAGGTCGTCGGCGACGATGGCAAGAGCCAAGATTTTTGTGTGAAGCGAGTTGATCCGTCTACACAGCCACTCCGCTCTTCCTCAGTCAACTTTCAAGCGGCGCCCTTCGGGTTTCTTTTCTACTTGATTTGGTACACTATTGTTGCTCCGAACACTTTCAATTTTCTTATTGTTGCCTGGTCATTCTAGCCAGAGCTTCCTGCCCCGCCTGAATATTAACAAGTAGCATTCTCGTTCTCACTAGGCTCAGGCCTGGTCTCTCGTAGACAGACGCTTTACCCGGACACTCGTGCCTCGCTTGACGATCTCGGCCATTCTGTCCCCTACGTTCTCCCTTGGCATTCTTTCTGCAGATCTGGTTGGTTGGCATCGACCTCGAAGTCCCGCTCCCTGTGACCTGGAAGAAAATCTCGGCTGGTTCCACTTGTTTCACACCTGCAAGCGGATGTCGTCGACTCACAGACAGGGACCGAGACAACTGGTCTCCTGAGGCATGCCGCATCCGCCAAATGTATAAATATCCAGCGCTAGCCGAATTCACTGGCGCTACTTTCATCTACCCAACGTAATGGCTTCGCAGTCCGGCGCGTCTGCTCTGGGGCGGAAAAAAGGAAAGCGGAAGAACCAGACTCACCGGCCGTCTATTCGTACGCTCTCGACAGGCTTCGCTAAATCGTTTCGCGGCACAAGGTTCTGCCTCTCTGCATCGTGTCCTTGAATCCATGTAATCTTGGGGTAGTTTGATTCAAACCTTCCCCCCATTCCACATACAAGGCTCAAACCGCTTCTGTCCGAATCCAAATATTCAGCTCAGTGAAGCTCCTTCGAGTTGGCTCCTTCTCGGACTCCATCTTCTCACAGTTTGTCTCCACTGGTAGGATGTGGACGGACGGCGCAGCGAGTGGGTGGCAGCAGCAGGCGGGTCGAGATGATCCCAACGGGCGCTGAACAAGTAGCAACAAGTGCGCGAGGATGGAACGGCACACCGAGGGCGGGACGAAGAAGTCAATAACAGATGCGTGATTCGTACGGGATGAGCGCCACGGGCGTCAAGTAAACGAAACGAGTGCGTTGGGAAATCTGATAACCTGAAGGATGCCTCGGCGAACGCGAACGGGTCCCTGGTATCAGAGTATCGAAATTTACACGAGAAAACTCGGCGACGTTGAGTTCTTTTGCATCGCTGGCCATGGCGACGTTCTCGGTGAACTGACGGGCAGCGGGTGCGACGGGTGAGCACGATGCTGCGAGCCGCTGCTGAAGCCAGGACTGCTGACGACGGTGTCCAAGCGAGTCATGCTTGCTTGAAGGCTTTCTCGAGTTCGTGTGGAAGCTCGGAATGGTGCCAGAGTCGGTTGCGCTAGCGAAGCCGCGGGAAATGGCTGGTACGAAGTGTTTCTGCGGCCGGTGCAGAAGAATACACGGCTTGACGAGTTGACGAGTTCGACGCCGATGCGCTACTCAGCCGCTGACCGGTTGGAGCAATTTAAACGAGGCCGACACTGGTGCCGGGGACCAACTGCATTCGAGCAGCATGAGGTCGCTGCCGATGCGGGAGATCTGAAACAAGCTTAAGGCCAGTGCCAGTGCGCACGGCCACATTCGAGCAGCACGATGCCCCCGCTGACAGTGCGGAGGACCCTAAAATGAATGCAGTAGGTTTAAGGCTCATAATACTACACGACCGTGACCCACGCGGTCGACGGTAGTCGTACTAGCATGTCGAAGTTGGGACGAATCCCTGCGGGTTGAGAAAATGTTATAAACGAGCAAATGCATGAATACTTCTTTCCCACTGTACGGAGCGGAACGAGCGCACGCGTGCAAGATATGTAGACGTAGAGGACAAAAAGTGTCAATTTGTCAGTGCACGAGCACCGGGATCCTGGATCAAACAATTTCAGAAGGACGTCTATTTCCCTGAGGTTTACCGCGTACGGAACTACACGACATATGTGGTCGACGATAGTTGTATTAAGGTGATTCGAGTCTACAGCCTCGGCGGCTATGACGTTGTCGGCGAATCCACGTGCGGCCAACGTGTGGCGAGGTCTTGCGGGCGAGCGCGATGCTGCAAGCCACTGCCGAAACTGAGACCATGGAATAGACGAGTCCCGGACCCTGCGAGGTAGGGTAATTCGTTTTTATGCAAGTGCGAACGATAATGATTCGGGCCAAAAGCCTCAATGGCCACGACAATGTTCGCGGTGAAACAGCGACGCTCGCAACGAGTCACAAATTGTAATGATATGTTCCCGCTGTACAGGACAGTACGAGCACGTACACAAGACAGACGTGGAAGGCAACAAATGCAGGGTCGTCGGTGCACGAGCACCGTTCAGAACGGCACGAGTTAACGTGCGCACGCAAGACGGACGAAGACGGCGACGAATGCTGACGCGCTGCATCCGTCGGTGTACGAGCACTGTAAGGGACAGAACAAGCCAACTTTCACAGGATGGACGGTGACGAATCGCGAATGCAGGCGAGGATGCCGCGCGTCCATTCATCAGTGTGGATGCACGAGCACCGCACAGAAACGAGCGTACGCGCACGGTGTGGACAGAGACAACCGTGAATACACTGTACCCTACAATCCGTGGGATATGATGAACACCACACGAGACGGACGAAGACGAGTGCCAGCAGGGTACCGGTGTGCTGAGCACGGGCCTGGTGTGAAGCAGGGCAAGTTCGCTTGCAAACGGGATGGACGGGCACGGCCACGAATGCGCGCAGGTGCCATTAGTCCACCCAGTTCGGTGGTATGAGAAACTGCCCAAGTCATCCACAGGGCGGGACGGTCTTGGGTTGCCAACGAACGTGTGCAGGGATGTGCTGCGTATACCAGTAGGAAAACCGTGACCGCACGCCTGGCGACAGGTGGGGACAGTGACAAATGCAGCCGAGAATGCACCGCGTTCATCGTTATAGCTACTGCAGGTGCACGCGGAATGGACGAGCCCGTGGTGCGACAATGGGAACACCAGCGAATACAGCGAGTAAAGGGTTCGCCACGACGGCGGAAGTGCGCCGCATACGGGTTACGAGTGCACAGCACTAAGCAGGACAAGAGAAGCGCCCAAACGCGAGGCGACAGAAACAGCAGCGAACACGGGTGGAGATGTGTCGCGTGCGTGGATTACAAGTGAACCCGAGCTGAACGAGACAAAACGAGTGCCTGAGTACGGAGGACGAGAACGTCGGCGAGTACGGGCCTAGATGTACCGAGTACAAAAGTTGCACGAAACGAGGCACAGCACCAAGTGCTGACTTCCGAGCTCGAGCTGCGGAGCTTGCGCGGAATATAAACGGCGGATGTCGCAGGCTGACTCTCAGACGTGCGAGCCGCGAAAGGTTCGATGGATTACGGGTGCTGCGGACCCCAATCTCTGTTGGACAAAATAATCACCAGGCGAGCACCGAGCGCTGTTTTGGCGGGCGTGATGGCCGCGACTAGTGCTGTCCATTAATATAATACGAAATAATATATTATTAATATATCAACGATAATACGGATATGATACGGTCCAGGACGGCGAGGATAATATTGATACAAGAAAATATACTACGATATGATATTGATATAATATGATACAGCCCTTGCCATATTAATATCATATTACTGTAGCATTTCGACCGAGTGTTCAGCCCATGTTACGCGTTACGCAACGTGTTCATTTTTTCAAGTGTTCATTTCTCGGCAATCACGGCAAAATTACCATAAAAGGCAATCCGGGGCTTGCCGGAAGAGAAATTTTGCCACTTTTTAGCCTATTTGAGCCTCAAAATCTGGATGTTACCGTTACAAATGTCGCAAGTGTTCAGTTCATAGGTCCCCGTTACGCGTTACGTGAACACTCGGTCGAAATGCTACAGTATGGTACATTTGAATCTCTGGTGAACCTTCCTCCTTGACAAATATGATTGCTTGAGCTCCTGGGGTGAGATTTTGTGCATTGATGGCAGAAAATAGCTGCAGTAAAAGACCAGCTTTCATTGGATCTGACAATGAAAACGAGAATCCAAGTTTGAATGATAATTGAAGACTTGAAGTTGGATCACCGGCCGGGCGCGACTTTCCACTGCACTTCAGATGCATCAGCCTTTTAACAAAATGATTCGCGGTTTTTTGCGGTTGTCAGGTTGCTGTGACCTCAGAACCTCAAAATGTGCCAAATTACTTCCAAATCTGTGGAAGTATCATGGTGAAAACAACATGAGCTAGAGCTAGATGAGTTCAGAAGATCACTACAAACCAGATCCCACCAAATAAAAATAAAAATACCCAGAATTATACCCTTCAACCGGGTCGCAGCTAGTATCTTTCGGATTCTTTCCGTGTGCCAAACGCCCTCCCCTTGGCTAGCCTCTCGTAGACACTGCACTGAATCTCACGTCCCTGGCAAGCTTGATCCATCTCGTTCGCAATGTAACGCAACCCATCTTCAAACGTGGGGTTACTGATATGCAGAGGGAACAAGTGTGGCTGCGGCATCCCCAGAGGGAGTAAGGCTGAATGGAGTCGACTGCCATGCTACCGCCCCGCCGAGTCGTCGGAGCGGGAGAGAACGATCGCCTTCACACCCTCGGGCCTTTTGTAATCGGACAATACTTGGAACGCGTCGGGAGAGATGAAGGACATGTCGTTGCGACTCGCAGTAAACAGCTACCATCGCGTCGGCTCATTTCGACCATCACTTGAACTCCGGAAACGCGCCATTACTGACCTCGATCAAATTATCGCTCAGCATTTCGAAGTTTGCCTGTATTATATTATCCTTCCTGTCATCTCGGCTACTACGGTGGTGTAGGCCCTCCAATGCTCTTTATTACTTATGCTCTGTGGTCCCTTCCAGCTGCCTTATAAACCGATGATCCCATCCATCCTAACCAAGATCTATCTCTCGAGGTGCGCTCCCGTCCACAGCTGGAAACGACGAGGCCGTAACAACACAGCCCACATATGACTGAGCGGGGACTTGCCATGTCATGATGAAGGACACCGACACCCGCTGCAGCCTGCACGGTATGAGTCGCTTTTTATGGAGAATGTACAGATCGGCCTATAGCTGTCGAGGGTGGATGGTTTTCGTCGCAAATGTATTCTGAGGTCGCTCAGATACTTTTTTTCAAAAAGTGAACAAAATATTGTCTTGTGTTCGAATCCCAACTTTCAACTTCAACCAATCACGTGACTGTAACGTAACTGAACTGCCATTGCCTTCACCCAGTAATGCAAGTGATTCATCTTGGGACAATTCTGTACCACAGCTTCTAGGCTATTCATATTATTAAGTGTTCACATGAGTAAGATGTTAACAATTATCAATTTGTGTTCCACTGTGGCTGTTCCGAATTCGAATCAACTTCAACAGAGCACGTGCTCGTGACATTGCTCGTGACTGCAGGATCAGAACGGAAGGGCGCGGTCATCTCACCTACACACAACCACCACCCAGCGCACAAATCCCTCCAATTATAACGGCCTGCCCTCCAAGATCGATTCCGAGATGAAGGGGAGTGAAGGTGATGAGAAGGAGTACGAGGTCGAGACCATTCTCGACGCAAAAACCGATCGACGTGGGAAGGTATACCCGCCGTTCAGCGTTGGTAGACGGTGAAATGCTTAACAAACTGAATCTTCTTTGCAGCGAAAATACTTTATAAAATGGAAAGAGGACGGAAAGACCAGCTGGGTGCTTAAGGAAAACGCAAAGTATGTTTGTATTCCCGACTTTCAAGCCTGTCTCAGGCTGTCTGATTTCTTCCTTGCGTCGGTGCAGAAACGCAACAAAACTAATACAAGCGTTCAACAAAGCTCTGGTTCGGGAAAGGAGGCGTGCGCGGAAGTCTGCAGCGAAGCTGTCCCAGAAGATGCAAGCCCCAACCTGGTACCATCTTATCAAGACCATTGACGACGTAGAGATGGTTGATGACGAGCTTTTCGTTCATTTCACTTTGTGCGTATCATCTGGCCTCATTTTGGTCTCCATTCTAAAAGCACGAAATCAGGAAAACCGGCCGGCGCATGCGAGAAAACGTGCAGATCTGTCGACGAAAATTCCCCCAGCTTGTACGTGTCTGCTCGGAACACTTCCAGCCAAGCCCCTGACGGCCCATTGACCTTTCACAGTTAATTAGCTTTTACCAAAATAACCTTCGGTGGAAGGAGAGAAGCTGATCCGCGCCACCCAGACCGACAAAGACAGAGCCGTTAGTTAGCTAGCAAATTTTGATCCATTGACATCTGTCCAGCGTTGTACATTGACTGAACCTTTTCTTGGAAATAAAAGAATTGAATGCACAACATGAGACCAAACCCAGTATTGGCAACCCAAAGACGGTCGTTTTTCCCCTCGCTTGAGCAGAATCTATATAAGAAAAGACGTTGAACAAACGCGCAAGCTATCGGGTAAACCGGAACGCTCGGGTTAGCTCGGAGCCGAGTCGCCAAATACAGTAATACCGCCACCTTGTTCTTCTCACCACGCTCCACGACTCCTATAGAGTTACCCGGAACTACTGGGGCGTCGTCAAGAGAGAGACATTCTGTGTGTGCCGTCGCATGACGATCGCGAAGGACAGCGCCCCCCTCAACCTACTACGCCGTCACATTTACGCTTGACCTACGCGGCGCTCTGGGCGCTATGCCGCAGCTGCCGCGCGCGCGAGGACCTACACACCTATGCCTGTCGGCCACGCTGACCTTGTGCGCCCTACGTGCCTACGCCCGCGTTCCTATCCTCCCCCCGCCTCAATTACGCCGCGCCGCCACTCCGCCGTTCGGCGCTGTCCCGCCGCCCAACCCTACTCGGCACTCCTGTCCAGCGCTGCCCTGCTGCTGCCGCCAAGCTGATCGCCACGACCCGTCGCCACCGCTGGCACCTCTTCCGCGCAATTCGTCATCCTACGCCCGCACCGCGCACGAGTCGTCCCCCTTACTTGTGCGCCGCCGCCGCTTGACCTCCCGCCCCACGCCTTCGTACTCCATGCCAACGTCCCCTTGCCCAAGCCATCGCCCACGCCCGTCTTCCCTCGCCTTTGCTTGCGTTCGCACCACCCTCGCCTCGTCCCCATCCGCGTTCTCACCGCGTGCGGTTCACCTCGCGCACTTGCACTCCCCCCCTCCTTGCTGCAACCGTGTTCCCGCACCGCATTCCCCCGAGAGTGCCCAAAGCTCAGCGCGAAGCACGGCGTCACACTCCCCAACCCCAACAGTGGCGGCCCCGACTGCGCGCGCTTCAACCGCTGTCGCGCTAGGGGTATCATATTTACTGTCTCCTCCCGAACTAACAATTGACAAGTAAGAACTATAGGAACCAGAGATACCGAATGTCTGTATTCTACTACATACCGTTGTGCCCCGCGAATCAAGCTCATTTTGTGTACATGCGAAACTCGACTCGTCTCAGGCTGTTCTCTTTTCAGCACTGCAAGCTCATTGCACGGGAACCCACTCCATTCAACATGCCATGTCTAATAGCTTGTTTCTCTCTTCCTCGCACACAAGTCTACCTCGTATCCTCTCCATCCCTACCTCGGCCCAGTATTATCTCTTGGTGTGGAGACAACGTTCTGGCGCTCTGTAGCCTCGGCCGTAATCAAAATTCACCATGCTCCTCCGGCAGGGGCGGACGATGCGGGCAAGTCGCACCTATCGCGTCCGTTGGTTCGTTTGAGCGTCGCAGGCCGTTGTCGACTTCCTCGCTACCCAATTCTGACCCCTCATATCCTGGCTCGTATCCATGGCGGGTGAAATGAAAACCCTTTGCACAACTAAATGAACATACCTTGAGCTCTAGTTCTTGCGCAATATGTCTTGTCGACCCTTTCTGCTTAAAACTCATCGCATTCCGCTAATGCTGGATTAGGTACTATTTCACCGCCGTCCGGTGACAAAACATCCACTGATTCACCATTCAGTATCGATCCGTGCTTGGTACGAATTCAATTCGTTCCAGAATACTAACTATCCAGGATCGATATAGAAGAGCAGCCCGCAACCGGTTCGTGCAGCCAACGTTCCGCTCGCTGGAACTAATGTTAGATATAGATGCCTCTCGTTGCGCGTTGACATCCCAAGTTCATGATTTTCTGCCGCCCTTGCCACGTACCTCGTCTACATCGAGCATAGTAGCTAGCGCAGGGACTCTGGATTTCTCATAACATGGCAATCGTTGTTCGCCTGTTCGTTCGCTAACGCTTTTTTGGTTTCGATTCCGTTGGCTGATGATTGGAATCTCCTGTCCGTTGTGGGTATCCATCGGATCTCAATGTTCAGTTTACTAATGCGCCTTTTCTTCACGTGAGATCAGCCAACGAATTTGCAATGCAAGTTGAATGACGAGCAACACATCTTTCACCTACCCTGGCCCACTCACGTTTTAAACCAGGCAATAATAGGTATGAAGTTTGTATGATTTTATCAACTGATATTGACCTGTACTATTAGTCTTGAGCGAATGCAAGGATCTATCAACATTGTGCTGAAAGCCTGCCACAGGAGCGAGAAAGCCCTCGGCATACTGGCCTGTGAGCGGAGATCTTCGTCTCTCCGATATTCGGAAGATGACCCGAAGGTATTGTTAGATATCCCGTTTCATTCAAGG
The DNA here is from genome assembly GCA_029281435.1 of Mycena haematopus. Taxonomy (NCBI): domain Eukaryota; kingdom Fungi; phylum Basidiomycota; class Agaricomycetes; order Agaricales; family Mycenaceae; genus Mycena; species Mycena haematopus. The sequence goes on along the minus strand of JARJCV010000176.1, from coordinate 17,261 downwards.
CGTTGGCATCGGTGAGGATCCCTCATCTCGCCTGGAAATTTTCTTAAATATTTGCATAGTCGCGTACCATGGCTTGGACGGTCTCACTTCTTATCCCCACTGAAGGTTCCGTATAGTACGACGGACTCGAGACCTCGGAGTTGAAGCCGTATATGCTACGTTCCAGCGTTACAATTATTCCCCAAGATGTGAGTGTTTGAACCTCGACTGGTTATTCTCCATTAATGTTTTCTCAGCCTGATCTGCTCAGCGGTTCGTTGCGAGGCAACCATTCGTTCGGTCAATACGATGATGTCGAGCTCAGCGAAACGGACGAGGGCCGGATAACTTTGAACAGCGTCATTCTATGGGCGGGACGAATTTCTCAGTCAGGCAGAGACAAATATTTGCCTAACAAGGTAAACTCGTCCGTTCCTCGGTTGCAATGGTCTTACTCCGTTCTTATAGTGGTTTCATGTCTTCGAAATCTGGACGGGCCGCTTTCAGGGAGTCTTGGAGACTCGCTGCAGCGGGCTATTCGTCTTGGGTATCCGATCTGCGCTGGGTCCTGGCATCACTTCCCACACCCGTCCACATCTCACCTCCAACGCTTTTCACCAAGGATGGATTGGAGGGCAGTATGGACGCGGTGGTGTCTGCATGCGAGTCCGACCTTCAGAGACAAATCTCTGAGCTCGTCAAGACACAGTTCCTTAAGCAGCGCCTCGAACGCAACGACGCAGGAAACTTGCCAGTAACAGTGACACTGCGTTTTCGCCACTACCTCCGACTGGTTAGTGCACCTCACAGGCTTGCGTATACGCCTTCTGGTCTCCGATGATCGATCACGATCTGGCAGTGGAGCAGCTTCGACACGGTAATCGTTTGTGGCGGTACGTGGAGAGGGAGTTATGGCTGTGCCGCTTCTATTTTGCAGGGGTCGAGGACGAGTGCCACGCACTGCTCGTCTGCATCGGCCACCCGCACCTCTCCCTACTTCGGACCGACTTTCTCCGGGATGTGTTTACGACCCAACCTGATCTGCGGCCGCTGGCATCAAGCGCTACCGCATACGACTTCCTTTTAACTCTAATCACGAGAGTGACGTTTTTGGCTTGCCAAAATGGCTTGCGCCTGCGCCAAATGGCTTTTTTCGGGCGGGGGCGTGGATTTGGGTGGGATCACCCGCCCCCGCCCGACATTTTGGCTTGCAAGCCATTTTGTTGGCTTGGCAAGCCATTTTGTCGCCTTGGCATCAGCCAAAAATAGCAAGTGGCTTGCGCTCCCAGCACATCGCATAGACCTTCTGTAGCATATCTTGTATGATATATAGATTCTATTTGATCCCCTGTAGGTACGTACGAAATCAATCGTCGTTCAAGGTCTATATTTCGACAATATTCGTTGCGGCCGGCACTAACTATGGACTTAACTGATGATCCGCATGCAAGCCAGCGGGCTTGTGAAGTCAGAACAATGGATCATGGTTCTTGGTGTTCGTGTAAATACAAGGTACTAACATGGGGGTATGGGCCATTGCTGCGCATGGCGTTTACGAGTACTTCTGTAAGTGCCGAACATGCCGAGACTCCCCGTGATCAAAAGCTTGCCAAACAATGTGCCGATTTTGCTTGCACAACCACCTGCCAAAGTAAGGTGGAGCGGCCTTGCATAGGTCGGTAGTTTAGGGCACTGTGAACAAAAACACATATAATTCAAGTCATGATAATGCAAGCAGGAACGGAGAGAGCAAAAGTGAATTCTGTTACATAAGATTTTCCCAGGACCGCAACTATTTTATCACATCGCGTTTGTGATTTTTAGGATCAAAGATGTTCCGGCTAATGAAAAATTTTAAACGATCACAAAATCGTAGCCATTTTGGGGACAGCCACTAAATTTCATACATTCATAAAAAGCGACCGTTAAGAGCAGAGGTCGAAAAATGGCCCTCCACGATTATTAAGAACGATTACATAAGTACTCGTAATGTACAAATTGCCCAGAATGCAATGTCATTCACCAAATAAGTACCGAACTGACGTGATTTCTCAACCACATACAAGTTTCTGGACATCGGACTGAATCTGACCGCGTCTGTTCGGATAATCAGGTCATTATATTCCTTCCACACAATATAATCAGCTCGGAACATATTCCCGCGCTGGCCGCTTCGGTTGACTTCAGTTCGACGTTCAGGTTGAAGAAAATGATGAATAAGTCAAACTTGATCATATAAATGGCTTGTATTGACTTGATACAGTGTCTAATCGTTGACTTGCGTCGGGAAGTCACGACAGAACTGTCAGTAGTCGTTGAATACAAAATGGCGGGCGCAAGCCATTTCGTCTGATCCCATCGATTAGGGCGTGGGCACGGCTTGTGTCGAAAAGTACGTGAATTCTTCCAATAAGAACATCAGTTCAACACCATCCATATCATATGAACTCTCTCTTGATATGCTTGCATCAGTTTCTGTTAAAAGAACTCTGAGTTCGACGAAGTTGAACATGTCGCATGCCATCACAAGCCATTCTGGCGTGTGTCGGCGTGAGGTTCGTTTCTATCTGGACTCAGGGCTTCCATGATTAATATGCAAGCCTTTGTTTTTCTCACCCCGATTTGGTGGCAGTGTCGGTTCCAACTCGGAATCGGCACTGCCATGGGCCGACAAAATGGCTTGCGCACGCCACGTTGCCTGATGCCATCAAACTGGGCGGGGATGTGGCTTGCGCATGAAACAACAGTGAATGGCAGTCCCCAAGCATCTATGATACCTCTGAGAATCCTATCAGATAATGGCAACTCATAGAATAAACATTGGCCCGAAAATCAGTCGAGGTTGACCAGTTTGGAAGTATTATTTTCAACCCACATCAGACTTTTGACAGATTGCTTGTGAGCTTGTACAAGCCCAAAAAAGGCCAAAAAAGGGCAAAAAAGGCGCCAAGTTGGCAAGCCCACAAACCATCTTTAGATTTCCGCAAGGTCACTAGTTCGACTCCGGGAGGAGGCTTAATTTTCAATAAATTAAAGTGAATTGTCAATTATTGGTATGGCACAGTTATGAGACATTGGAGGAGGAGTCATCCATATATTTTAGAAGACTTACATTTCCCTTGTCTGAGGGGTAATTTTCGCATTTTGACCTTGCGAGCTTGTCAGCAAGCTCACAAGGCCAAACAAGTCACAAGGGATTTGTCAAAACGCTGATGCAAGCCATTCGGCCGAGCAAAATGGCTTGTGTGCAATAATGGCTTGTGCAGAATGGCTTCCGTCTGCGCAGAATGGCTTTTACAAAACCTGGCTTGCCAAAATGGCTTGTGCTTGCGCAGGCTGCATCAGTGTTTTGACAAATCCCTTGTGACTTGTTTGGCCTTGTGAGCTTGCTGACAAGCTCGCAAGGTCAAAATGCGAAAATTACCCCTCAGACAAGGGAAATGTAAGTCTTCTAAAATATATGGATGACTCCTCCTCCAATGTCTCATAACTGTGCCATACCAATAATTGACAATTCACTTTAATTTATTGAAAATTAAGCCTCCTCCCGGAGTCGAACTAGTGACCTTGCGGAAATCTAAAGATGGTTTGTGGGCTTGCCAACTTGGCGCCTTTTTTGCCCTTTTTTGGCCTTTTTTGGGCTTGTACAAGCTCACAAGCAATCTGTCAAAAGTCTGATGTGGCTTGTGTATTCTCGTCATTGTCAATGCCGGAGATGAACGGCATTGACGTACGAAGCTTCGACCTGGGAACCTAATGTAAACGCCGATCAATCGAAGCTTGGCGGTGCTGTTGAATTGATCTCAGTAAGACGAGTGGACAATCGACGACGATGGTTGATAAACTGGACACTGCGAACTTGGAGCACATCCTAACGCAGCTGCCGATCGCTCGATGAAGATCCATCACTCCATCATGATCGACCATCGGCGGCAGCGGTGGTGCTTTTTTCGCGACCGCCGACGATGTTCCAAAGCATAAAGCGCTTTCTTGGCTTTGGGAATACCGTTCAACCACAGAAACAGTATCCATATCCGGTTGGTCCACCCCCCGGAGTCCCTTATTGTGTGTTCCATCTTGTCTTTACTTCCCAACAGGGACCGCATGCTAATTTTTAGACCTGCCTCCGCACGGATTTGGAGGTTTCCAACTTCCTAGATATATCAGCTTGGTGGTCTGAAAGATATTTCAAGGTGCTTGGCCCTATGCCCCCTATTCTGCGATACCGGGAGCACTGAATAATCAAGGAGGTACGTGCATTTGTCCCTCACTTGATACCTTCTGTAAACATGTCAGTTAGGTTATTACCCCTACCCGCAGCCCGGTGAACACGGTGTTGCAACAGGGTTTCCTTCTGCATTTCAGCAGCCTACATTTCCGCCTGTATACCACCCTCCCCCATACCCTCCGCCGCATATCTACCCGACCCTGCCCGTCAATACGGGACAGCCAGTTGTAGACTCGAAAGCACCACCTACTGTCCAGGTGATGAAAGAAGAGTCTCTATTGTACCAGTGGCCGGACGGAAACGTCAAACTCGAGTGTACAACTGGTCAGGAACCCACTGGCTGGGATGATCAAGGCTGGACTTGGCGCTCATCTGGGGCTCGGAAACAAGGTTTACCTGCCAATTCTTACAAAGTCGACAAAAGAATCTGCCTTGGTGTTTTCCACTGTGGGTGCCTTTCTTCCGCACTCCACCAATGCAGCAGAATCAGGACATTGGCTTCTGTATCGTGCGGTCGGAACGGGATTCGATCTTTTCGAAGGCATTCGACGCCTCTATCGATTCCAGCGCGAGACTGAGATGTTGTATGCTGCTATAACAGGTATCTGATCCTTCATGATGTGACATTTGGTTCTGACCTCGAGAACCAGTTGGACATGTCGACGCCAGATTTCAAGGGACAAAGCCTCAGCAAAAATCGCGGCTTAAATGGCACGAGAATGATGGACGTGCTCCCGACACTCGTGAACGCCTAGCCGCCGTCCTGAAGCTGGAAGCCGAGTTTGAAGCACGCAACAAATCCCTCACTGACGAGGAGCGGTGGATCGCCTGCAACTCTGCGCCGGCTCTCCCCACTGCACCACCTGCCTTAAATTCCACCCCGCCGACTGTGTTGATGCGTCAATCAATGCCAATTCTTGCTTCATTGATGCACCGATGGAGGCATACTTCCGTGCTTTTATCGCAATGGGCAGCGCGGTCAGAGGTGATTTTCTTCGACGGATTCGGACCGAAACTCCGAACACAGGCCTGCGGGATGTGATTGAACATTTCTGGCTGCGGGGGCTTCTTTGCGGTGCAATTTCGGCCCCTACCTCGACTTCAGCGAAAGGCATTACCAAGCCGTCGCATAAAAAGCTCGTGGATGCGTTACTGGCGGGTCAACTGAATGTCAAACGCCTCCTCAAAACTAAATGGGACGGTGGTGATTATGTAGACGGTATGCCGGGCTGCTCTCGAACATGGGTTAATCAGATGGTCAATGTGAGTTCTGGAGCGTAATCTTTATAATATTATTTTAATCTCTGTTCAGACCGATACCACGAGTGGCGTACAGAGATATTTCGGAAATTCGCATTCCGTCAATTACTCTTGCAAATTGAAGCACTCCACTGCCACAAAAGCAAGGATTTGGACCGAAATTGGGATGAATTTCAATGACCTTCTTCTGGCTCAGCAGTTTATCACTCCGGGCTCGCCTCGACCTTCGCTCGATGATTATCTGATGCATGCAATTCCTAGAGAACGTGTATCAACATCGCGGACAGCTTCATATCAGCCTCTTCATCTTGGACCTCCGAAAATCTGTCCTAACTCTTTGTGCAATGGTGCAGACACGATAATCACCTCGGTCTCAACGGATTGGCCACTTGTCCTTCGTATCGATCCAATCTGCCACAGCTACAACCCAGGTGTCGATCCACCGATGGCCTATCCGGCTTGCCCTTTGACTATGAATCTGGGGCCAGATGTTCAATATGAACTGATCTCTCGGGTGATTTATATTCCAAAAACTGATCCTACTACGGTTGGACATTTCGTGACGAAGACACGCAAGGGGCTTCCGAGATAAGAAATTTCCTTATATGGTAGGGGGGGAGGGGTCCCCTCTGGGCCGTGAAAAAAAAGTTTCATGACAACTTTTGGAATTTGAGTTTAGACCATGTTTTACAACACAGAGGGCTTATTGGGGTATTCTTAGATGGTTTTATGTTGCATCCTGACACTGGAACATATTCTGGGTGGTATCAACCACCAAATCCGCCTGCTGGGCACCCCCTAGGGCCCCTACAAACTTGGGCACGGTCATCAACAGTGACTTGGTGTCTTTCTATGATATCCTGATCATCTTCTGCATGTCCACTTACACCCAGGAAACTTGGGTATTCTTGAGGTAGATTCTCGAACAACGTCGGAGAACTCCGTGTTGCCGCATCATTGATTGATGGGCACAGCCTCAATTCCACTGTAAATACGTGCGCAAGGCATGAAATATTAGTCTAGTTTTAGTTGCTGTGTGTTAGCCATAGGTCGCCCTTCGGCGATATCAGACGTCACATGAGCGCCAAACAACACCCTCTTTTCTACTACATCCCAGCGATGCACGCGCCAACGCGCGGCTTTGTGCCTGTTCTCTTGCTTATTTCACTCAAAACATTACACAAGGGCTTTGCCTTCAAGTTCTACTCCCTACCCGGCTTTACATTGGCCTGCAAAATCCTCCTGAGATCCCTCCCCCATTTTGACCCGCACCACTACCAAAATCAACGGAATTTGCAAAGTTTTCGATAGCGACGACCTGGTAGTAGTTACACCAACTCACCTGGGGAAGATAACCTACCTTTTCCCATCAATCCTCGCCATAATTGCCATTTCATCTGGTATTGCTTGGGTATTGCAGTCCCCTGAGAGCATTTTTTGGTCCAGAACAGTCAAAAGGCCTGTTAGAAAGTATATTGTTGAATTGTATCAACTGTAAATCACCCAGGGGACGCTTGATACCGTCCCTGGGGAGCTGGCTGCGCACGGGTGCAGGGGGGCTAGTGATGTTCCGGCTTTGGCCTCAGGCCAAAAAGCCCCGGCTTTTTGGCTTTGGTACCGGGCCAAAGCCGAGCCAAAATATCGGCCTGACACGGCTTTTGGCCCGGCCTGGCACTCCTCCAAGCCAAAGCCGAGCCGGAAAGCCCCGGCTTTCACGGGTGCCTAAGACATATGACATAACCATCATGATTTGCCCTTCAGCGGCCATTTTTTTTCCTTGCAGCTCTTGGATGCCGTCGCCGGAGCCCCCTAAGTCACACATCAACTGAAACGGGTTGCCGAGGAAAAGGGGAGCAGTCAGACAGGCCGTGACTTTACGTGTCACATGTTTTGGATGTCTCTATTGACGAGAATAAGCACCCTCCTCAGCCCAATAATCAACCAGAGGAGGGCTCAGACTGCTCCTTGATCATAACACACCAAGTATGAACTCGGGGTAGTTGTATTGGAGCAATCAATGATGATGCCGAAATTTCGGCAAAAGCCCCGGCTCAGGCCAAAGCTGGCCCAGGCCAAGCCAAGCCTAGACGGCGCGGCCTGGCCTGGGATTTTGAGAAGCCAAAGCCGCCAAATGCGGGCCAAAGCCAGGGCTTTCAGGCCAAGCCAAAGCCGGAACATCACTAAGGGGGGCCTAATGAGCCGTAGAAGGTGGCTGAACATGTGTCGCTGGGGTTTTTGGATGATCACAGATGATACCAACATCGAATTGAGGCATGGGACTGGGGAGAAGACGCGACTGGACGCGACGTAGAGCATAGAACAGTGATAAGCAGTGATTTCGCCTACGCCTGAAATTCACCAATTTTGGGTTGTTACTGAATATCTCGTGCACATCTCAGGGTTTATAACGAACCCAATGTTAGTAGACCAGGGACTGCGATTTTACGTTATCCAGAACTTCTGTGGATGAGTATCCAGAAACTCCCATACTGGCTACCTCCGACTACTATACAGGTGGTTCTGGATCCCAATGACGGTTTCATAGTCAGAGGGCATCGTAGTGAACAAAGGAACATCAAGGGATAATATCCATTCTGTGCCATGTGAAGCAGTCTCATAGTGGAGTAATCCAGAAAGAGTTTGCGGATTACTTTGTACATGCTTGTGACGAAATGGGCAACGCGCTAGACCACATGACCTGTCAAGAGCTTTCAAAGCCAGAACAAGCCGTTCCGGATCAGGTGTCAAAAGTCCATCAAATATCGATCGACTCAATTGGGCAATCAAGTTCAGTTCTGGATTAGAACTGCACAGGCTATATATTAGAGTTGGGTATCAATCGAAAGGTATTGACCAGACGATTCTGGATATCCACGCAGAACGTAGAGGAAGAGTATTGCTCTTCTCAAAACCAGAGAGTAGTAAAGGCGATCGTGTGCTAAAGAAAGCACCAATATAAACCAGGAACAGATCGAACAGAAAGGAGACTTGGCTACCAGGTACTATCCAAACGGGTAGGCTGTCTTCTGAAGTACTGGGGCTACGAACAAGTTCAGAGTGCCTATAGGACGGCACGGTTCTGGATTAAACGATACCATTCCGACTTTACGGGGGACAATCCAGAAAACTCAGAAAACCAAGATCCGGACTATTTCTATTCAATTCTGACAGAGGCACATATATTGTACGTTAAGGGGCAGTAGTTAGGCACCGTATACCAATAGCGCGATAAGGATAAGAGATATTTATAGAGTAGCAGTATATAAGGAAGGGTAAAGTAGCAGGTAGAGCACGGAACCCGTACCCGAAGCTGAAAGCGGAGAGACCTGTGTGTCTTACTCCAGCGAAACAGAAGGACGGTCTACGGCTTGGATTACCTAGAGGCTAAAAGACCCTGTTGTGGTTAAGCTTGTAATTTCGAGTTGCACTTAAAATCTATCAAAGTTTTGAATCCAGAATTGTGTTGAGGGTTTTGTTGAGAACTGTCTTGTTGGTTTCGTTAAAAGGGCTTGCTGAACGTGTGTGTTCGTCTTGGATCATTGCTCTTAACCACAGGTTGGAGTGGGTGAACCAGAGTTGCCAAAACTATAAATTGAACTTGAATATACCGCGCTTCTGGACTTGCTGCAAGTAATCCACAAAGAATAATACAACTGGTCCCGTGTGTCTCCTATCGGCACACAAAGACCCAAACTCGGCCATCCTTGGTTACATTGTGGTTTTCGTTTGCAGGCTTCGTTTCCGTCTGAACCTTGGGTTTTGTGGGTTTTGGATTCTAGGATCTAAAGCGCCAATAAGTCAAAGTTTCTGCGTTCCGGATTTCTGTAAGAGGAGATTGCACCCATAGACCGCCGGCAACCGTTTCATCTGGAGCCCACCGCGAGGGGCCAGTTGGTTATTTAAAGCGTTGCTTGTTGTCTGCTAGGAGAAATCCGGTACTTCAACTAGGCCTTCTGTCCGTAAACAGAAATTTGGCAACATTCCGCGTCAGGCTTCTTTACAAGAAACTGATCCGGAAAGTTCATCATACCAAGGGCAAGGAACTTTGCCAGAGTCAGGTTTTGAGCGGCCACCATCTCGTACTACTCTAACAAAGAGTAGAGCAGGCAAAGAACCGTTACTTCCGCCTCTCGAGGTTCATTCCGTTAGCAAACTTGCTAGAGCTTCTAAGGCATCACCTGCTGCAGTCGCTAGAGCTGCTGCTTCGTTACAAACTCAGAACCGTACAGCTGCTTCTCAGGCGTTAGCCGCGAGAAATCCAGAAAGACCGGTTGCATCCTCTTCACGGGTTCAAGAAGTTCTTGATCCAAATCCAGAATCTCCACCAGATTCACCCGCACCCTCTTCTTCGGGAGAACAACAGTTACCAGACCAGGCATTAAATACCCAGGCTACTGCAATGGCTAATCAAGGGGAAATGTACCAAATGTTGCTCAAGCACCAACTGTGGCGTCTTTTCGGATGCCGCAGACATGGGACACTAGTAGCCCAAAGTTTAATGGAGAATCCGCGTCCTCGTTGAGGCGCTATCTTCGTCAAATTCGGACTATTATTGAGTTGGGCAATATTACGGATGAACAAGACAAGAAGGACAAGTTGATCTTGTTCCTTACCAATGATGATTTGAAAGATCAGTTTGAAAAGTTCGACTCGTATGCGAACAATAGTTTCGAGGATTTTGTGAAAGAGATTGAAAAACTCTATCCAGAACTCGAGGATGCTAAAGTTGGCTCAACTGCCAAGTTGAAGAAGGTCTGTCAGACTTACTCCAACATTTCTACCGCAGATATCAGCAACTTGCGGATGTTTTCTATGCAGTTTGAGACCGAGGCCACGAAATTGATGCAGCCACCAGCTTCTCTGGGCAATGGAGAACTAGTGACAATGTTTATGAATTGTCTGGATTATGACTTCAAGAACCAATTAAGGCAATTGATAATTCAGTACAAGATAAACTTGGGAGGATCTACGGCTACGGCTGTTCCAATTGTACCAAATCCTCCAGCGGCAACAACTGGTGTTCAACGCCGGGGAGATGCAATTCCACTATCCGCAATAATACAGTTGGCCAGAGATATTGTGGATGCGGATCTGTCCAGTATTGGATTAGCTGGCTCGGGCAACAGAGGGCAATACTCGGATGGAGGTATCAAGAAAGAATATCTCCAGCAGTTGGAAACTCTATCACAAGAGGTTGCGCACATCAAGGATGGGTTCCAGGTTCATAAGAAGGAAATTGGGCAACGGGTAGAGGATGTGATACAGCGCACCTTTATTCAGGTCATGAAAAATGCCCCTCCTCATATGACTGGAAACCAAGGTGGCTCAAGTAACCAAACTCAGGGCCATTCAAACTATGATCAAGGTCATCAGGAGACAACTATGACTCCGCCTAGAAATCCAGAACAGCGAGGGCAACAAGGTTGTTTCTATTGTGGTGAGGATCACCTCGTAGCCAATTGCCTTTATAAGGACGAACATATACGGATGGGATATCTATCCTTCGTAGATGGTAGAATGCGTCTGGGCAATGGGAATTATATTCCAAGGACTCCGGATGGGGGAACTAGGAAAGAAATGGTTGATGATTATTACGCAGCCCAAGGCAAACCGAAAGGCAAGCCACTGCAGAAGAGTCAGAAAGTCAATCAATTCTCCCAAGGATACATGATGGACGACGAGCCACTCAGTAGATATTATGATTCTCGAGATGATGAGCTTCTGGCTTTGAAAGTTCAACTCATGAACTCAAGGAGAAATGAAGTTGCACCTACGCAAGGTACATGGACTCAGCCGCCACAGTTCGGGCAGCAGTCAGGTCCTTGGCAGCAACAGCAACCGCAGCAACAGTTTGTGGCTCAGCCGCAATATGTTCAAATGGCTGAACCGCCTACTGCTCCTGCGCCCGCCAATAATACGGCTGGGTTCAGTCAGAATCAGGTAGCCCAGATTCTGGAGATGTTTGCTCAGACCCGAAGTGGAGCCGGAAAGGGCTCTGCTGAGGAAAATTTCTGAGTAGTTCGAGGAAGGAGGCGGGTGAAAAAGGGAAAAATAAGACCCCACCCAAGACCAAACCTCCGGAGAACCGTACTGAGGTCAATAGTGTTGCTGAAAGAGATCCGAATTGGCGTGTGAGATGGGTTGACGAGGAGGACGTAAGAAACCACGTTGATAAACTGGAAAGTTGGGTCACACCAGCAAACCGGAAAGAAGCGTTGGACTTTTTGCGAGTTGCGGATGAGTACCAGAATGATATCTGGGAATACAGTCGCATTTCCAAGCCGTTAGCAAGTATTGCGCGTGAAAATATACCATTTGTTTGGGGGCCTAGGGAACAGAATTCTTTTGATACCATAAGAGACAAGTTGATCTTGCATCTGAAGAGACATTCTAAATCCAGAATGAAAGCTGGCGTTGATCGTGAAGATATGGGTGTGGCAGAGGCTGCGAAACCAGGAAACCGGAATCTCAGTTTGGATGACATGCTTCTGGAAGAAGATACCCAGCCGCTAGATGTTCAAGTCCAAAAAGACTTGCAGAAAGTAGGCAATAATGGAAATCCAGAATCTAGTCAGAAGAAGGGGACCAATTCTGGAGCAGAGCAAAAATCTTACCGTCTGTCAGCTCCGGTTCACAAACCAGGACTGACTGGTGAGGTTATTGAGAACGTGATGAACGCAGAAGTGACCATGAAGTTGGGTGATCTGTTGGCAGTATCTGGAGAAGTTGCAAAGGGTGTCAGAACAAAATTGACAAAGACCAGGCAGCCGATTCTGGATAAGGAGAATAAAGCTGTTTGGGTTCTGGATGAACCTTTCCCTTCTGCGGAGTTTGTGGATAACCATGCACTTGAGCTAGACGCTCTGCATAGTACCCATTTACCCGACCAGAGTTATTTTGTGTCTATTGGGGAAGCAGGGGTTCCGGCAGGAGCCATTGTCTGTCCTGATCCAGTGGAGTGCTATCTATCCAATATACCCAGGGAGGATCAGAAGAGGGTTTATGAATCTGGCATGAAAATATACACGGCGTCAGAATCAGCGGCTCTTAGATGTCTCTTTCCCACTTGGGCGTGCAGGCCGGCGCTTCGCGCGGCAGAAACGATTACTTATTTTTTTCCCTTTGATTTCCGTCTGTGACTCTACACTTTTCTTCATCGATCAACAAAACTTCGATTTGGCCTACCAGTGACAGGCATCTTGAACTGGGCAGACACCGTACAACGTGGTTGAAACGAATCAAAACTTGGGGGTATGGGCCATTGCTGCGCATGGCATTTACGAGTACTTCTGTAAGTGCCGAACATGCCGAGGCTTCCCGAGATCAGGCTTGCCAAACAATGTGCCGATTTTGCTCTTTTGCTTTGCACAACCACCTGCCAAAGTAAGGTGGAGCAGCCTTGCATAGCTCGGTAGTTTAGGGAACTGTGAACAAAAACACATATAATTCAAGTCGTGATAATGTAAGCAGGAGCGGAGAGAGCAAAAGTGAATTCTGTTACATAAGATTTTCCCAGGACCGCCACTATTTCATCACATCGCGTTTGTGATATTTAGGATAAAAGATGTTCCGGCTAATGAAATTTTTAAAGCGATCACAAAAACGTTACGATTTTGGGGACAGCCACTAAATTTGCTTCATTCGAAAAAAGCGACCGCTAAGAGCAGAGGTCCGAAAATGGCCCTCCACGATTATTAAGAACGATTACATAAGTACTCGTAATCAAGGTAAGGCCCCGAGTCCCTACTCTATGAGCTGCACAAGTTAGACTTCAAGTTGTTGTACCCGGCACATATGCTTTGTTGCTGAGTATTGAGAAAACACCGGTGTGGACGACGATAAAAAGTATGTTGTTTAGACCAAAAGAACGTATTTTATATTTCAAGCTTCAAGCTGCTCTGCGGAAACTGCCAAGATTCAAGAAATCAAACGACGAGGAGAAAAGGAGGGGAATGAGCCGAACGGGCTGGGTCCACAAAAAGCTCCTGGTCGTGACACTGGAGTGCGACACAGCCTACTACACCAATTCTTACAATAGGGATCGAGGGCAAGCTGAAGTCAAAAGACATCATACCTATTAATTTCTTTCCTTTTTTCGCTGTCGGTGCGCATGGTGCACTTCAATGGCCTACACAATTGAAATTGAAACTCCAAGATGAAGAATGAAAAAAATCCTCTCATGATCGATCTCCAGCCCACGAGCGATCCAGAATGAGAGGAGAGAAAGAGGGCATGGCGCATTACGCATCGAGATGACACGCTGCTGACAGACGTCCATGCAAGCATCGTCCCGTCTTGTGCGCCTGAACGCATACCATTGTATCCCCGAATCGCAGCGAAGGGTGCTGCAGAACAATCCATCATTGGCTTTCGCTCCTCCCTCCCCTGATCGTCTCCTTCTCCAGCGCTCATCGAGGTATCTGTGGACATGACGGACCCCCGTCCGCCCGTATTCGGAGTACCAACCAGGCCCGCGAGTAAGCCACCACTTCGTTGCTCACGCACTTTGCTCCACCCCCGTGCACAGCCTACCCTGCGCTGCTGCCCCTTACAGAGCCCGCTCCCCGCCATTCTCGTGCAAGACCTCCACAGCGAGGATGCACGAGTGCCGCCAAGTCGAGATCGACATCGACGACGCCCGAGCTACACCCGGCCCTTCGACCCCCGTCCTCCGCAGCACCTCACAATTTGAGGCGGGTTCACCCCCGCCCCGCGCAGTGTCCATCTCCTTGCACCCTAACCCTCAACAGCGCAAGCGGAAGCAGGCCCACTCCAGTTCACGGGGGCCACGAAGTCGACTTCGACGATGCTCGACGCAGAGCACAGAGCACGTCGACATTCCCAAATTCACCGCCTGTCACATCGAGCGCCGTTGCTCCACCAGATCGACATCGGTGTCGATCCGACCTTCGCAAATCAGTCCGCTCGAGCCCGCGAGCACCAAGCCGATGTCGACGATGTTCGACGCACCTGCACCGTGCGGCGTCATCCCATGTAGCGCCCTGAGAGACTCAGCTGCACGGCGCTCCCGAGGACGTCGGCAAGCCCGCCCTGCCACGCTTTGCTGCACCTCACACCACTGCACACAGACCGGGCTCTCAGTCGCACCCCACCTCCGCATCAGCCCCATCGCTGCACGGACCTCCGCCTCACGCCACCACCTCCGGACATCGGGACCCCCGTCCCCTGTGACTGACACCTCCGTCCCAGCGCCTGACACTTGCATCCCCGAAGCTCACGCTGCGCCGTCACACCGCCCTGCGCAACGCCCCCCAAAGAACGCAATTCCCAAAAGTAAGCACGTAAGACCAAGACAAGACGCACGGCATCCTGATCTTCCACCAGATACTGGTGGTACTCGCTCGGCTTCACCAAGGGGATGCTCATGACGCCGTGGAAGCAGTGGGTCGATCCACTTGCGGCGCTCGGGTGTTTCACTGCTGACCTGGGGGCGAGCGTTAGTGGGTGCGGTGGGTGGGAGGAAGGGACGAGCGAAAGGATTGAGCTGTGAGTGGGGTGAGGGAAGGCGAAGCGTGAGTGAGTGAGTAGAGAAGGAGTGAAGGCAGGAGCGGGAGTGGAGAGGGAGTGGGAGACTAAATGAGGAAATAACCGGAATGACGCCAGCATCGAGAGCACAGGGCGCCTTATGTGCGGGTGCTGAGCGGGAGGCAGCGCTCCTCGCCCTGAGTTCCCCATCTCCATCTCCAGGTGCCGCTGCGGTCGCACCCCTCCTCCACGCGCCTCACCCAGTCTCTGTAGCAGGCAGCTCGACGCCCCTCATCTTGATAGCACCCCCGCCGCTCCCCGCACCGTGTGCGGTCCTCGTTACCCACCACAGCGTCATGTGGCTCGGCCACAGACCCTGGGGCTTGCACGGGAGATAGAGCTCATCGCAGCTGTGTCGTTACTCCTCCTCACTTCCTCGCCCCAAACTCTCCGCGGGGCCGCCCCTACCCAAAACAAAAGAATACCCCACTCACATCGACCATCAATGGCTCTTGCTCCCTGGTATTGAACACCATCTCTTTTATCCCAATCATGCGCACGCGGGTGGCTGCGATGGGGCGAATGTCAGTGAGCCGTGAATCGAAGACGTGAGGTGCAAACTGTTGGCACATATGCGGGATCAAAGAGACGGAATGGATCCAAGAAGACGTAGTGTAGACTGGACTTGCATTAGTTAATAGATATTGAGGAGGATGAGAAGACGTACAGTACTTTGCTGGTACATTTGCGTCATTCCTGAATCCCCGGATCCAAGCCGTGCGCACGAGTTCCTCGGTCTAGAGGGGTTTTGACCGCCCGTGAAGTAGGAGTGCATGTTATTGGCGACGCTTGACGAGGAGAGGGCGGTGGAGAGCGAGGGATGTGGTGTGGTCCATGGACGAAGCAGAAAGGTCACGGCTGTGACACAGTGACACACAACAAAGGTGCAGCAACCGGGACGACATCTAACACCGCATTAGTCGAGAAATTGCTTGAATCTAAGGGTAGCAAAAACTCCAATACGAGATATTCAAAGAATCAGCAAAAGTATTACAAAATGATGCCGATCAAGCCCAGAAAAGTGTTGTTTGCTTCGCTTCAGACGTGATGAGAGGATTATAACTAGTGGGATAGATGGGTATTAAGGTCACTTGCAAAAGCCGCCCAAAACGGAAACGAAAAAGCAAGAATTGCGGCAACAGGAAAGAAATCGGAATCTGTTACATAAGGTTTTGGTGTACCGCCACTATTTGCATCACATTCTTATTCTGAGTCGCCGGTAAAACGCGGGCCGAACTAATGAAATTTGTTAATTTATCACAAAAATGTGATGAAAAAGTGTAACCATTAGATTGAGAATCCGTCTTCAGTGTTTTTGGGAGGTCGCGAAAATGGCCCTGGGTGATTATTAAGAACGATTACATAAAGTAATCGTAACTGTGAATGGAAGGCATCAAGTGGAGGCGGTTCTGGATGATGGGTCACAAATTGTTTCAATATCTCTGAAAAGAGCCGTAGCCACAATGTTGACTTGGAATCCGGACGTCAAGATACTTATGGAAGCAGCCAATGGAGAGCTGAAAGAAACAGAGGGTCTGGCAAGAAATGTGCCATTCATCTTTGGGGATTTAACGGTTTACCTCCAAGTTCATGTCATAGAGGGGGCTCCTTATGATATTTTACTTGGCCGACCCTTCGCAATGTTAACAGAGAGCATTGTGAGAAATAAGATGGATGGGGGATCTACGGTCACGATTAAAGATCCCAATTCGTCAAGAAGGCTAGAGATGCCGACGTATAGAAGGGGAGCTCGTTCGATAATGAGCCGCCCTCAGGATGAGATTCTGGATAAAGTCTCCAGGCCTCCTACTCCTGAGAAGAAACCTGAAGTTCCTAAGACGCAGGTTTTTCAGACACTTTCGAGGAATTGGGAATAGACCGTTCCCAAGGAGAACTTGCTCTGAAATTCGGCTTTGATAAAGACGGGCAACTCCAGATTGAAGGATATCTGGAACCCAAAGACGGCATGGCATTTGGCTCGGACGAATTAAACACAGCGTATCTACTGGCGTCTAAGGAGAGTGAAGGAAGGAGACCTTCAGAGGATAGGATAGGTGTCATAGAAAGATGGCCTGCATTAGAGAATGTCTCGGAGGTCAGGCAATTTTTGGGAGTTGTTGGGACAATGAGGATGTTCATAAGAGGTTACACTGTAATGAGCCGACCTTTGACTCGCCTGTTAAGGGCTGATGTTGAATGGGAATGGGGTGATTTGCAGGAAGCATCCATGGATAAAATAAAAGAAGGC
>JARJCV010000175.1:0-94264 GCA_029281435.1 Mycena haematopus | reverse complement strand
AAGGTGTAATTATGCGCTGGCCTCATACGACGTTACTTATCTTTACTTCTCAAACAGACATGTAAGTTTTCACTGCCTGTTTATACTAGCGGCTCACCTATCGGTCTATCGTAGGCCTGTCATCCGTACGCAGCATCAGCACAGTGCGAGTGAGGTGCAACGCAGGAAAGAGTTGGCCGCCTTGTACGTGCTATTACCAGCTCCCTACCACTCGACTTAACATCTCATCCCGCAGAACGCGTATCCGCGATCCTTTGGACCAGGCCCTTGCGCATGTTGTCCAGCCGCGCTACAAGGACTTCTCTGGCGACTTGTACATTGTCTGCCGAATCGTTCGTGTTTTTGACGTCAACCTCCAAATCTTCGTCGACGGCCTCGAAATCAAAGCGGGGTTGTCCAAGAACGCTGAGCGTCGTCAGTTCGACTATCGCGGCATTTGTCGCGGTGTTGAATTCATATGGTTCTACAAGTACAAATCTAACAACATCAAGTTGCTAGGTAAGTCTGTGCCTATTTCTCATCCGATGATACTCACTCACCTAGAACGGATCGTCCACCTCACTCTACGCGCGCTCGGTGCGACAATCGCGACGTATCCCTGCCCTGGCTGCGGGGTCCATCACCGCGAGTTTTACTCGTATTCTGGGGCCGGAGGCATCGAGGGACTCTGCAGAATCATCGAATTCTGGTTGGGGGCTCTCGGACAGTCGGTTGAGAGGTAAGTTCTCATTTAAAACCGTGTTGGATTTTCCGCTGATATCTTTCCAGGGTTTGCATTGATCCTATTAGTTAGATGGCAGCGAAATGTACGATCAACTGTGCAATAGAAGTGAGCACTGTGACTTTCCCTTAAAACCAATAAATCGAACCTGTGTCTTGCAGGAACAAAGCACGCACCTCCAGCGATACACAGCTGCACCACCCAAGCTGCAATTCCGGGACGCGGTGCGTTACTCAAGTCCACTTCCCTATCTGAACTGATTTTCTTGCCGCACCCGCCCTCCATGCCGCTCCCAATTTGTTCTTGTAGAGAAACTCCAGAGGCGGATCTCAAGGGAGACCTGGAAGCATGCCAAAAATTTGCCACTTCGATGAAGCACAGTAGGTCCGGCTGAGCAAGAAAGTGAGGCCCACGACGAGAGTCTCGAATCACTGAAAAAGTCCGCGACTTGTGCAAAGCATACTTCTTCTCTTGCTCAAGGGGGCTTTTCGTGGGCCGGAGGCGGTTGGGCATTTACATGGTCAATGACCAAGATAAGAAGATTGATCTGCGCGCTCGATGGTTAACGGGGTGCAGTAACTGTGCGGTGTGCGTCTCATTTCGTATCATTTTGCCACTGCAGGTGCGACTTGATTAGAAAGGGTTTGGGATAGAGATACAAGACAACTAACGAGCGCCCCCCTTATAGTGTGTGGCATAGGCACCAGTAGCCGCTGCAGCTCGACACCACTGGCGCGGGCACTGTAAGTCACTGCGAAACACTCGCCGACGCAGGCATTTCAAGTCGCTGTGCAACACTCGCTAATTAGAACGCAAGCATTGTCGTTCGGCACGCACGAATTGGCACCCGCTGCCGCAGGCATCCTTCAGGCATTGCAAGTAACTGGGTAACACTCGCTCACGCAAGCATCGCAATCTGGCGCACGCACAGATCGACACCGAACAACACTCGCTACGCAAGCATCGCAGTTTGGAACACAATGGCATGCGCTCCGGAGGCAGTGGCGAGGATGAGACGGCGAAGACGAAGTATGAAAGCGATGAAAACAGTTTGTATAGTGAATACAGTTTGTTGATTCAGAGGGGTTGCCAAACATTGTTGGTAGTCACCTGCAGAGCTCTCGGATTCTTGCGAACTGATGTAAAGAGATACAGCTCCGCGTACGCAGAGTCAACAGGTAACGAAAATTGATACTGGCTACATTGATTTTGCTCTTTTATTTATAACGACCATGCAGAATAACGTATCACAACTCTTGAATGTCTACATGAATCTCCGCAAGCAATGGGCTCAGCATTTAGCTCTCGGACGTGATATCTCGGCGTCCGTCGCAATCGTATGCGACGATGCAGTTGTCGCCGCCCTCTTTTCACAAAAAAAAGAGCGTCCAGCGAAGTATCGGCATCACACGGCTCGACTGAGTTCCCGAGACACAGACCAGATTACCTCTGAGCAAGCCGTCGAACTATATCATGCCTTTGAATCAGAAAAGTCCGACATGCTGGCCGAAGAACAGACCGCGGAGGGTCTACGGATGATGACGTCCGCTTTCATGGATCGACAAAAAAAGTGGACGAGAAAATGCCTTGGCGAAGCTCATGGAATGTTTCCCGCACTGAAATGGTAGAGTTCATTCCACTCAATATACGCCACTAATCCATAACAGGTGTTTTCAGGCCCATTCTGTCATCCTTGCGCCTTGGTGCTTTGTCAAATTGTCCCTAATCGAGCTGGGTGACCGTCTTCAATTTGGGATCAAGGCACGGCAGGACATACCAGAGAACACCATTCTCTATGAACTAATTGGAAGATTGTCTCGCGACAATGTGGATGGAGAGGCAAAAAAGAAAACTACGTCGCTCAGCGAAATGTATGCTGAAGACGGTACCTCCAGGGTTCTGCTTGGCCCAATACGGTTCGTCAATCATAGTTGCCACTCCAATGCTCTGGTATCAGTTCAATGACGACAATTCTTCTATATCTATATTGATGGGAGCTTTTTTAGTACCAGCAATTTCCCGGTGCCAAGAGTGAAGTAATAACCGTTATGACCACTCGAAATATCCAAGCCGGTGATCAGGTCACTGTTGATTATGGCGAAGACTTTTTTGAAGAAGCAGAGTCCTGTTTGTGTTATATTTGCAATCCCGTCGAGAGAGAGTTCGAGGGAGCCCGCCAGAAGATAATGATCCCTCAACAATCCCGCGTTG
This sequence comes from Mycena haematopus, assembly GCA_029281435.1. NCBI lineage: Eukaryota > Fungi > Basidiomycota > Agaricomycetes > Agaricales > Mycenaceae > Mycena > Mycena haematopus. The sequence continues at coordinate 91,332 of JARJCV010000175.1, read as the reverse complement.
TGGATCCAGAATTGAAGAGAGAGGCCAAACGGAGGAAAAACGAAGTGCAAAGAGAGCGTAAAAGGCAACGAAAGCAGTAGTCAACCACATTGTATCCAAGCTTGCCCAAATCCCAGGATCCATTCATGCGACCAAGTAACTTACAACCAAAAAATATATAGACGGCTCGCGCACTCAGACCGAATCAAGCAAGAATCAAGGCGGTGAGGCGACTTGGTCGCGTTTCGGATGATCCGTACGCACGGTGACGGAGGAGTACTAGATTAGTACTATAGTACTCGTTCCACATAAGAATCAAGGCGGTGCAGACTCTGATGGCTGAATGTACACAAGTACATACCCCGCTATTGCCAAACGGAATTCCAGTCAGTCAAAAACACATTCAGTCGGCGAACACAGACGCACGCTTTGCAGCTCAGTATAGTCACGGCTTCTCAGTATCACCCTAGCTCGAGCCTTTTGGTAGGTTATAGCCCTGGCTGGGATCAGCTAGCCATCTCCCGAATCGTCGATTGGAATGGACCTTTGAAAGAGCAGTGATCAATCATTTTCCTCGCTTGAAGTAGACGGGAGACGCAGCGCTGGCGACAACAGTGTGCGATGTGGACTACCGACCCAACGAGCAAAAAAAATACTTTTCGGATAATATCTTTCGCTCAGCGCTGTATTTCGTGGAGATTCAGCCTGTGGCGCTATGAGCAAGAGCGCATATGGCCGCAGCGGAGCCTGCACGAGGATCAAAGGCCTGGACGGCAGCATATCGTCCATCAGTGAGTGTCCCTTGGACGCAGCCACCAGCACCCCCACATCAGTCAGAATATCAGTTAGCCTCGGCCCTCCTCCACACGCTTCGCCTGGCGTGCGAGGGGTAGTGCTTCCTTGGGTCCAACAGCTCGTTGCGGTGTCTTGGTGAGTTTGTTTATGTGGCAACAGGCGGAAATATTTCCACTGAGCCTCGGCGATAATGATCGACGAACCCATCTTGAAGATCAGGAACGCTCCCTTGATGCAGAGCCTCTGCGGCAATGCTCGAGTCGACATCGGGACCTCGACGTCTTGCAGCAGTGTTATGGCTCCGGACTACGAGAATGAAAGTACAGGCACCATGGCGTTGCAGGGTGACCTACTGGGAAAAATATGATAATTTAGAATCATTGGCAATCGAATCAGATTCACGAGCACTCACCTACTTCTTGTACATACTCTTAGCTGTATGACGGCGTATCTAGTCTGCTATTCCGCTCCACGCTCACGCCGTTTCTTCCCAGGAGCCTCGCGGAGCTGCTTCCACGACGTACCTGACACTGTTCGTAGAGCTTACTCCCGCAAGACAGGAAAGCGAGGTTCAAGAGCCCTACGCGACGCGAAGGAATCAGCAACCTTATAGCGAGCCCGAACCCATGGAATATGAGCCCACCTGCACATTTAGGGTCCGAAAAGTCGATAGTCCGATCCAACCAATCGATAGGTCAATGGCCCGGCTGTGTGGTATAACGCTCCCATACGCAGAGTCGCCCATGCGTACGTTGATCGGAATAACGAGTGAATATATGCCTTGAATATCTTGTCTTCATTTGCGTCCCCATGCCCTTGTCGCCGTTAACTGCGAAGTGCTTCAGAGGCAGAGAGCAAAGGCTAAGAGCGAGGTCAGTTTGTTGCAATGACAATTGAAGGGATCATCCCTACAATGGAAGTTTCGTGGATAAGAAAAGGAAATGCTTTCTTGAGGGTTGGGATTGGTCACTGCCATGAGGGATGGAAAATGTGACAGCGCTGCTGTCGAATTTTCGGAACGCGAACCGTCGGTTTCTGGGGCTGCTGTACTAGTGAGGAGCCCCACGTTGAGCTCACAGCACTGTAGCCTCGACTATCCTTCTCGAGATGTTTGGTCATATTGTTGAGCTCCCGCGACGAGAACGTAGGCCGTTGAGTTCCGATGGTCCCTAGACCCAAGGCCTAAGATAGCAAGATTGCAGATATTGGATCCAAGCCTTGTCGCATGCGGCATCAGCCAGAGTGATGGCTGAACGTACACAAGTACATACATTGAACTTCGCAAGCTTGAAGTACTTACTCTTAGGAAATGCAAGTACCTCACGCCGGATATTCGCGGGTGGGACAAGGCCGTTACATTCGTGGCATCTGCGGATTCTGTGGTGGCATCTGTGGGTATATTGTTGCATATACTGGAAGCGTCATGCCCGAAATCTACTTAGCTCCGACGGTGATGGCAAGGACACTGTTACATTGTGAACATCGACTATTCAACATACATGGATTGGGTATCTAGAATGAAGACTGCGGAGCTCAAGAACAGTGGCAGCTCCGACCACACACATAACATTTGAGCTGGGGAGGTCGATTGGGGTCCCAGAAACTCTTCCCGATTGAGTTGGATATCGTCGCTAATCGAAATTATGTACCTCAAAACACTCGTCGACGAAAAATCGGTACTCCATCCACCCCATTCGCAAATTTGACGAAGGCCTTTTCGTTTGAGTAGCAGTAGGTATTGCACCGCGCCACGACGAATAGAATGAGTGCCGTAGGGAGTGGGGTCAACGCCCACTTCCAACAAATTATTCCGCAAGAGCAGCAGAAACGCAGTGGTAGACTGGCATATTGTTAGTGGAGATAAGGAGAGCAGAGAGAAAACGCACGATGGTTCTGTTGATCATCGAAACGTGGCCCTTCTTCGAGACACTGCGAAACAGAAACCCGGTCGTGTGTCCGGACGCCACGATCCAGTGGCAAAGGGCCCGGACTGGACATAAATGCGCTTCGTGATCCGGAAGTCGGTGCAGATAGAATGGCTTGATTCCTGCAGTCGTTGGCACAAGAATGACAACATAATAATATCACGTACCGCCGAATTGAGCAGTCTTCCTGCTGCGCAGCATGAGCTTGATAATAGTTCCCTCGTTATGGTCGTCGAAGAGGAATTCGAGGTCCGACATTTGGATACGAAGTACCTCGTCGAAGCGCAACAAACAGGCAAAGGCGACAACGCAGGCAGCCTGGATCATCAGGCGAGTCCTAGGGCCGCACCAGCTATTCTTGATAGGCACACTTGAACGCCCATCAGAAGTATTGAAGTTGTACATCTTGAGAAGAATCTCCTATATGAGGGACTTCAGTTGGATTCGCATTGAACTGGAGTAAATGCACCTGTGTGATGGCCCGAGAGCTGACTGATGTTTCGCCGGCCTGCACCTGGTGATCAAATGAGCAGCAGCATACGAGGAAAGTTGGAAAACTGACTTTTCTTCGTCTCAAACTGATCATGTAGCTTGAAACTATGTTCGACACCGAAGGATTTCCGCTTGGAACGGGAGAATCTTGCCAAGGAGTAGACCCGAGACGGTGAACGTGTCCAAATGCGTAGGTCATGGCCGCCCGCATTTTCTGTGCATGGGCGTACGTGGGAACCACCTTGTCCTTAGGTATCGGACGTCCTGCGAGGGTCAATTATGTCGCAGCTGGGATAATGATTGAATGCTAGGTAAACGAAAGAGAAGGCAGGGTTACGTGACAAGGATCCAAGTGCAGATCCACCAAGGGGTGTCTTTGTGTGGTTGACGCTTGAAGACAATGTCGCCCTTCTTGATGTAGTGGTAATCCTCTAGAAACTTCACAAACTTGACCATCTGTCTGTGCCAGAGAAGGGGGATTACAGTTGGACATAAAGAAAGAGTGAACAGAGCTCACCCATCGTATTCAGTTGCGGTGCGCTCTGTAACCACTTTAGATGCGGCCACAAGTCGTGCTTGATGGTCTGAAACATCAGCCAGCGGCACTGCACCCTCGTCATCCGGGTGTTCCTCGCCATCCAGATCATCGTCGGCACCTGCAGTGGAGCTGTACCGGCCCTGAACCGCCTCTTGCTCGCCACTGATATCGTCGGCAATTTCATCCTCCAAAGGAGTTTGTATGAGGGTCGCAATGGTCTGAAATGAAGGGTTCATGGTTGTCCACAAGAGAGGGGAGAGGGGCTGTTCTTCTATTTAAATTCCAAGGTAGCAACAGGGGTCGCCCAAACGAGTCAAAGGCGTTGATGTCGATCTACTTTGTAATTGTGTAGGCCAGCGATCCATCGAGAACACTACGTTTGTGTAGCAAATTTGGTTCGTTTTGAAAGGACCGTTCAAGGACGTGTCATTGGTGGGGACCTTCGGAAGCAGCTGTTGCGGGGACTTCAGACCCTCAATACTACTGAAACGAAAGAAAGTGCGAATGCTCAGTCTTCAGAGTTTGAACTCGGACGTGCCTAAGAGAGGGTTCCAAAGGAGGGGTGTCAAAAATGTCCACTCGCAAACGACAGGATGTAGAACACCGGACTACTTCAGTAGAGTGATCCTGGATGCACTACGAAAAGTAGGACCCAAGGAAACCCCAGCGGGAGGACTACCCTGAATACGAATCAGCAGAATTCGACCCGAGAATAAGTACCCACGGTACGATAGCAGACACGTTCTGTATCTTCATCAAGGGGCACATAGATTCAGAGCCAAGGTGCCCGACACGAGACACAATGCAGACCTTGAGGCGGAGGAAATCTCCAGATACCGACGGCTCCGCAATCCACAAAGAAACGCACGAGCTGAAGCTCTCCCAGACGACGTAGGCCAAACCAACAAAGGCGGCGAGGTGTTAGCAGTCAAAGAAGCATGCTCCCCAAATGTACCCATGGAAATATTCAGCGACTCCAGACATCGAGGAAGAAGCCCTGCAAGAAAAGTCCACGAAGCACGAGGACGTCTCGAGGAATATCCGTTTCTTCCTATGGTTGCTAATCACGACGGTCACAAAGTTGACCGATACTGGGAGAAGAAAAGCGCTCACGAAGAGAGAGCAATATGTATCCACCGCATTATACTGACAGTCCCGGGACAGACAGAAATATAAGAGTGAGCTGTGGGGGTTACGGACCAAAGAAAAACCACGCCGCACCCACAACAGGCCAAATAATTTCGTGTGCGGTAGTCGAACGCCAGGACGCCAGCGCAACGCGTTGTTCCCGAATCCAGCTCATCTGTTATGGAAACTGCGAGAGGATAATCCAAGGGAAACAACCCATACCACTACGCGAGATCCGAAACCACTAGCTTGAATAGACTTGGGACTGTGCTTTGACGGATGCAAATAGATACGGAAAGAAAGCGCTGAATAAGATTAGTACTGAAGACATGGCAGCAAGTCCCGAATGACGAACAGAAACTCCCTAAAGATTGGACTAGGGAGATCAGCGTTTTGGAGATAGATGAACCGGGATATAGTCCAGCGATGAACGAGATCAAATAACTCCAGAGTTCGCCAACGACCGCCAACCTGAATACACACACACGATTCCTGAGTGGTATTGAATTCTTGGCCGGCCAGATTCCTATCCCTGGCCATATACCAACGTGCTGTGGGTGAACGATTATGTCGGCAGGCCAACATTTCGGACGTGATTGTTAAGTTTGGAACAAAGCTAACCAAAGGATGACCCGTCGATGCGTCAGACCGGCCTTGAGTTCCGAACCTCATTCAAGCGTGAATCCAACTTTTGGGATAACAAAGCTAATAATCTAAATCACGAGTGAGGTCAATAATTCCTTGGGCTGCCAGCTTGGAGTGTGCGTCCATGAATTCTCTGTCATCATCGGAATCCGCCAATTCAATAACATCGTCCCAATCCTTCGTTCCACCTGGCTGGTTTTCTGCTTGATCCAACTTCGAATCCAGCTCATGAACAACTCCTTGAGCTGCTAGCTTCACACGCGTCTCCATGGAATCTCTGTCGTCATCAGACTCGGAGTCCGTCAATTCAATAACGCAGTGCCCATCCTCCGTTCCACCTGTCTGTTTGTCTACCCGTTGCAATATCTGTGCCCGTTTCAACACGTTACTTACGACTGAGTGAGAGGAAGATTCATACTGACTCACATTCATCGAGAAGTCCGACCGCGTGGCCAACGAAAGAATAACTTGAGGAACCGAGACCAATTTTATCGCCTCTTTCACCACAATTGGATCCAAACCAGCTTGAGCTACAAAGGAAGATGTGGAAAGTCGAACACGATATATGTTCAAGGCGCTGGAATCGATGAATGCTGCGCTATATTTTGTCAGCTTCCTGGCTTTCAGGAGGGAGGCCTTCGTCGACGAGGATGTGAATGACTTGATTTCCGAATCGTAAGAAACATCGGGCTGTAAGGCGTTCAGGAAACGAGATAATGAGGAATGTAAATAACTTCACAGCGGATATCAATTTGAAGGTGACAGCAGGCCATAGATTCAATCTCAATTTCTTCAGCAACCGAGGACCGTTCCACCCAAAGCTGGCAGAGCAAAAAGCGGAGATTGCGCCGATGTTCGGCTCTCTAGGTCGCCAGCTAATTGCATTGGGTCTATGTCCAAAAAATTGAGGTGACCGGGACGTAAGGGGTTCCAGATATAGACGCAAGATCAGGGGGCTAGGGAAGGTATCTGGGATTTTATCCGCGAATTTGGGATGCCGTTTGGTGAACAGACCGGACTGGTTTTCCCGCAACTCTTGTTGAAGGGTGTCCCGCCACTGATTCAGTTGGAGGTCAAGATCACGCCCTTTGAATGACCTCATGATGTTCACTAAGTTGCGTCCAAAGCCAAGAACGGCTAGGGCTCGAGCTACTTTGGGCCCAACTCCGGGAAGACCGGGGTCATAATCGCCGCCGAGCAGGAGGGCGCAAAGGAGTAGGCCATCTTTATCCAAAGATACTTGTTCCGAGCTCTCAATTGCGTCCGAGGTATAAATTTGGGAGCTATTTTGGACGGACGGCCTACGGTTTTATTAGTGAATATCTACAGAGCAAGTGGAAAGCAAACCCTGAAGTCCGTATTACACATCGAGCGCCAAAGATGAAGGCATCGCTGTCCTCCGTGATAATAGCATCGATCTCGCCGCCTTCATTGAGCTGCGCGAGCTCAGCTTCGGCCTCCCCAGGTGCCTATGAAAGATGAGCCGGCATCAAAGCACACCAAAATTTGAACTTAAATCGTAAACGTAGAACCCAAAGCTGAGGATCATCGCTTTCAAATTCGGGATAAACCCGGGTTGGGAGGAGCGCACTCTAGTCCCACGTTTGATAGAGGGTCGCCCTGGGCCGTCAAAAATAAAAACGAATGTAGCAGGTGCCAAGGACAGGTTGCATAGTTGGTAGAAGAATTTCTCCAGGAGAAGCGCGGGGGTCGGGTGGGAAACACCGCCCGCTCTCAGAGCGGCTTGAATGGCGTTAATTTTGATACTGAAGAAGCAAACGACGTCCAGTTAGCCACCGATTTGGGGGGCGGAAAACTCCCACCTGATATCAACGCCAATGACTAGAGTCTTCAAACCACGGTTGTTCTGAAAACCTTCAATAGTGGCGAAATTGAGCAGTGATCGTGTTGCTGCCGCAGGGAGAAGCATCTGTAACATGCGGATTTAGCCCACAGACTAGTCGAAGATCAGACTCTCTGACCCCCCATAACTTGAGAATGCCCATTGTGCTGAGTGGAGGAGAGAGAGGGAAGGTGAAGATCCTCCTGTCTTGAAACGAATATGAAACAGATTGTGATGGATGATGTAAGGAAAAGAGAGAAATTAGACTTGGATTAGGATCATTTGTTGGGAACGGTGCAAAAGAACGAGGAGACCCCAGGGGTATAGTAAGCCGACAGGTCATTTGTTGGGAACACGATGGAGCAGTGAAACCGCATTCGCTGTGTGTTTGTTTAGTATGACCCGCAGGGTCTCGGTGTTTTTCTCTATTTGTTCGGCAGAGCCTCAGAGGGAGCTTGGTAGCGACCGGAACGCTCAAGTCTCTGGGTTGCTGAGGTTCGTGTTCCATTGGCCCGGAGGCTGGAAAGAAGCTCCGGCTTTGTGGGTCATCCAGTTCGAAAGTTGTTTGACGGAATAAAATGATTCGACGTTTTGCGCCAGGCATGAAAATCCAGGAGTTCATACTTGCTTGCACATCAACTCGGACGACAAACTTTTGCGTTTCATCTTCCTCCTCAGAGGTACTAAGACGCCTGGCCCATGTACGCAGTCGTGATATCCACAGCGAAGAACACGATTGCGAACAAGACGCCAAAGCGTGCGAACTGGCCCCTACAACAACGGAGTCAGTGCTACGGTCGCCTATGCGAATTTCTAGAGGACAGACAAACATTTCGACGGCGAGGGGCTCTCATTGGGTGCCCCCCCAGGAAGCGGAGCGATTTGGGCCATGAAAGTATGGTCGCCACAACCGGAGAGTCGGCATCCGGTTGTGCAAAACCTGAAGTTTGTTGTAACTTGTTGCTGTAGTTCCTGGCGCTTTAGTAGGGTAGTTGGTTCAGGCTACGTAGTTGATCCGTAGTGGCTGCGCGCGGCGTCGTCGCTTCCTCCCCGAAGGCTGAGCATCGTCTGGCTCAAGCATAATTAGGAATTGCGAGAAGAGTAAGGACAGATTGGTATGAGTCGATCGGCGCAACGAGGAGTGCTGCAAGATTCGAGATTGTTTGCTGTGCGTCCAAATCGGGACTAGCAAAGTCATTTCAGTCTCGACGCACCAGCGCTGACCAAACGCATACCTCTCAGAGTGCTTGTCGGCAGCGAAGCCCCGCACCTGGTCTACATATTCTAGCCGATCAGGATAACAGCTCAGAGAGAGCGCTGTTGTGTCTTGTATCGAAAGATCCGGACGCGCCTAGAGTGACTAAACTTCGATATGGATGGAATAAGACGTTTGCGACGTACCTTGATAAGTTCGACGACCTGCTGCCAGAATACTTCAAATAGCTGGACGTCCTCAGGTACCCCTCGGAACTTGCGCACGGTGGACGCAGATGCCACGGGTGCCTCGCCATTCACCGTACCATCGGTGGGTGCAGCTGGGTGGATGGCGCATCCTGCGGCAATGGCTCGACCGAGGGCGATGACGGCGGCACCCCCATGCGTTTGCCTCGGTCGTACCACCGTTGACACCGTTCTCCCGGACTCTGGTCCTTTGGAACCTAACTCTTTCCGCAAATCGCCGAACTACAGACTCTTCTTGCTTCCTCATCTCCTCAGGATCTTCGTTCTCGGCCTCGCAAGCCGCGTACGCCGCTAGTCGGTCTATCACGGCAATGACAATCCGCTTGATGTTGACCTAGGTGCAGTGGTGCTGTTGCAGAGAGGAAAGGGCCGAGGGAACGGAGGTAAAATTCATCCGTGAACACCTATGGAGTCCACTGTCGACATGGAGAATCAGGATTAAGACAGGTAATGAACCTGAATGACCACTTCCATCAAGTATTCTTGTGCAATAACGTCTTTGCAGTTGACGAATTGCTCCAAAATATTGATTGTGCGTTGGTACATTTCGAGATCGACGCCGTCAAGCTAAGCTGGCTGAGCCTGACAAGATTTGTTTTAAGCAAGATACGTAACTCTCGGCGCTCCAATTCACGTTTTTCGCGGTCCCTCGAGTGACCCTGGTGCTGAAGGAGCACCCAGAGCTTGTTCATTCGAATAAAATTTGTGGGGACAAAAGATATCGAGTCCTAGAGATTTCCAGCGGGAGGGCGCACTGTCAGAACGGAGAATGCTTTGGTGCCCTCCTGTACGCACCCGTCGTCTATGCCGACCGGTAAATGGACCCCTGTCTGCCCACTGAGATAGTGACGGAGAAAAAGGCCGCGGATGGGGTGAAGCACGCCGCGGGACATGTCCATCATGTCCTTCATGATCTCCTTCACGGGGGCTTCTGGTACAGACATGTAGACCGCGCCGACAGTGATCATGAGGTAAAGCCGAGGTATGATGTTGCCTGCGTACTGCGCGAGCTCGTACAGGTCTACGAGGTGGTGACGCGACTGGGTATGGGCGTCGAAGAGATAGTTGGACAGATGGCGCAAGGCGTCGAAGACGGCCATATCTACGCACGCAGTGAGGCTTCCAGTCCTCCGGTTCTTGCGGAAACTTACAGAGTTCGTAGTACTGCTTTGGAGAGAGCGACGTGCGCAACTCTGCAAGCATGAGACTGGCGCTCTTGAGACCATCCATGAGCTGATCCAATTCCGCGAGACTCAGCGGCAGTGCTTCAGTGGGCCGTACAAGAAAACACACAGTGAATATGATCAACACGGTGTCGACGACGGGTTATTGTTTTGGTCGCGCGCTAGGGAGAACAGGCCCGTCATGCGGACCTACGCCATCACAATACTTGTCAGTTCAAATGAATCAAGGAGACGCGTCAGAACACACCTGGGGGGATACAGCGCGGTGCCATTGCCTTCGGGAAGAACAATCTGCCCGTATCCGAACTCGGCAATTGCTCAAACTGCCGTAGGAAGAGATATTTGTACAACAAGAAGAACGTGTCGGCGAGATGACCCAGACCAGTGCTAAAGTGAAATGTCAGTGCTCCGATTGACTGTTTGAAGACAGGGCGGCACGCACCAATAACACGAGCAGCGCAACCACAGGGAACGTCGTCCCCCACGCAACACGCCTCACGCCATCCTTGATATCATACGCCCGGCGTGCTTCCCAGCAGGAACAGCTTCGCGTAGTATCGAGCGGCACAACCTGGAGGAACCCATCCGACGTTCCAGAAAGACCTTACAGGATCGTGTACCTGTGCAAGTTCCACATTCATCTTCAAGAATGAAAACAGATCGACAAGCAGTTACATGAGGAAGAACGCCGAAGCCGCAGGAAGTTTCTTTGCAAAAAATGGACGAGCCCGGGTTCTTGAGCAGGAGCGAGAGGGCAGCATTCTATCTTCACGAGGGTCCAGGGAGAGAAAGGTTAAAGACTCGAGTGTGGGTGATGTTGACTTGTCTGCACTGCCACAGACTGCCACACTCAATTGAGTTAAGTTGAGGATGTTTGAAAGCTAGCGGGAAGAAATGTAATAATAGTAAGTAAACGTCCTACATAAATGAGCTGCTGTCCGCCCGACATCCACAACCCAACTCGTCCGTCCGTCTTTCGCCTCGACGGGCCTCTCAAATTGTTGCAAACCCGGTGCTCGATTTCACGACAAAGTGAAGACTCATGGTTATGCAGACCCTTCCTCTTTGAAAAGAACACGCTAAAGAATTGTACAATAGTCAGTTTAGATTAGAATGCAACTGCACGGAAACAAACGCACGCTTTGCGGTTCGAACACTTCCTCGTATTCGTCATCCCAGCTCAAGCCATTTGACAGGGGATAGCCCTAAATGAAATCAACTTGCTGTCTCCCGACTGGGCATTGATGTACCTTTGGATAGAAACAGTGCCCAATCATCCTGCCTGCTACCATGGGTTCCGGTGAAAGCGGCACAGCTCGCGAACGCGACGGACGACCAGTGTATTCCGCACCCTTGGACCTCTTCACCACTGTATTTGAGGGGCCGTCATTGGAAGACTTCCGTTTCCTTCCCTTGGGCTGGGACTTCTTTGGATTGCTGTTGGGTGTTCCGCCCATGATTGGCGACACGGATCGCGATAAGGGGGAGAGGGATCGCGGGGTCGAGGTTGCGGCATCTGCACCGTTAAGTCGTCCAGCTCGAAGAAGGTCCACATCTGCTTGATGACGGAAGACAAATGGGGGTTTGACAGTCGCAAAATATTCAGCTAAACCGAAGATCTGGCCGGGACCAAACGATCGTGGATCCTGCAGAGGAATGGGAAGTGGGAACATGTCGACATCATAGTAAATCGTAGGTTCTGCGAAAATGGCATCCCATGAAAGGGGGGCGTCCTTCCAAGAGAAGCCTTAAGATTGTTAGCCAAAATCGTGGGTTAAGATGGAAGGACCTACGCCATAGCTGACTCAAGTACTCGACCATTACATCGCAGATTCTGCTAGCCGTCGAGCTTTTTAAGTCCACTTCAGGGAAAACGGGCAATCCCGCGTCATTTCTCCGCACTTCGGTGACGGTGGATTGTTCGATCTCTGGGACAACTGTTCAGGGGACAGAGTTAGGGCTGCCTGATGACACGAACTAGGGATATATTCTGCGGCAAAATCCTTCCAGTTGTCCCAGTCTGACGTCTTACTCGCCATATCAGGGATATCATCCCCGGCATGAGCATTGACGCTGGAAAGTAGATTAGTCGGCGAGACATGCAAGTCGTGAGCGTGAAGCTCACATTCCATGCCTCAAGACACCATCATTCTCTCGGAAAGCCCATAACATGATCACTTCTAAATGGCCTACTTCTCCACTTTGGCACAGGTCGGTGAGAAATTTTCCGGCTGCGCGAGGAAAATCAGCTTGGTTCCTAAATATTTAGTTCATGAGAGACGGTGACATTTTAAAAAAAATTAATGATAATATTTACGTGGCGACACTGCTCATGGTCTTCGAGGCCCGGGCCTCGAAATCGCTCCGATTAGAATGATTTAAAGCATCCCATCCCTCTTGCAAGCAAGTTCGATAACAAGCATCCTGTCCGGTGCCAGTTGTGGCTGCAAGGGCCGCAGCGGACGCCGTGATGGATTCACGCTGCTCCTTCTCGAATAGTGCAACGCCGGAAAGTGGCGCAAAATACAGAGAGGTCTGATGACGGTTGTAAAAATTCTGAAACTTTCGTTCAATGCGCTCGAATGGAATGAGCAAGCTTGGCCACTGCAGGATAGAGTAACAGCCGTACTAATTTCCATTCTGCCAAATCCGCTCCTTTTTCTTTGTCTTGTTCCTTTGTAGCCAGTTTTCCCAAGAATAATGGGGAGTTGCAGATGGCCTCGGCATGATCTTTCTTCCAGCTCTTGAGAGTGGAGGAGGTCTGATTCATTAAATCGGCGAAAAAAGTTTCGATATACTGATCCTGCGCTGAAGAGAATGAGCCGGGCTTTCCACGCTTGGGTGGCATGACAGTAATGGCAAGGAGAACAATTAGGAGTATGATCGCTACATGTCTGGCTGAGTTGCAGCCAGAGTCGAACGCAGCCACAGTTTTGATGGCTGAATGTACACAAGTACATACTTTGGGAATTTGGCGCAAATCGCCCCTCCTCCTCAGTAAAACACCGCACTCACCAAGAGTGAGACCCAATAGTCGCTGCAAAGTGTTGTCCTTGTAGCCAAGTCACCACAAACTGCGCAAAACGAGATTCCTCGATGGCGCCCACGGAATCGTGCGGTTAGCCCTTTCCTGCAAATACTGCTTCCAATGGCGCAAACGTCGCAGACTCGCAGTGGCTCAACTGTCGCAAGTGGCGCAAACGTCGTAGACCAAACGGAGCCGCGAAACCACACTGAAAATATCGACGGACTCGGGGTTGCACTCACCTACTCAAACTTTTTATGCCCGCTGACCCCCAAACGCACGGACCATCAACGTAATCTTCCCTGTTGTCAACGCAAACGCCGTCGGCTAACTGGAGTCCGTGGTGTCGCGCAACCGCCGTCACCTGTCAATTCATCGCGTAGCGCGTCACCTTTAATACTTACATGCTCGAACTTGCATCACACATTGCGCAAATGTTGTCATGTACGCACAATAATCCGTCTTTCTTCAACGAGATGCCAAGCAAGAGCGCAAATGTGTGTTCCTCATTCCACTACGAAATCTCAATTTATGAACACAAATTCCCTCGTTGCAACCGCGTCTAAATTTCGACACCGGGCACGACAGTTGTTTGTTTTTCGATATTGGCTGTGGTCCTTCTTCGGAAGTTGAACACACTGATCTGTTTGGCTGTGGACCTTCCTCGGAAGTTGAACACGCTAAGCTGTGGTTCTGCATGCATTCTGCAAAGGGAAGACCTACGACAAGCTTCCTAAAACTGGTGGACACTGGGGATTTTAACCTAGGAGGAGAGAACTCCTCCTGTACACCAGCTCTGATTCCAACTGGTGGTCAGGTCCTACGGGTTTTAACCAGTGGTCCTGCCTATTCGAGGGCCAGCCAGTCCAAAGTTGCTTAGCGTCTTGTAGTATCGCCCCCCTGGAATGGATGTGTGCTCCGTTGGCATCCTGTAGGTTTATGTATGATAACCACCCATATGTTCCTACCTGTTTGTCTTCGGTAGACTCGTTGTTCATGTTGTGGACCACGCGAGTATAATCAAACCCCCCCCCCCCCATACACCATCCACCGCAGTCGATCATTAAATCTTTCGCAATTAAATAATTGAATCCTCCCAAATCCTCAACTTACTGCTTGAATCTCAATATATAATCTATATAATCTTGTAAAGCAACCCCTCAAATAAGTAATCGGAATACTTATTCAAATTGAATTTCGTATTGGCATTTCGAAGTATAAACCTGCCTACGTTTGTACAACCTTGGCTCTTTTTTTTTTACCTCCGTTGGCTAGCTCGGACCCTTTTCGTTTGCCAAGGACATTTAATGGAATGTTATACTTTTTAAGCAGCTCCTGGCGCTCGGCGTCAGGGACTTTCTCCCAGCGACACTTGCCTTCCGTCAGGAAGTGATGTAAGATTCTAATCGCGACGGCACCACCAGTACACAGCGTCGACAATGGTTGCATGGGGACTTCCTCGGGCCAACCAGCAAGATGGTAACCGAGTTCCGCTTTGATCAGACGCTCATAGTCGATATAGTGCATTTGAGCTGTTGGCTTGCCAGTAATTTCCTCTTGAAAAAGCTGATATTAGCGACACGAAAAGACGGAAAACTGAATTGATGCACTCAGCCCAGTTGATATCAGACGGCTAACCTCCGGCCGAAGTTCTTTTTTCGTGCGACGCGTGGAGTCGCATGATACATTGGGCACAGGCTTGTGTGTCTTGCACGCCACCACCTCGAGTGGCACCTTCACGATCTCCGAAACGGCCTCTGGTGATGTGACCATCAGCTGCCCCCTGTCGTTGGGACGTGGGACTGTACCATTGGGACCCACTTGTCCAGCAGGTGCCATGCCGCCGTTTGTGGAGTCCCTGCCGGGAAGCTTCGTCAAGATCAGTCCTACATTGGGATCCCTGACGCAACGTGGCGAAACTGGAGATGGTTCAACGCCACATGAGTTGTTTTCTTGTGCTCGATGGTCGTCCTGTCCGGACGCACATGGATCTTGGGCTTCCGCTTGTACGGGTAGCACTGCCGGGAGCTCAACATCATCCGTGATGTTTTTGTAATGCTTAGCCAGGGCCTCAGCCAAGTCGTCCTAGCACAGAATCAGAAAACAGTGTCAAAATGGCCAGCCACGCGCGTACTTCACGGGCACTATCATCTGATGTCCGGCTGGTCTCGATATCGCAGTCGTGCTCTTGAGAAGGATTTTGCATGCCGTCTTCGCCATCGGCCACGGCTACGTCTTTGCGCAGGTTCTGAATGAGGGAGTCAGCAACCCAGTGAGCTCCATTTATAGATATCGACCTCTTTTATGGGAATGTTCTCAAACTGCCCTTCTCCACCCGAGGATGGCTGTTGGACACTTTCCGAGATGGCTTCCTGCATTTGCTCAAGCCCCTCCTCATCCACGCCATGAGACTGAAACAACGATTCCGAGTTTGATCTGGGTGGGTATTGTGCAAGGACATGGTGGGAGAAAAGTCGGGCATGGGCGGCACCTCCTCAATCATGGCTTCCACCTGTTCTGGTGCAAGCAGTAATCGCGCGACAGGCAGCTCGGCACCATCGGCGGGACGCATTTCCTCTCGCTTTCCCTGGGGTGCATTGACCTCGACAAGAAGCAGGTGTGCATCAGCCCCGGCATCCCGTGTAGCCAACACCTCAGTCGAGCTGCCCTACATGTGACAGTTAGAAAACAATATAAAAACGGTGAAGACTAGGCGCCTACTTCACAATTACTATCCTTTAACGCTTGGGCATGACCACAGTCCTCTCGACAAGATTTTTGCGTGCCGTCCTTGTCTTCGTCAACCACGGCCAGGTCTTCATGCAGATTCGAGAAGTTAGTGCTTTCCGAGGGCACCACGAGAAAAGAGTCGGTAACAGCTGGTAGAGTCGCGATGATCTGAGGCGCCGAGGGATTTGGGGCTTCTGGAGTGTCGGAGAGAGGTACAGGGACCAGGAGCGCAGAGGCGGAGGCGGAGGCGGAGGCGGAGGTGGATGTGACCTTGATCTTTTTCTGCGATCGAGGCTTAGGTGGTGCAGGCCTCTGGATAACGGCCTGTGCCTGCTTTGTCTTCTGAGACCGCGTCGTGCGCCGGGGGGGCAGTGTAATGTTCGCGTCGTGGCGAGGACTCGGGGTGGCAGCTGTGTCGGCGGACAAGGACTCAGCGCCAGAGTCGAAAACGCCAGTGATGCTGCCATCAGGAGCGGTATATGCGCAGCCGATGGGTGCAGCACCCACCACCGAATAGATGGTGCGATACGGCGTCATGAGCAGCCCCTCTTTAACGATAGGTTTTGGGTCATGCTGATCTTGTTTCTCTCCCTGCTCCACGTCTTCCGCTCGAACCACCACTTCCTCTGGCTCCGCAGAGACGCTTGATTCGGAGAGCGGAGGCCTGTCGGTTCCTGCGGCAAGGTGCGCCACCGAAATGAGCTCCTTGTGGGCGGGCTCTCTTTCACACGCTATCTCCAGCTCCTTCTCCCCTTTCTTGCGCTCTTTGTATTCTTGTAAAGTCAGACGGATTTTCTTCGGTGCTGATTCAGCAATATTGGGTGTCGAATCCATTTCGGCAACTACGACGCCTGCTGGGACGGCAGGATCACCAGTCCAAGTGGACTGCTGATCAGAGAGGGTCTTGTTCACCGTGTTATTGGACGGGCCAAGGAGATTGGTGAGCATCTCGAGAGGATACAGTTGACCGGCATCCTGCAAGAACTCTTCCTCCTCCTCCGGGGTCGACGGGTCTTCGGGGCCCCATTTCGAACAAAGATCCCACTCGTCGCGGAGGCTATTGTAGCGACGCTGAGAGGAAGAGTGTTCATCCCAGAGGTCTTCTTTTTCCTTCCCTGCCGGTCGTCGAATCCAATGGCCGTGGATTTTTTCCCAGACATAGACCCTCGTCTTCGATGGGCATGCGGTGCGCTGCGCGTTCTTCTCCCTAGCCAGACGCGACTGACGATGCCGGTCCGACTCGTGTGCCAGAGCCTGTGCGTCACCCTTGGCACGCCGTTCGAAAAAGGCTTCCATAGACTCGCCAGCTTTTTGATTGGAGTTGCGTTCCACAGGGGGGAACTCGCCTGGTGGAGTGGGAGGACGCTGGGAGGGCTTGGATCGGTTTGGCTCGCTTGGTTCATCGACATTGGCCGACGCTAGCTTGTCGAGAGCTGCAGATGAGTCGAGCGGGCGTAGCATTCCGGTCAAGCCTTTCGCCAGTGCCTTGTTGGGAGTTCCGGCAGGAGCAAGGGTGGAGCGTGGTGAAAGAACTGGGCGCGTAGGTGGTGTACAAGAGGGGATTGGTTTATTGATCTTAATTTTGCTTTGCTCTTTGGAGGTAACCCCACCAGAGCCAGACATCACCCGGCCAGGTGCATTGAAGGTTGCATTCAGAGCAGACGCGAGATCCGGGTACTCGACTCGGTGTGTCTGTTTCGTCCGAGCTGAGTATGTCTGAGAACCCAGGGTAGCGGGGCTCCCCCGATTTCTTTGCGTATGAGATGGGGGGGGCGCCTCGCGTCTCGAAGGGCCTGCAGCAGTGGTTGGTGAAGGTCGAGAGGTACCTGTCCTTCTGGGCAGTGGGGGAGGTACCATACTCGTAGCGGGTTTGCCTCTGGGACGCGGAGGGGCCGTGCTTCCCGAAGGGGCTGCAGTGGTCAGCACATCGGGCGATGGTGAGTGACTGGAATTCGATTCCAGTGGCAAGGGTGCTGTGCTCCGACGACTGAACTTGAAGGTTGAAATTGAGCGCTTTTTCGACATCGACGATGGAGGTTCGGATGGTTCAGACGCACTATGATAAGATCAATCACGAGCGAATCAGATGCATGTGATGGCTGAATGTACACAGATGCATACACACTACGTCTCTCGCCTGTCTCTCGCAGCATTGAAGAAGGAAGTTACACTTATGCCTGCAAGCTTACGACTGGAACACGGTTTGTTAAATCGTGTCGCGCGCAACGTAACGCTCCCCAGCTCTCATGGTATTACCCCGCTTGTACTGGATGCGTTCGTGTTCCTCCCTTCCTAGAAACCCGCTGTCAAGATTCCCCACAGGTTACGGCGATACCGCGCGCAGACCAAGCTGGCAGCGGCACCCGCAAGACGCAAGGGGGGACAGTCAACGAGCCTCAGTCAATGAGCCTCAGGTCTCTGTACCTCGGAGACCGGCAAGTACCTTCGACTGCCCCCGTACCCTGCACTACTGTTGTCCCACAGCCCAACGCCGTCCCATCGCCCATCGAAGGCTCGCTTGGTATGGAACTGATCCTCTCGGTCTACTCTCCACCGTGGTCAACACCTCTCCCAGTCACCACCATCATTTCCGAGAAAGACAAAGCAGCCAAGACTCTGGACGCGCTCATGGCGGACGTTAGCTTTGCGGGATCGAAGTGGTTTCCATCTGCCTCGCGCAGGGCGAGCAGCCCGAACGGATTTTCCTGCCCTTGGACGATGGACAGGTCATGGAAGGCGAGGTGGAGGGGCTTCTTTGGGCAACGAAAACCGCCCTGGCAGCGCTGCATGCAATGATCCTCGTTGTCTCCGACTCCCAAGCGGGTCTCAAGGGTGTCCTCTCCACAGCGCCGCGCTCGGGTCAATTTCGGGCAATCCAAAACGACCTCCTTTGCCTGGCGCTAGTCGATATTCCCCACTTCCATATCATCAACCTATGGACCCCCGCTCACTTTGGCACCGTATGTAACGAGCTCGCGGACAACACGGCTAAGACCGCGACCTCCTCCCAGCTCCTTCATCGAACCCGGTCCGCTCACGACCTGTAGGCGCATGATTTGCGAGGACGTCCTCTGGCGATGGGAGGAACAGTAGGCCCGTAGCACAACAGGACGGGCGCTACGGCAGGTTGATGCGTCCCCGCCGTCCGCGGTCCTCCGACATCCGGCTTCCATCCCTCGCTCCATGATCTCGCCATCTCGCGACTGCGCACCGACTTCTCGCCTCTCAATGCGACTCGATTCCGCCTACGTCAAACTGATTTTCTAGTGTGCGAGGAATATGGTGTCCCCGAAACTCGGAATCACTTCCTACTCCAGTGCCGAGCGTGGGATCTCCGTCTTCAACGTGCATCGTACAAGGCTGATATCCTTGGAGCAGTCGACGCTCCCTCACTGCTCGGCAATGACAAGCTGCTCAATGCCCTGGCGACCTTCATCGTTGCGACTCGTCGCTTCTCACTCACAGGTTCGTATCTTTCTCCTTTCCTTATCATCGCTAATTCCAGTTACTACCTTAGTACCAAAGCTACACACGAGTAGTGGTACAGTGCAGGCCAGGTACGACTACGTCACTACCTTAGAAAATCAAATCAAATAACAATCTGTGTTTGTTCATATTGTGTAAAGTCTTTGAGGACAATGGAGACTCCGTTGAGATTTATCATCTTTTTACGGAGTCTCGTTAAACCATAACCTCCCAAGTACTTACAGCAGACACAGTCATGGAATCTGGAGCTACATCTGTGCAATTGAACATCAGCCCAACGTGAGTAAGTTTTAAGAGTACTTTTTGAATTAAACAACTCATGCTTGTTCAACAAAGACAGGAACGGACGCTAGAAGAGATTGGGGGCCATCATGGCGCCTGGCACATAGACTTCCGTGATAATGGTGACGCCCTCGCTCCAACGCTTCTACCGGACACGCCCACATGGATCCACATCACCTTTGGGTCCAGCGAAATGTATTTGGGATGTACTGCCGTCATAAGAGTACCCAACGGGGTCTGGGTATATATACAAATGTGAGTAATGGAACGTAGTTCATAAACTCGTATTAATCCGACCTAGCCACAACATCCAAGATGAACTTACAAACTAGACTTACCAATCCGCCATTATGATACGATCTAATAACAGCGAGAGTGGACGCGAATGAAAATTTCAACTTTTGGCACTCTCTGACGGTGAAAATTTTCATGCGAAATCACAGACCTTTCAGCAGTTTTAACTTCAAGGTGAGCTTCCGAACACTTCCACCATAATCTCCATTTGCAACCCGAAACCGGGACAACTCTATGCTTTGAACACACACTTGCATGCGAGTTCCTGGACACCGCCCCAGAGAGTCCTCTGGTCGCATGGTCACCGAGCCGTTTCGGAATCGAAGGCAACGAGCGCGCCGACGAGCTGGCAAAGACAGTAGCCAAGCTCGCTGCTCCCAACATATGCAATACAGAATTCAAAGAAAAGAACACAGCGCGCATGGAGACGAGAGTGGAAGAAGATGCCCAAGACAGGACACTTTGCGATCACGTACCACATCACACCCACAGCTCATTTCAGAGCACTCAGTGAAAAACAGGAAGTTTTCGGACGCCTTGTACAATTCAGGACAGGCCATAGCTCTAAGGGAGTACTACAATAATTCGTACCCTCCGAGAGTGTTGACTGCCCGTGCGGCGCCAGAGTATTTGCTCTGCGAGTGTCCTTGATACGAGGGCCAACGCCGACGACTGTGGTGGAGCCTGCCATGCTCACTGATACGTGCACCCCACATCACAGGATTACCCAACGCACCCTCCCTTCCTCACATCCCATACCAGGCCCCACGCCCTAGGTCCCGACACCACTCTTGCAAATATCTGACGGCCTGCTCAGTGCCACCATAACCTTCCTCGCCTCTCCATCGCGCTGACCAAATTGTTTATTAGGTCTCCGAGCCACCGTGGCTTAGTAGATAGTGTACTTCTTGTGGTATA
Source organism: Mycena haematopus (assembly GCA_029281435.1). Lineage (NCBI taxonomy): Eukaryota > Fungi > Basidiomycota > Agaricomycetes > Agaricales > Mycenaceae > Mycena > Mycena haematopus. The sequence continues at coordinate 70,607 of JARJCV010000175.1, read as the reverse complement.
GAAATGAAATTTTTTTTTTTAAAAAAATACTCTTTCTACTCGACAATTTCAGTCACCAGTATCAGACACGTGACTTGATACGATTTGGATGCATACCTTCAGGATCTGCGATGTATGTGCCGCTTCTAAATCTGTGGTAATCTCGGCAGCTCATCACCGTGCTTGAACCTTCTGGCCTCAGGGCTCTTCTCTGGCAAAGTTTTGATTTGATGACCCTCGACAAAGATTCTGTAGTAATCGAGACTCCCTATCTGGAAACGTGTTTCTCCGCCATACTTGTTCTCACGAAAAGGTCACTTAGATCCTTCCCACCGTCTCTTTGACTTGTGCTTCCTGATGGAATATGAAATTGTTGTAAGTTGGTTAAACTCAGGTCTGCATCCCTTGCTTGTCCTCTACGGTTTTCTCTCAATTATCCTACGGTCTCTCACTTATCCTCTACGGTTTCCTCTCGTGCACTTTCACCCTCAACTTGAACTCGAAATGTCCCAAGCCGTAAAACTTGCCTTCATGTTCGATAATCTCCTCGTATGTGCTTAGATTTGCTTCCTCGTCCGGGACTTACCCAAATTACTTCAGTACGGGATAATTTTTTGCCAAACATGGCTTTACTTTCATTGGTGGCCGGCAGATGGGTCAAGAATCAAGAGCATTGTACGTCCCATTCTCAGGCCAGTAACGATACTGGACCAAAACAAACCCAGGTTGCAGGAATTCTGTCTGTACAAATTTTACTATCTATTCGGCGCTTCCTCACCAGCTCACATGCCTGCGTGTCAGTATCGTAGAAACAACGGAAATGGTCATTTTTGCCGTCTCATTCGACACGAAGTATGACAATATGTACTCAACGTATGTTACATGTCTGCCAATAGTGGACCTCTCACAGCAACTTGAACTTATAGGCTGGACTCCGTAAGTATTTCATGCTTTTACTTGGGTAATACTACTAAATTCTTTGTTCACCAGGTCCAAGTATTATTTACGGTAAGTTGCTTGCTGCCTGCCATAGTTCTCAGCTTATTTTACACAGTGTTTGTCTGGCCTTATCATCCAGATGTATGTCCAATGCTCCCTTGTCACCTTCAAATACACTGATTTTCAAAGGTACTTTATACTCGGTATTCGATCCCGTTTGTATCCAGTTTCAGTCAGCATAATACCTGCTTATGAGACTATTTACAGTCCTTGGCGGATTGGTGAGACAGTTCACCAATTATACGCTGTCAATTGCCACATTCATTGCAGTAAGCCTCATACAATCACTGTTATCTCGACTGATACCAGGATGGCTGTAGTTCATTCTCGCCCTAACTCAATTTTGTATGTTGCCGATCACAACTGTAAGTAGTCAACTTTTACCAGCGTTCCCAGGCGCAGCAATTATCCAGACTGTACTGAGCTGCAAGATTCGCTCCTTCACCGGTACCCCGAGTATACAGAAGGCCACCATAATTCAAACCATGGCCTCGTCTGCCTGTGATCTCACCGTAATAGTTACTCTATGTGCGTTTCTCAGCTTCCATGGGTCCGGGCCGATAGCGTATGTCCCAAGTACTGCCATCATCCACTCCATATTTTAAAATTTGCGAGGTAGTAAGTCGTCCGAAAGGATGTTCAAGACACTCATGATGAGTGCAATCATACGGGGCGCCCTCACCACTCTCACCTCCGCCTTTTCGCTAACCCTTGTACGTTGGCTTCAGTCTCAAGCTCTGATACTTATCTTCCGCAGTATCTGTCTTTCCCGGGCACCTATTGGTTCATGCTCGGACTTGCTCCGTGTAGCAAATGTATGTCGCTCAGTTCAACTGGCTTTGATAATTTTTAGCTGACGGATGCTGTTTGAACTTCATAGTATTCGCCTTCTCATTGCTATCGAAGTGCGCATGACATTTCCATAGCGTCCATCCATACTTTATTGACGTCGACCTTTGCTAGTTTGAATATTCGAGCCCATGCTCGCCGTGGAGGCAATTCCATTCAACTGGAGGACATATATAGTCCTGTCCAGCGTTCACTATCGCGCCGTTCATATGTTGGACCCCGCCGGACCAACTCATTCCAAAATGTCGTACAGTCGTCCGGAATCATAGTCCCGTCACTTCCTATCCGTGAACTCACCCAACCAGGTGGCGAGATTGACTCGGCGGGGATTAAATCTGGTGACGGAACCTTGACTTTCTTTTCCTCCTATGACAATGTGCCTACGACTGCCAAGACTGACGATATTGTATAGACGTAGAAATCGATGTGGATGAACTGACACTGTATATAGTCGTTTAATTTAGTATATACTTACCTATCGAATATTTAACCACAAATAACAAATACATATCCTATATAAGAAAACACCACGGATGACAGGTCATGTGCAGGTCACGGGAAAACGTGACTTTCCCGTGACTTGCTCGGTTGCGAGGAGTCGGGTGCGAGTTCGGCGGCGAGCGCAGCGAGCCTGAATTTGTTTCCGCACAGGATATCGAGGTTTCAGACATGGAAGCCAGATCCCGGCGATGTTCTAGATCAGAAGGGCAGCACGTGCCCCCCTATTCTCTTGCACAGCGGACTATGACTGCAGCTGAAGACATCAACGCTATTCAAGTCCTGGTTAGCTTGATAGTAACTGCGCTGCATTCAAATTGTAATGAACACACAGATATCTGGACTTCCTACCCCAGCATTGAAGTTCGACATGTTTTTTTTCATCGAGCGTATAGTCGCCGCCTGGATACGTCAAGAGATCCTCAATATCGATCACAAAAGTCTTCGCACTTGGATCCAACGTACCCCAGCTTGTACGTTGTGTCTTGACTCTTAACGTGATTATGACCCTCTTCAGCTTATCCTACGAGGCCCTACCAGCCAAACCTACCGCAGTACAATGTTCCTTGCATCAGTCTCAACGCCATGCGCCGAGGAGGCACTCAGGGATGGCTGTATTTGAAGGCGGCAAATAAATTCCCATCCATCAAAGCGAAGCTGTAACCTGTATGTTTCACTTCGGCGACTTGCCTTTTTCTAATTATACAACGAAGTTCTGATAGCAGAAATATCGCGATCTCATGTACAGATGCAAACTGAACGAGAATTTCCCTTCATTCTTCCCAAATTTTGTTCGATGATTTGAGTACCCTCTGCCAACCAGTCAATATAAACACGAAGGTAGGTTTCCTCGAAACTGAACAATGTCTCTTCCTCACAAATGCACGGCAGTACCCGAGGCCTTTGCATTTGCGGCGAACCTTCTCACATCAACGAAGGAGCAACTTGAATACCACAGATGGTTGGACGACCAACCAGAGGAGGATGAGGATTTATTCGACAGTGCAGATGAGTATGACGGCGACGATGACACTGAAACCGAAGACGAGGACAACGAGGACAACGAGAACAACGAGAACATCAACCCATTGGCCCTCCCCAATGACCTGGAATCGAAGTTCACAGCCATGAGGGGGATCTCCAAGCGGGTCTCCCGTTCCACTGCCGGCGAGTACGAGCGGTGAAGAATTCCTGTGGCATACAAACAATTTACTCATCTTGACTTTACTAGGCTAGCAAAAACATACGAAAAATTCGTCACACAAGTTTTGAAGATGCAGTCGGCCAATGAGGTCTTTACCAATATTCATCCACACTCGCCATGGATGGTCCTCGCTTGGATTAATCACAAGTAAGATCCCATACCTGACTCTCTGCCTGCTTCTCTGATCCCTCTGCCAGTTGCGACGTTGTAGACCTCAATGGCCAACGTTATACTTCTGATCAACCAAGGGCGAGCTTTGGCTACGCGCAGAAGATGCGTGCAGCACTGAAACATTATTTCGGCACCGTCCTCGGCCTGGGTAGATTACCATGGAAGCAAGACGCTGTTTCCTCTAAGTGGACTGGGAACCCCATTGTCTCCGATGTATTGGATGACTACATGCCCAGTCTCCGTCGTCGAAAGGTATGTTTCCTCAAGCATCAAGACTTGACTCATTGCTGAACTACATATGTCTATAGGTTGCAGAAGGCGAAACCTGTCAAAGTTCCCGGAGTATGACGGACGTAAATCGATATTGAACTTTCTCTTTGTTCTGTTCTCACATTCAGACAGGAGATCCTCCGCCAGTCCTACGATTACTGTACTACTCTGAGCGAAGACGCTAAGACATGGTGTCATATTAACCAGCTATTACAGCTGCATTGTATGAACACCCTGGGGTTTCATTGCATGCTGCGTTCTGCAGAATTGGTGAATATCCAAATGGAGGATATCCAATTCCTCTATGACGCCAAGGGCAACCCAATTGCAAAACTCAAACTGCGTACACGCAAAACATCACAGTTCGGACGTATGTCCATCTTTCTAATTTGATACACTCACTGACCTTTTTCATGCAGTCGGCCTTCGACCATATACCCTACATCTCCTACCAGATTATCTGGCCCACCTCGATCCCCTCCGGGCTTTGGTTTACTATGTCAATGCCTGCGGAATTACGACAGGTTTTCTATTTCGCAACCTGAATTCCATGGGCCAGATCACTTTAGTCGAGAAACATATAGTGAGTTACAAGTCTTTGTCCTATGAGTACAGTAGACTACAACCTGGCACGTTCCGAAATGGGACCACGCCGGGCTTCTAATTTATCCTGAGTCTTATCCATGTTTAATTCAATTTCAGACAACCCGCAAATACCTTGGAATCCTCCAGCGGCACTTCATGGATATTGGAGTTGATCCCGTTGGATTTGGCACCCACCTCCTTCGCCGTGGAGGAGTCCAATACCACCTCAAGCGGGGTGTCAATATTCCTTCCATTTGTCTCTGGGGTGGATGGAGTTTGGACTTTTCCCTCAGTAGTGTATGGAGGTATATTGCATCCTTGGTCGACGAAGAAAATTTCGACCGCGATAATTTCCTAAATTTCAAACACATCGACCCCGCCAGATGCCCGTTGTGTGGGCGCAATTGCGTACATTAGCTAGTCCTACTCTGTATTGTCCAAGTTTATATGAATTCAACTTGCATTTCCATGGGCAAAAAGTTTACTTTCAAGTTTGCGAATCCCTGGCCTTCCCATAGGTAACAGTGGCCAGGATAGCAGTAGTAACACGAATACATTTTGGCCAAGTCGCCCGAGTCAGGTCAAAGGCGAGGTTCAAGTGAACTGTTTTGTACATTCATCCACCAGAGGTGTGTGTACTTATGTACATTCAGCCACCGGAGGTGTGTGTACTTATGTACATTCAGCCATCAGAATCTGCAACTTACCGCCTTGGCCCCGAGTCCTTGGAGCATTGTCGCAAGAAGCATCGAGGCTACCACGGAGACTCAGTGCTATCCACAGAGACTCGCGTGTTGTCGCCGAGGCTCCGGCCTTATCCACCTGGCATACCAACTTGAATATGATTGACCAATGGACTCAACATTTGTATGGTGAAAGCTCGACAGCGCTGCAACATCGGAGTTTAGTTCCCCAGCGAAACAAGGGATAGGGTTGACCCGAAATCGCCAAGTACTGGAAGCCAGCTCTCGACCTGACGGTCCAACTGGCTATACAGTATTCTGACGAAATTGCGAAGCAACCAATGGATTTTATGCATCGGATGGGTTGCCGATGCTACGGTGCAGACTCAGCAGACTATTATTCACGGGGCCTCGAGCGCTGTAGCGCTCAGTGGAAACTCCTCCCGTCTATTACCATCTCCGTTAGTTATTTATCATTGGTCTTAGTTTTCGATGTGATCTCACCAGTCTAGTCTCCTTGCTGGCATGTCAACTTCAGAAACTGATCTGAGCGGCACTATGTTGTCAGTGCTGGAACATCCGACACGGCTGGCCTTGCCATTACCGCTTGCCCTATTCCGGTTGACGTTCGCGCGCCTTTCCCGACACTGCCTCGCGCGCATGACCCCGCCGTCAAAAACACGTACTTCTTGTTCGGTTTTTCCCAATTCAACTTGACTCGACTTGGTACTTGTCTGAGTCAATTTGCTAAATTACTGCATGAGCCCAATTCGGGTTCACTCGCCTCAAGGTAAGCGCGTCATAATTTCTGTATGCTTATAGAACATCTAAACGCGATATTTAGTAAAGCACTGGTAGCGGGCAGGGCGAAGATTCAGTGGACGAATCACTCGCTTCGAAAAGATTTACTGAAACAGCAGGAGTAGATGGATACAAAATGAATGCTCTTGCGATAAACTCTATGGCCTTGTCCATATTCACCATTTCCTCCATTACGGACGGCTCGTCCACGTCTTCGGCTCTCTGCCCAGCTCAAAAGACATGTGTCGTACCATCCGTGTCCAACGTACCACTGGCCTCAGCAGGTGTCGAGTTAAGCACACTTGGACTCGGGCCGACAAGGACCACTGGTCACAGTATGATCACCTCGAAGAAAAACAAGGCTGCCGCCGCGGACTCCAAAGCCGACATAACCGAGCACTCTTCAGCCCCGGCGAGCACCCCAAAACATCCTTCTGGGCGACGTCGTGCAACTCCACGCCGGGGACAAGACCCCCAGATCTCGTGTCTGGATGGCTAGCTGATATATAAGGGGCGGGAGGCGACGACGCCGCCAACGGCGGTGGCAACAGCTTCAGGACGAGACGGATGTGGTGGTGAAGAGGTGGGCGCCCTTGCCCTCTCACCCTTTCTGGCGCTCCTTCTCTTCAAGATCTGGTACGAACTCGCGGCTGCCCTCGGTGCTTACCTCCACGAGCGTTTCAGGCTTCGTCAAGCCACCTAAACAACTTGATTGTGCTCCCCGCAAGCAACGTGCTCCCCAGTGCCGTCGACTCGTGCATTTCTGGCCGGATGGCCGTGAACCTGCGGACGTCTGCAAGGTTTTGGGCTCGGCGTCCCTAGCCTTGCGACGAAGCCGTTCTTACTTGGCTGGCTGCCGCTGCTGCCCATACAATTGCCATGGTGGTGGACGCGAGTGGGAGAGACGGCGTGGAAAGCCAGGATGGGAAATTCGACCAAAGCTCGGGTTCGAACAAGTCCGCGCGCATGCAATGCGTGGCGCGAGACAACGTTTCCATTGCTGGACAGGCCGCTGGAGGACGGCGACGATGCGGAGCACCACACCACAACGCGCACTCCCGCATTCTCATCACTCTCTTGTGTATGACATTCCCATCCTGTAGCGTGACCTCTGCGACAAAAACTGAGCGTAGCTCTCCAGGGAGACATCGTTCCCTGTCATTCAATGTTTTGCGAATCTGTGGGACGTCTTTTTGAGCCGTCTACTAGCGCACCCCACCCGCCATCACTTGCCCGCGTCGTCCTGTCCCATACTGGTATTGGATGCGATTCTATCGCGCGTCGCATTTCAAATCTTCACGTTCACATCAGTGATCCAGAAAAGAGAAGAAAGCCGTACGCACTCGGAACACGAAGCACAGACACACCGCCAACACAATAGGCAATGGTGCGGCCGCACGCGCCGCCCGAACTGCCGCCCGTAGCACATGCACCCCTCCGTCTTCTTGTCTGGGATCCAAATCGCAAGACAAGAACTCAGTGCTCCACGCACCCCCACCCTGTCGAGCTTTTTCCCTTTCACCTTCCCACAGGGCTGTTAGACATTCGTCAGAGGGCAGGAATGGAAATGCTTGCAATGAGCACCATAAATGCACTGTCAACGACAACGACACGAGCGTCGAGTCCAGGAGTGTGTCGCATTAATACTGTGAGCGCATTCACTTGTGAGCGCCAGTCCTTGTTGAGTGAACATTTCATCCTCTGCGCGAACCTCAATTGAGCATGCGCGAATACGCAGAATTTTTCGACATTGTGTAATATTATTATTGTAACCCTGTTTGCGAAATAATAAATAGGTCTCATATAATATCTCTATCCTAACTCATTCAACTCAGATCTGGACGCATATCGTGGCTGCCACTGTTCTTAATACGCACGTTTCCTTACCTATGGAACCTCAACACCTTTCTCCACACAAGATCCGCTTGGTTCAGTCGGCGTGTACGTGAAATTAACGGAAGAAAATTGTGCACAGTGGCGTTTGCAAGGTGAACTTCAATACTACTCATTATGTAGGCGCTGCGAACCGGTTTGCTAGCAAAACAGACTCAAGTTGAGCTTCGAATCGCGAAGCCTGGTGCTTCGTCCTTTGTCGTTTTGACTTTGAGTTTCGACCGTCTGAGCGGTCTGCATGTCCTCACCCTGAACGCGTGGCCTTGTGGAGCCCCCTGCCTCCCTCTCTCGTGAACTGTGGACGTTTTTTTTATCTTTATCTTTTAAACAATGGGACCCATATAAAGGCACGTCCAAGGAGACTCTCGAATCGAGACTCCTTCCACCGTGTAATGGATCAACTCATCTCTTACCAAGTGATTCTCTTTCCGACAGACAGTGCGCTAAGTGACACAACTCTTTTATGCACATCTTGATTCTAGTTTTTATCTGGACCGTCCGCCATTTTTAACTGGGCTACTCACTAGGTATCCCATAAAGTATTTTCTGTCTTGCATCTGACCCATAATCTAGCCCCACGCAGTATGCGGTAAAAGGTGGTCCGCGCATGCCTCACCCGGAGGCACATATGGACATGGTGAGAATCGTTTGCTGAACAGTGTTCTCGTGGCTTATCTTCTTAGGTTGCAGAGGCGAACGCGCTTGGTGGGGCAAAGCCCTGGAAATATCTTGTCAGTCGATCTGGCCCTCGGATTTTGCTAATATTTCATCGTAGATCGTAGATTCACTTTATATGATGAACAAAAAATTCGCCACGCCGTACATTGTCTACTACCCGACCGTTTCTCGAGACGGTTTGCCTTTTGCTATCAACCCGGCTATCCGTGAAATGCAAGGCCCGAACTTTGACAAAAAGCGTTCTTGGAGAGGTAAGTACTGCATCCTCTCTCCGAGGCAAATAGTTCTAATCCAATCCAGGGAGTATCATCGTCGGGAAAGTTTGGGACCACAACCAACCATTCACATCGATGATGGATGCCTCCATAGCGGATTTCGCTATAATCAAAAATTTCTTCATGAACCAAGCAGCCCCAAGTTGTATGTACTTAGTGTGACCATACGAGCGTTTGTTTTTTGCGTGAGCCCTTCCCAGATGATGTTTTGAGTAATTTGGGTGGGCGCACTTTCAAACCATTTCTCAACTGAGTACTCGAGATTCAATTAATTACGAATGAGTTAGGTATTCAGCCTATGTATGTACTTGTGTATGTTCAGCCATCATTCTGGCTGAGTTTGGATTGTTGCAAACATTCTGCGGCTTTCAACCAAAATCGAGTTCGTTACTATAAGGTTTATTATTCGCTCTGATTTCCTGATAAACAGCTTCTATACGAGAATATAAGACACGGCCCAAAAACCGCCCCCGACGAGGGACAAATATTGAACTGTATCGAGTTCCACGGCCCAGTGCCATGACGGCTGCGCCCAAGGCATCTTTCGTTCTATTTCAATTGAAGCACGTCCTATATTGTAATGACCAAGACCAGTCAATTTCTACATCCCAAACAAATCTATGCCGTTTTGCAACTCACTAATGAGGCTTGAATGAGGCACCGACAATTTGCTAAGGATCAGTGGCGGTGTCTCACATTTCGGTAGTCGGACTTGGTCTGGACAGACTGTACTTGAGATATGTCAGGAGCCAACACAGTGCAAGGAACCAAGGTTCGAAAGCCCGTGCTCTCGTCACTGCATCTTCCCTTCTCCAGCTCTAGCAGCCAGCTCTCGACCTGACGGTCCAACTGGCTATATAGATCCACTACATCGAAGAACACCACCGTGCATTAGGCATTAGGCATTTCGTCAACAACCTGCTGATACCAATTCTACATGACGGCGTGTATTCGAATGGTATCCAGCGTTGAGCGTTAATGCAAGGTGCGTTTCTCCTTTTCACTCGTGCCCCTGCTAACTCTGACTCGACTCGACGCACAATACATCAGCCATCTGCAACGCAGACAGACAAAAGACTCCGTCTGCAGTGGCGAGCCGTCTTTAAAACAAACTTACCACAAACTCTCGTCGTCAAGTCTAACATGCCGACTCTTGCCCATGTACCGAACCATGCTTCCAAACTGGAGGTATCTTCTTCAGTCAAGTAAGTCTTGAGCATGCGAGTGGGTGTAAACCAGTAAACTGACGTGAAGAATAGTCCGGAAGCCAAGCACGGAGGTGCACCCGTTACTGCCATTGTTAGCCTGATTCACTGTCAACAAGTATTGAATGAGTTCTGATGTTCCAGCAGCGGAGATGGATCTCTAAGGCCAGCGGGTACTGTCCGAGTCTCTGCGTTATCTCGCCAATGACGTTTCTCCATTCAACACCGCATTCAAGAAACAGAAGACCATGTAGGAATGGCGGAAGGAGTCGCACAACGTTTGGTGTGCGTACCGGACCAGATACTGGGGGAATGATGTATCGCAGTCTCCAATCAGAAGAATAGGGCGTTGAATCCTACCGGGTAGTTAGAGGCCCTCGCGATATATTACATTAGAAGCCTTCCGTTTATCAATGAGCAGCATCCGAGCCCGTTGTGCACAATGCGCTCGCTATCGCCATCGCCGTGATTCCAATATCCGCTTTGGGAATACAGCGATCAATGGTCCTGGACGCCGTCTTCTACGATGGGCTCAAAAAAACACCAGTAAAATCACGAAAAAAATTGGATTGCGCTACGGGGGACTAAGATACATGGTATAAAATAGATAAGCAAATGGACATAATCTGACACTGGAAAACACGATTTGAGTATTTCATCGTCGCACATGCTGTAGAGCGACACGGCAAATAGAATCATGGGCTGCTGCAACTGGGCTGGGCCCGCGCATGCCTGGGACGCAGCAGCGGCATCCCCACCGCCTCCGCGCACAATCTGAATGCGGGGAGGGGCGGGGAGCGCAAGCCATTGCCGTCGCTGCTATTGTCATTGCTAGTAGGGTTCGCGGTGTCGCTTCAGTACCCCAACACCCCCGACGCAGGGAGCGCTTAGTCTCTCGTAGACAGACGCTCTATATGGACACTCGTACCTCGTTATATATAGGGAGCGCTCGCCCCGACTCCCAAGGGGGCCGTGCGCGTACGGCGACGGCGGGTCGTGTGTCACATACCCGCCGCACTCCTTGTAGAAATCCTCGTGCCTCTGCCCACCGCCACTACCGTTGGGCGAATACAGCCTGTGCCCGCACGTGGGTGAGGGCAGGCTGTGCATCATATAGTAAGTAAGTGCAGGTCGTGCACGGGCCAGTGCAGACTGTGTGTGGGGAGTACGAGCGCGAGAGCTATCCGTGCCCGTGCCCGTGCGGCTAGTCAAGCGGGGTGAGGAACGCAGAGGAGACCGACAGCGGGGAGAAGTCGGGAGTCGGGGGGTCGAGAGTACGAAGACGAAGGAGCCGAGAAACAGCGGGTGCTTGAGGTTAGGGAGGGGAGCGAGTCGCCTTCGGAGGTGCCGAGGTTAGGAGACAAGGACGACGAGGAGGAGGAGGAGATGGTGCTGAGGTCGGCGGCGGACGAGGACGTGGAGCTGAAGCTGACGTCGAGGGTGAGCGGTGCGGGATCCGTCTTGCGGCCGCTCCCACCGCTCCGTACACTATCCCCACTACCAACCGACATAGGCCCCGGCGACGACCCTGCTGTGGGTGTGGTTTCCGGAGAGCTGGGAGAGCTGATGTTCAGGGTGCGCAAGAGCCGCTCGACGTGCTACCCGAAAAGGCCCTCAGCACCAATCCCGAAAAAAAAGGAAAAACAACGACGTACGTTATGGTTATCAGCCTTTAAATCCAGAGTAGCACTCCCGCTCCCACTCCCCCTCCCATATTTGTATCCATGTCATGTTCAGGCCGCTGCGCCTATCGGGGACCACCCCGAGGGCGACAAAGGGCTCGAATATGTTGTCAAGCGAGAGAAGGCCTCGAGCGCGCGGGTCGGTGGCTTGCGGCTGGGGGGCCAGCTGGACGACGCGGTGGGGGCCGAGCTACGGTCGTTGTACGCTCCACGCACGCGGCGGAGCCCGCATGGCCCCGTGTAGCGGCGACGCCTAAGCCTCGCGGTGGAAGCGGAAGCAGACGGTGGAGGCGCTAACGGGCGAGAAAGGTGCACTGAGGATCAGGGCAGTGGGTATGGACGCAGCACACACCGGTAGGGGTGGCCGCAGCATTCGCTGTGCACGGCAGGCAGGGTGTGTGAAATGCAGGCTGGCGTCAGAGGTCGGGGACGGTACGCGAGGTGATGATCACAGCGACAGCGAGAGAATGCGGACTGTGGGGGTGACACCGAAGACTCGGAAGAGGGCGGCATGAGCATGTCGAACGGCGAGTTGTGTATTGGATAAAACAAGTTTGTAGCGCAGGAGCACGACGAAGGCGGCGTGGGGACAACGGACCCGAGCGCGTGGGTGTGGATCGAGTGTGGGTCGAGCTGGTCTTGTGGGAAACGTGGGGTCACACATGTGACCGAGTGACATATCCTTTTCGGCCGTCGAACTTGTTCGTCGTTTTGGAACTCCAGGACATTTTGAAAGGAAATGGACGGTGCAATGCACCTTGGTATTGCAAACTGAACAAGTACACGGGCAAAAAATCTCAAAAAGTGGGTGGTGAAAAATCAGCAAGCATGTTCTCTGAGCCCTCCTTCATAGTTGAGCGCGTCTGACGCGCCAAATTCAGATATAACAACTTGTAGTACCCTACCACACATTTATCTTCACTCAGAATTGCAGCAGCTATTTTATTCAATGTGGTTATTTCAAAATAACAGCCTGCTATGATTCGGGTCATCTGGGCTCGCTGTGCAATTTTTATTATACAGGCTCATTCCAGAGAGACTCCGAGAGGTACAGGACTCTTTTCCTCAAGTATTGGGCCCGGTAACATTGTCTGCAGTAGGGATTCATGTGGTACCATCCAGAAATGTTTTGCTCATATCTAGCCCATATTTCGATTGTACTTAATGTGCTCTTGGATTTAGACTCGCTCATATGAACATATTACCGGGTTAAAAAATCGTGTTCTTTGGACAGGTTTGAAAATTCAACATATTTCACGTTTCTGGCGGATTTCGGGACCTGGCACGCACCTGAGGCCGTATTGAGTCATGGGATGTCCAGTTTAGAGGTATATATACTGGATTTTGTCATTTGAACCGGGGTCTTGAGAGTCTACAGAAGTATATACGCGAAAGAGATGCAAAACAAGTCCGAGTTGTACACAAGTTATACGCAGAACACACAATCTCAACCTCTTCAGTTGAACTTGCAACACATTTCCTGTTCCACCTTTAACCAGGATGCCCAATTTCTTTCTAATATCATTCCAATATCATTGAGGCATCTTCCGTGAGTTTCTAGGATTTTAGGTACCTGGATCCATGCTGCTCGTCGTGAATAATGACTTGAGCGTCGAAAACTGGCGGGCAGATGAGTTCGACAACGAATAAAATATTTTCCTTTGGGCCGTTTCCCTCAGTTCTTGGATGTGTTACGTAGCTATACCGTTACTACTTACCAGATGTTCAGATTACCGCTCAGAAGGAGAAAGGAGCTCTGTATATCTCGATGTGTGTTCCAATCGGCAATTGCGGGACGAGCTCCGAACACGGTCCGAGCCCCCGGGCCAATGGGATTCTGCTTACAAAACGGGCGCTAATGCTTGTGCTACTAAGCGCCAGTTTGCTAAAAGCCGAAAGAATGTATTTTGACTTCAAATACATCTTCGTAAACTATTTGCATTCATCTAATTGCAAGAATTTCAATGCCCTCTACCTCTTGCCATCCTTATCACCCCATTGGCCACGTAACAACGAGACGAAAGCGGCCGACACGGCGAAAGTGCGAGACGGACGAACCGGCAACTCAGCTAAGCGCACAGGAACGCTGCTCAGTGAATATTGGTGGCGCAAAGCGGGTAGATGGCAACTCAGCTCGATCGAGAGCAGCGAGTGAGTCGCGAGCGCAGAGCACGCCAATTTTGTTCTTGGAGCACGCAGGGGCGAAGAAACTGAGGGTACAGACGTGTCGCATGTACCACTCCCACTCTCCTAAGGGCACGGCAAGGGAGCCGAGCGAATACAGGCAGTGCAGGTGCGAGTGGAGGGATACGGGCAGCGTGAGGGCAGTGGAGTGCGAGGAGCGATGGGGCTGCCGAACAGGGCGCAGTGGGCCCACAAAGACATCTAGGATTGAGGAAAGCAGAGCAGATGTGATTGCACCTGCCGAATGAAAAGGTTTCGCAGGTGGATATGGGTGGCGCGAGGGCGGGTGGAGGGAGGGGTGAAGGAGTCAAAAAGAATGCAGCGTGCCCATGAAGCCATGCGGAACCAAGGCAATACGGAAACACATACAGTACACATTCCCCATCAATATGTAGGTATCACCAGCCGAATATGGGCAGCGCATCGGCGGGTCGAGGATGGGGAGTGCTGCGGACATTTTAGCACGGCGTGGGGCTGTTGAGCCAACCAGAACAAAGAGAATGCAGAAACAGATGTGCCAGTGCTTGGTCTCCTAGACAGTGGTGGCGGCGGCCGAATATGGGGGTGCAAGAGCGAGTGGAGGGCCGGGAGCGGTGGGATGCAGCAAGGCACCGCACAGACGGGGTGGATCAGTGTTTTTGAGGAGAATGATAGAGTGCCAGGGGCAGACGGCGTCTATGTCTTAATTCTGTGGTCATTGCACGCACCACAGGCCAGAGGGAAGCCAACGGGAGACGCATCGGAGGAGGAGGAAGACGAAGCAAGGAATTCATAACATGAGCAAACAACTCCATTTGCCTTAATGAGCGCAATATTGTTGCCCTCATTAAGGATGAATGCGGCCACTCCAGGCTCCACCAAAGTGGGTATGTCATCGATGATATGAACATTAACTATACTGACAATCTCTGCCCCAGGAGATGTAAAAAGGCGAAGTTCCCAAAAAGGTAGGCCCGCCACCCGCCCTCGACCCGCCCATCAGAGCGCCGAAACGATGCCGCCGTTTGGCAGTCGAGCGCCCACGCGCCAGCACAACTGTAAAAGGTACTCCTCTAGCGCGATATATCATGAGGGCCTCTCATTACCCCACCTAATTCAACGCACTATTTCTCACATCAGAACCTCGCGATATATTAAAACCCCAGATACGCCTGCGTACCGCTTCACTGTTGGCATGAATGGCGAAAGAGACATGTTCCCCTGCCAACTTATTTAGCGCCGGTCCGTCCGATCCCTTTTCATCCAATCACTTTTCTTTTCTGACATCAGATTCAGGTATCGGTAATGAAAGCTTCCAACCGATACGCTGCGGAAGGCTGCTCTTGCAGGCGGGTCTACACGGCTGGTAAAGGGGCGCGCATACTGGAAATAAAGGTCAGAGTTTGCATGGTGCCGATGGAAAGACTACTGACTTGGGTATGCTCGAAGACAGGCGGTCGCGAATGTACTCCATAGGAACCCCGGCAAGACTGGGCCGCGCGTCACGGAGGGCAGATAGGTCCACTTCACCCAGCCCCGATCACAGAAATGTGCGGGAAGGGAGATTTTGTGGATGTAGCAGCGACGTTGCCGCTTACAATGTAATTGGGGGCAAGAGGACGCGGCGTTGTTGAGCGAGAAGCTGAGCCTGAGCCGCGCATTCGAGCCCGCCGGAAATGCAAGTCGTTTGGAAATGACGCGACGAGAGGCGAAGGATGGCGGCGCGACACTGAGCCGAGCACCGTGAACAAAAGAGTTGGTACATCGATTTTTCTCTGCTGTTCGTTGCCATTTCCAACTGTTGTGTTTTTAGGTGCTGGAGGAAATCACGTATGCAGTTCTCCTCAAAATGAAGGAGACCGCCAAGTCGTATCTTAGCACTACCTTGCCGCAACGCCGTCGTCCCTATCCCCGTGTACTTCGACGACTACCAGCATCAGGCGCCGCAGACGTGGGCACCGTCTCCGGCATGAACGTCCTCCGAATCATCAAAGAGCCCACCTCCGTTGCTGTAGCGTACAGTCTCGACAAGAAGGTCCCCAGCGAGGTCAATGTGTCTTGATCTTCAATCTCAGTGGAGGAACTTTCGATGTGTCCTTGATGGCCGTAGAGGATGGGATATTTGAGGTCAAGGCGACCGCCGACAAGACCTGCTTGAGCAGTGATGACTTTGAGAACCACTTCGCGATTTGTCGTCCAACTTTCTGGCTCTCGCTCGTCTCCGCACAGCTTGTGAGCATGCTAAGCGCATCCTCTCGTCCGCTGCTCTTCTGTCAATCGTATAGATCTCCATTGACACACGAACTTCCGACTTCTGCACATCTCTTGCCATGCCCGTTTCGAGGAGCTCTGCCTGGACCTGTACCGCAGCCCCCTCAAGCCCGACGAGAAGGTCCTGCAGAATTTGAAGAAGAACCAGGCCAATGTCCACGAGAGTGTTCGCGCCAGGGCTCCACCCCAGTATAGTCAAGCTCATGTCGGATTTCTTCAACTGCAAGGAGCCCAACAAGCGCATCAAATCAGACGAGGCCGCCGCCATGGTACCGCTGGATAGGCCACCCTTGTTTCTGGTGACACCTCCGAGAACATCTAGGACTTCAACTACTCCTCATTGTATTGACCCCGCCTGCCTCGCGTTGCTGGAATGTCAAGCGCAAAACTTCACTGCCTGCCAAAGCTTCAGGTGGGTGATTATAATGTTTAGTCCTCTTTCTGTTGTTCCACATATAATTCTTTGTTCGATTCCAGTTTCTCAACTTTTTCATTGATGTTTTATAATCTGTCGAAATTCGTATTCTAGCTCACTTCTGGATGAGATTCAGCGTAATACGATGCCAATTATATCCCGCCTAGAATTATGTTGTCTCGGGGAGACTTGGTCGACAGCTTACTAATTGCAATGGAGTCTCCATTGTTCTTAGGGATTACCAAATACACCCAAACTTCATGTTTCGTGAATCCATTGCTTCAACTTCTTCGGATCTGATTACTGCTGCCTATATTCCAGATTCAACAGCTTGGGCATGCTCTTGGAAGGCTCTACCCACCATGCTGGTGCCATTCATGACGACGAACTCAATGCTGCTGTCGCAGTCATTAAAGAGATTATACAAACGGACTCGACAGGTGCTACCGCCCAAACTCTTGAACCAATAATCTTGGGACTTCAACAGCACAGTGGGAGCTCGGCCCCAGTTTATTTGGATAACAGTGGTGGTTGTGGTCTGTTCGTTTGCGCGTTCATTCCGTTCCAAGTCTAAGGGCGCCCACTAGGTACTAATCCTCCACTTATGTACGGTATGCCCCTGGCTGGGGTAGAGCCCATCGAACCTCAAATTGGCGAATTCCGGTGGGATACCGGTGAATACGTTTCCCCCGAGGGTGATGATAGAATCCAGGAGCATTATGACCCGTCTCCCTCTCAAACTCCCCCAACGAATTGTTGGTACCCTTTGGCGCCAACTTTCCACTTGGAAAAAAATCCTGACTATCGCCGGGGGAAGGCGCTCTGGTCGAACTTTTACACTGCTGATAAACCTCTCATTCGCCGTCGCGCTCTTTGCACGATAAATCCTCCCGACATCGATGCGTCATTCGACGAAAATGGGATCTTCATCGAAAAGCCACTGCCAGGAATGACGCGTATGATTTTGGGGATCCCGTACATCCAACGTGTCGATGGGAATCCCCGCCATACGGTCACTGTGGCTGTTGCCCAGACAAGCGAGTCGCTCAAGCGATTCGGAAATGGGATTTCAGCTGAAGTCAAAGTTCTCGAGGAGGAGCTTTATCTGCTTGCCTTTGGCAGCAATCCGATGCATCAAGGGGCAGACAGCATCGTTGCTCTATACAGCCTAGGGCTCAAGCGCAATGACCGTTCCAGTAAACCTGCACCCGGATCAAATTCTAACGATGGGTCCTATAGTCTTGCCTCTACTGTCGAAAAGGGCCAGGGACAGGGGTGCTTCCAACCTGCAGTCCAAAATTCCACTCCTTTGGCTCGGAAACTAATCCGACGAACATTGGATATCGTCCATAAGCTGCAACAGCTCATCATGCCTTGCTGCCTGTCCAAGTTTGAATGGGAAGCTACCCGTTTCATCGCCGAGTATAACAACGTGTTCGTTTTCGGTGGGCTCGGGCCGGGTGCAACAGGCTTGCAAATGAACGTTTCTTCGGGTGTTGGAGAGCTGAAACTTTCTATTGGAGGAGTGCAGGGAGACTGGCATACAGATTTCCATGATGACGACGGCCATTGGACTATGGCGATCATGATCTTGAAGCTTCCACCAGGTACACTTTCGTTGCACCCGTCAATGTTTACTGACAGATTCCAGGATCTGACCCTGGGCCCTTTATGTTGGGGCGTTTTGGATTGTATATTCGAGAGACAAACGTTCTCATAATTTATCTCGTATTCAGAGGCAATGATCTCCACTCCGGATACCATCCCGCCTATCTCCCAAGCTCTCATAAGGCTTGGATCGACAAAGAGGCCATCATCTCTGCGTACGACTTGTGCGCCCCTGAGCAACGCATCGTTCTGGTCCCATATGCCACCGGCGTTGGGGTAAATCGCACTGCTGAAGTCGCTGTGACCCCCCCTCTCACGTTCATGAATTTGGGCGCGCCTGTCCCCCACAAACTACACACCCAAAACTTCAGCCAGCATGGCGAAACAATTCTTGGCAGCTCTCATGCACGACACTCACGTCTGAGCCGGGAGATCATTTGGGGCATGCTTAATGCACTGGATTATGCCGGAATCTCTTTGGATATGACGCCGTCCGAGCTCTTCAAAAAGCTGAAGTACAAAAACGAGGAGGGCGAACTTTGCGTCGTCGAACCCCCACCATTTGACCTGACCCAGTCTGAGGATGTGGGCAAGGTAATGAGGATGCGGGGCCTCTTTGCATGGCACCGGCAGTTGAGCCGGAAATTCCTTGTCCCGATCTCAAAGGACATGTACCGTACGGTGCAGGCGTGCATCAGGTTCCGGCGACACCTTGAGGCGGAGATGTTTGTATCTATGGAACGGCATACCATTCAGCACCAGTCCAGTCTGCCTCAAGGTAGCCCCGCACGCGTTATCGAAGAAGTAATTGGTCGAGAGATCATCGCTGGTCAGGTATGATATTCATTATACATCAGTTTCCTTGCAAACTCATTCAATTTATAGGTTGCGTGGAAAGTACGAGTCCAAGATTGCAATAACCCAATCACTGTCTCAGAAAAGGAAACCGTCTGGTAATCTTGCAATACAGTCGTGTGCTTTTCAACTAATATCATCCAAGGCTGTACCAGACCCCCAATCGTGAGAAGATGCAGGGTTTTATTCAACGGCACATTCCTCTCACTTCTCCTGCCCTTCGCAAATTATATGCAAAAATGATCGCTGGCGAGGCATCCTCCCCTGCTTTATCTGAATCTCCGGTTGGCACGTCTAACGATCTGGGAGAACAAGGGCGAGAGACTCTGGCTGCAGCCGATCATCACACAAGTGGCGACGTTGAGACAGGAATGACCGATGGTCGTAGCCCACTTTTCTTGCCTGGGGACGATGACTCTGATCTTTCGGAAATTCCTGACGATCTCATCTTAAGCGAGGAAAACACTTGGGAGAATGACAGGCCGGGCGAAATGGAGGTTGATGCTGAGAATGGCGGGCAACAAGATATTCAGGCAACCAGTGTTGACGTGGATGTTGACACAACGAATGTGGACACACAGCCAAGTAGCAATGAGGGTCAACTGCCCCTGTGCGCCGAAGAGCATGCAGGTGCTGGGGCAGACCAGAGTGGCGGCCGCGAAGGCTCAATAGAGGGATCCGCTAACAAATCATTCGAGATCGCAGGTATTGTTGGCTATGCGGAGGACAAGGTGCATTCTCAGCCAACTTGAAAAGGCTTAGCTCACAAGTAATTGTCAGGTCGAGGGCCAAATGTGGCGGGTTCGTTGGAAGGGATTCGATGAAACTCATGATAGCTGGCTGGATGCCAAAGCATTTACGTATGTCCAAGCCGTGCTTGATAAAGAAATCGCTAAACTCGTTTCTGAGCCAGCGATGCCAAAGATATATTTAAGGACTACAATCGACGCAACAAAATCACTGTAGCAGACATCACGTCCAAGTCGAAACGTAAACGTCGTCGTTCCACCAAGGAAGATCTAGCTGAGGGAGAGCCAAGTTCCGAAGACCCCAAGCTCTTGGTCCGAACAGAGCAGTTTCTAGCTCTCCTTTCAAGTTCTACGCTGGAGCAAGAAATGGAATCATTGCGCCGATTAAGCTCAGCTTCCGGCAATATTCATCTTGTCAATCCAGCCATGCTGTTGACACACATGGGCGAGCTCAACATGACAAATACCTGGATGGCAAGCTACTTGCAGTACGATAGTTTGAGCAACGATAGCTCATTCATTCGAATTCTCCAAGTGCAGGAGGCTATTGGGCAATCGGGCGTGCTTTTGCACGGCTTGGAACAAGTTTCCATACTCCGACATGCAATTCAGTGGGAAATGGGGCGGATTTTGCTTATGGTGTATGAGTGGCTGACGGACACTGCGCCTGCCTTGGTGGACGCTCTTTTTCTTGCGCACATTCGCGGTCCCACTGTGTTGAATGCACAGTTCCACAACTTCGCTCGTTTGACGGAGCATGTTATGCTTTATACCGAGCATTGCAAGGCCAAGCAGAAACCGCTTTCACGTCCAACGAAGAAACGAAGGAAGGCAGTGACAGTTACGGAACCGGAGCAGGACTCAACTACACCCTCTGCTGGTTCGGACGTAGCTCCAACTTCATCATCCTGGCCACCGTCAGAACTTGACAAGGTCCCCGCCAATCTATATGGACTTCGAGAGGTGACCGAAAATGCCAAGCCACTGCACATGCCAGCCATCACCAGGCACATCTACGACACTGCAGAGTCATTCGAGAAAGAGGCGAAAAGTTGCCTTTTCAATATACTCTGCCGAGAACTGGTCTGGATTCCTATGGTCACTATTGACCAGAAGTTATCGGGTACCAAACGGCGTGCCTACGGCCATGATGCAGTTCATGCACGGCTAATCTCTCGGGGCGCAATACTCCAATGCATTGTTGATGCATGCGGAGAGGGTATTCTTGCTTGCGATGCACTCTTCCCAGTCTTAACAACTCCGACGGCTCTGTTTCCTAGTAATCTCAGCAGTGACCAGCGTCTCATGATGGCCGTGCGATCCAAAGGAGAAGGAGTTCTACAGCCACTTCGTGATGCCCTGGCGGAGACCCTCGAGCGAGATCCTGACATACCCTTCTACGCAGAGGAGGTGGCACGAATTACTCATCACCGTACTCTCGAGCTCCAGCATCGGCGTGTTCTTACTCCCGAACAAGTTTTGACTCCGCATGCTTTACCTCCTTCGCAGCGGCCCTCTGTGCCTGGGACCAAGCGCAATGGAAGAAGGCTCAACCGTGTTCCGGTAGTCAACCTATCGGTTTCACAACTGATAGATCCCAGCGACATGCTTGGGTTCTTTTCTCTGCCTGCAGTAATTCTTCGAGAAACGCTGAATAAGATGAAAGGAGGCGCAGCAATCGATGAACCTTTGCGCAGGATTCTCGATGGCAAAGATCCATCGACTGGTACAAACTCGCGATCTAACCTTGATCACGTTAATCCAGTCCGTGTAGCCTCCACCAATCTTCAGCTGCTCAAACAACACATACCCCCATCCAAGGCTACCACAGACCTAGGTCTGTCCAATCTGGTGGTCTGGATGATCACCGGCCAGGGTTATTCCACCTCCAAGTTCCTATCCCAGCATCCGGAAAGGTTTTTTTTCTTCAACGACGCCGAGGAGTGTATAAATCATTTTAGAGAGGCACAGGACGCCAACGCCTCTATTATTGCAGACTATCTCCGAAACCACCCAAGAGCTACATTTGCGACGTTGAAAACGCTACCGAATTACATGATACTTGACGACGTTAATGTATGGGGGCAGGCCTCGAATGAACTCGGTCTTAATCCCACAATCCGTGGCAGCGGGGGCAGGCGTGCTACTCTGGAGGACAAGTTGACTGATCCTTTCTGTCCCACAAAAGTCCGGAGCATGTGGAAGGAATGGCTTGGCGAGATGTATGGGCAGGATCCCCAAGTGTACTCGGGTCCTCGACACACCTGGAAGGAGGCCATCGTGCTGATCCAGTCCCTCGGAATCAATGGAGTCAAAGGTGATGGCCTGACGACGCTCCAGCTTGCCAACAACCTCGTATTTCTCAGCATTTGCCATGAACCCACCTCAGCAGAACTAGGGGAGTGGATTTCTCATAATCCCAAACTCGGAGCCTACAAAGGGCTCTGTCTGCTCAGATTCAAACTCGCCGAATTAGACCCCATTGCCATTCAAGTGGCATTCCAAATTGTCTACGGTCATCTGGATCGGTGGATGACCGCGAGCGACAAGGAATACTTTGGGTTTGGGGCAATATTTGTAGAGCATCTTCTCTGCAAAGTCAAGCGATGGATGGAGAGATACAATGCAATGCCGACTGACCTGTTAAAATGGGCGAAAGCTCATGTCTCAGGTAAACGATGGGTGCAAGGCTCAAACATCACTGACCCAGCGAGTTTTCCTTTCCCGAATGATGTGAACGAAGAATGGGTTCAGCAAGTGATTCAGGACGTCCTGGTATGTCATCCGGGCAGAGAAGAATTTCCCTGACGTTTTGCATAGGATCTGAGAGATTGAAAGGGAAATGGCCAAGGGTGGTTGAGCCAGGGTGTTTGCATGTGTCGCATGCATTCTCAATTGAACCGCTAGTCAGTACCAGTGATCGTGTTGCATTTACGACGTTACAATTCGTTGTAGAGTCAAACAGTGGGTTGTGGGTTTTGGAGGAATCAGATTCATCCATATTTCAATCGAGTACATACTGGTGAAATTTAATCAATGACGAAAGATTTTAATGGATGGTGTGTGTATCTGTGTACATTCAGCCATCCGCGGCTTGGTGTGTGTACTTGTGTACATTCAGCCATCAGAATCTGCACTCAACCAACCTTTGCTTGTACACCAACAAGTCGCGTCGCGTTGACTCGTCACATTGACTGGTTCGCTTTTCAACATAACACCGTGGGACCTCGTGTGATTGTACGTGTCGAGCCTTCGCCGCCTCCAGCCGCCACAGCTCCTCATAGTCATTCTCCACCCGTTCCCGCCCCTATCTTTGTCGGACTTGGCTTGGTAACAGCAACTGCACGACGAGTCAGCAGTTTCGATGTCCCCCGCTCCACCTCCACCTCCTCCCCATGGGCATTATTTTGGTGGGAACTTCAACTTCAACTTCGACTTCGGGATCGCCGGGAATGTCTATACTCCCATTCACGCTTCCAACTCTCCTACGGGGTCCCCAGTTGCCCCACGCACACCATTCGCTTCCACGATGTCTCGTCCCTCTGCCCAGCAGCTTCCTAACCCCCGGCAGCCTCTTACCCTGGGTGCTGTTCCCTCACCGCCAGTGCCGGTATTGGCATCGAGTATGTCGGGATCACCGAAACCGTTGGTGGAAAAGCGCGCTGCCACCGATTCGGCCGATTCTCCTCTTCCGACGAAACGAACTCGTACCATGAAGACCGACCTATCTCTCCGTCTTCCTACCAGCGACGTTGGGAGCGATGGGAAGCGTGTTACAGTTAACGTTAATGTGTAAGTATCATGACATGCATCTAAACATTTGAGGCTCAATATAATTCCGCAGCGGGCAGATGACAGTCGAGGAACTAAAACAACAAGTAAAAGCGTTCAAGCTTCAGCCGCCTGCGAGGAGGAATCGCGGGGAGCTACTCAGAGTCCTCCAGGAGTTTAGTATTGAGGGCAATTGGACGTGGTATGCATTAATTTTTCATATCAGTTATGCGCTTTGATTTTCCGTATTTATAGCATGGAGCCCCAGAAGCAACGAACTCATAAGGGCCAGCAAGCTGGAAGTGCGCCCACCAAAATCACCCTTCTACGCGAGAAGGCCGTGGTTGAAGGTCGAATAGTACTCCCTCCTCCTCCAGTGCCAAGCGAACTCCCGACGGACCAACTCCTCAAACCAAAGCAGACTCCCGAGCAACGGGCGTTTATTTTGAAATACGTATGTTCCCCCTTCTTGCCTTTTTGATGTCTGATTCCATTCGGAATATAATGTTAGGCACAAGACTTTGTGCTCAAGAATCCAATCCTCACACCAGAGCAGCGTGTTGCCCCGCAACCGCTGGTACGTTTTTCTGCTAAACGTTTGATGCTGCTGCTAACAGAATCTCCCAGAGCTCGTCTGAATGGAGGAACGAAATGTCTTCTAAAGTCTCCCGCACAAATGAACAAGTGAACGCCATATACACGATGATGGCTTCCCTCGCTTCATCGACTAGCATGGCCATTCCTTCGCTTTCTTCACTGCCTACTCTTCCATCAACACCACCGGCACATCCGCCTCAAATCCCTGGCCCAAAGCGACTGGCCATGGTGGCGGCAGTGGAAGCTGCCCCACTGCGCCAGGATGTTCTTCCTTCACCCCCGAACCACGGCTTTTTCACCCACCCGCCCAAGATTGCCCTTGTCAAGATTATGTCTCATTGGGACCCGGCGTGGTCAGAGTGGAATCCCATGGAAGAATGGGTTAGATTCAACGGTCGCTTTATCCCATTTAGCGCATTTCCGACGCACTACAAGAAGACCACGCACTGGAGGGAAGACCTCAGAAAAAGTTTCAGCAAGATTAAAGTGTGTATCTCCGTCATCGATATTTCCTGTGCTTCCTTCATAATTGCATAGATCATAGCGACCCGCTATACCGATTTGGGAGGAAGAGACCCTTTTTGGGCCAGATACTCCGACAAGAAGGGTTCTCCATTTTCAATCACTAAATTGCTTACCACTATTGCGGACGAGAACAAGGCCGAGGCAAACCAGATCCGTAACTCGTACTCTGAGAAGAGATTCGCAGAACTCTTCTCGTATCTAGAGAACGGGAAGCTAAAAGTAATGAAGGACGCTCCTCGTATCATCGCTAGACACAAAGACATTCAGTCGAAGCATGTATAAATTTAATATAATTCAAGTTCGAATTCATGAGCGATGATTGATAATATCTTACTTTCAAATGATGCCTGCTTCCCAAGTACTCTTGCATAAATGTGTAGGCACAACCGCTCGAGGCTCCATGAATAATCTGCTGAGTCTACACCGTAGCGTCGCCATCCCGTCCGATGCACCAAATTCCTTGGTAGATTTCGTCAGCATACTGGATAGTCTACGTGGTAGCCTCGATGCTTGTGGCAATGCTCTAAGCCGCATATTCTGATGGCTGAATGTACACAAATACACACCAAGCCTCGTGACTCTGAGTCTGCAGTGATTAGACAACTCGCTGCCATGTCTGAGATCTGAGCTTTGACGGGCAAGTCTCGCAGAACTCCTCCCAGCCCTCCGATTTTCCAGTGGACCATTTCAAAGGCATCGTCTTTTGTGAAAGACCACTCGGTAACGCGTCTTTTCACGCGCTCTCTCGTTGTTATTTGCACTGGCACTTTCAACCCCAAGTTCCTTGAGATCCGTCGTATAATGCCCTAGTTTTGTGTCCTGTCCTGGCTTCTCTCATCCGTGACGTATAAGTCCCATGTCTAAAGTGGGTCGACACTTCTTTCTTGCATGTCAAGTTAATTAATCCGTTTCTCGCCAGAACTCTGCAGAATCCCAACCCGAGTTACCGCAAGAGCCAGAATCGCCTAGTGTCCCGGTATGTGATTATGCGGCTCAGTCAGACAAACCAAGCTCACGCATCAGCTTTCTAGTCCGTCTACCGCCTTCGAGGGCATTATCTGTCTGAAGGGCGTGTAATCACTGTCAGTCATGGGAGTCGAGATGTCGTCTTAAATACTCCAACTCCTCTCACCGCTCCCCCCATTGACGACCATTCCATGAACTCCAAACCTCGCCTCCTCCGCTACACGTCCCTCAATTTCCCGT
The DNA here is from genome assembly GCA_029281435.1 of Mycena haematopus. NCBI lineage: Eukaryota > Fungi > Basidiomycota > Agaricomycetes > Agaricales > Mycenaceae > Mycena > Mycena haematopus. The sequence goes on along the minus strand of JARJCV010000175.1, from coordinate 44,675 downwards.
ATCTGTTGTTCGTTCCAAAATACGAACCATGGCACGGCCCTCTTTTCGATGTGCTCGCGTACACCTGGCAGAATCTTCCAATTACACGACGCCAGGACGGGGACTGGGAACTCCGACCAGATGTAGTCGAGACCTGGAAAAATCTTGAGGATTGCCTGCGCACAGTCGGGACGGTGATCATGGCCAATGCAAAGATGCCTGCGCCGGATTATTCTCTACATTTCCCTCCTGGGGTCTTTCGATGTTACGGATGTCAATACAAAACCCCACACGAGGCGCGAAGGGCGGCGGCGTCTACTCGCACCAATTTCCTTCCACTGGTTGGCTTCATCTCGATGGCCCTTTGGTATGTCGAAGATCGACCACAAGCACCGCCCAACCCTCGTCCCTGGTGGGAGGAGGTTATCGAGCAAACGAGTTTGCGACCAGAGTGGCTCGATCTGCTCAAAATATCCGTTGCGGCTCGATGGTCCATCGAGCGTATTGGAGGATTATACTATGTTGGTGCTGCAAATGACGCTGCGTCGCTGAAGACAACGGGGATGGAGTGGCTGGTGTCGTCAATTTTGCGGTCAGGGGCCTCGATCCCTCTATATGTTATCTGGGAGGTTCTCCCTCAATCCATCTCGGCCAAGCCCCCGTCGTATCTCAAGCAGTTTGCCCCCGACAACAGCGAACTCCAATATCTTCATTCACTGCCTGGTGCTGTCAAGTTCCGCGCATATGAGCGGGATCCGCTCACGTCCGCCTGGCGTCCACTTTCCAACGACACTGAGATGGATGTCGATGAACCGAGCCAGCCAACAGTGCTCTCCCCGCCCAAGCCCCCCAAGCGTCCTCCCACTCCTCCAGGCGAATTCCCCCCTGTGGAACGCAACTCGAATCAAAAAGCTGGCGAGTCCATGGAAGCCTTTTTCGAACGGCGTGCCAAGGGCGACGCACAGACTCTGGCACGCGAGTCGGACCGGCAACGTCAGTCGCGTCTGGCTAAGGAGAAGAATGCGCAGCGCACGGCATGCCCATCGAAGGCGAGGGTCTACGTCTGGGAAAAAATCAATGGCCATTGGATTCGACGACCAGCAGGGCAGGAAAAAGAAGAGCTCTGGGATGACCACTCCTCCTCTCAGCGTCGCTACAATGGCTTCCGCGACGAGTGGGATCTCTGTGTCAAATGGGGCCCAGAAGACCCGCCGACCTCGGAGGAGGAGGAAGAGTTCTTGCAGGATGCCGGCCAGCTGTATCCTGCTGAGCTGCTTACCGACCTCCGTGGCCCGTCCAATAACACGGTGAAAAAGACTCTTTCTGCTTACCAGCCCACTTGGACCGGCGATCCCGATTATGATCCAGTGTATGAACCAATCACCAACGAAGCTCCTACTCTCCAGAAGGCCCTGTACTATCGTTTCGGCTTGGTCGGAGAGAAATACTGGCGAGTCCCCCCTCATCTTCCGTCCATCAAAACTGTGCAGAACCTGGTTGGGCTACCAACAGCTCCAATCTCGCTGGTCATGCAGACATTTTTCGGGCAGTGCATGGATCCGGAGGCGCAGCATGTTGGCCTGGTCGACAGGAAACTGCTCGATTTCCATCAGAATCCGACCTACGCCCAACCGGAGAATACATATTTCGACATTCTCTACGAAGAATTGTGGAGTCGACATGAAACGTCGAGGCCGCTGACAGCAGGGAACATGCTCGATGAGGTGCGGGTGAACTACTATGTTCTCCGGGACCGCGGGAAACCGCTCATCGACAGTCGCGTGCTCCTAATCGAATCACCCACGGATGTTTTCGAAATCCTTCGGCAACGTTGGGGTCCGACCATTGACCATGTCGTCGAGCGATTGGTTTCCCGTGGGATGTCGTTTCGCCTCGCTCTGGTCAGCACCACCATCGAGTCCTCGCCGCTAAGTCCTCCACGCCATCGCCCAGTTGTCAATGTCTTTGGCGGTCTGGGCTTCCGCCCTCAGGGTTACGAGCCAGATATGGACGACTACTTTGCTTACCAAACGCAGCTGAACTACCAGCTCCTTCACACACGCCGCGGCTTCCTTGCGCTCCAGTACGGCGGCTTAGTGGCCCGTTTGGCTCTCCCAGAAACATACCTCGACGAGCTCCTGCATAATCTCGACAACGGAATGCCCGAGTTCGCTGACTGCCTGTGGAATCATCGGTCGAACTACGCTTATTGGTTCCAGGGTCTCGCTCAGCGCGAAATCGAACTCCTCTGTGGCGTCTATCATATCGCGACAGGTATGTCGGACTCCGCACCTTAGCCATTAGTTTGTAGCTCAATTGTTACAGGCAAAACAGATCAACGGAAAGACGGAACTATTGTTGTCCCCCTGAACGCTGGCGGGTTATCTGAGCAAACCCGACAAATTTCATGGTGGCCCACACCGTCTGCCTGGCAATCGGGCGGCCTTTATCCAGGATGGTGGTCACCCGCGTGCGAGGATTGGTTTTTGAAGAAGCGGAGTCAATACGAAAGTGGGAAATCCACTCGCTTGTCAACAAACGTGCAATGGAAAAGCAACATCAAGTTCGACAAGAACTTGAGACCGACACTGGCCTCACACGAGAAGATCTCCGCGACAATGTTTGACCGTCTCTGCTCTTCTTGAGCCCTCTCGCGTTTTCGTTCTTGATACACATTGAGAGTGGCTTTCTTTGGAGATTTCCTACATATCTACATTGTATCTACATCGTACTGCACTTAGTAATTAGCTTGATTAATTGAGGTGTAGAAAAAAGAAAAGAGTCTCGTGACCATGACTCGTGACCGGCCTAAGTCTGAGTCAGTCAGTGCACCTTGACCCACCCCGCCACTGAATTCTGACGGCAAGCCCTGCAGAACTCAGTGTGGGGTTCAAGTTTGAGGTCAACGAGCCATCTCTAAGACAGGTCCTTTGTGGAGGATCTATGTGGCGTGCACAATCTTCAATCGCACCACCACCGGGCTCTGACAGGCAAGCCCTGCAGAACTCAGTGTGGCGTCCAAGTTTGCAACCGACGAGCCATTTCCACGGCAGGACCTTTGTAGAGGACTTATGTGGCGTGCACAATCTTCAATCGTACCACCGCCGAGCTCTAACAGGCAAGCCCTGCAGAACTCGGTTTGGTGTCCAAGTTCGAAGCCAACACCCCATTTGGAGGGTAAGACCCTTTGAAAGGCTGTTGTGGCGTGCACGAACCTCAATCGCACCAATCGCACCACCACTGAGCTCAAACCCTACAGTCTATGGTCAACACACCATTTCGAGGGCAATGGCCTTCGGAAAGGTCACTACAAAGGCCCAGTCCTCTCCGCAGTCGTTTTGAACGTTGCCCTCGGCTCTCTTGATGCTCGCGCCTCTTATTGTGTCGATCTCCAAAGTTAGTCGACGTAGTTTCCTTCTTGCTTCCATGCTAATGAGCTGCAGGACCGGACCCACTGGACCATCATCTCACGGATCTTGTCTAATCATGTCCTTTTTTCCACATCAGTAAGTTTTCTCGATGCTTTGAAAATCGACGGAGGATTTACGCAAAAAACTCTAGTATATGCATATCCTGGAAAAATATATATTTCACATCACGAGGGTGGAATTGTAGACCGCGAGCACAGTACCACAGAGACCCGTATGAGTTGTGGAACGTTGCTCGTCGAGACTTGGTCGTGATCAACCGAAATCTCCTCACTTGACATCGACGCACTAATCTGATGTCGGTGGTTTGTTTCCCTCGTCTTACGGACATGCTAACTCTACTTTTCAGACTCAACCTCTCCTCGTTTTGGGCCCACGCGAATCGAAAAGACAGTACGGCCGTCAAAAGACGCGAAACGGTCAGGTTGGGCCTGATCACGTGATCACGTGAATATCAGCTTTTTGTGCTCGTCAGTGTCTAATTTTGATGTTCTCAAAGTCGACGGAGGATTCACGAAAAAACTCTAGTATATTCATATTCCCGGCATATATATTTTCACATCGTGAAGGCCACATCGCCAAGGATTGTAGAACCCCACGGCATCGAATCCACTAGTGGATCGGCGTGGGTCGCGGGTCAGGCCGTGTTCCTTAGACTCAACCCCGTCCCGTTCGCTAGTACAGCGACCGATACGCCCCCACGAGCGATCATACGGGTCACGGTTGGGAGCTGTGCACAGCGCGCCAAGGCGTCTAGGTTTGGTCGCCAATAGACGCCGAACGTGCTCAAGGCGGGTCAGATCACGTGATCTCCGCACAGTACGACCAAGCACGACCTTTCTCTCACCCTCATCGATATCGCTCTCATTTCATACCGCATCCGAGCCGTCCTCCACATCTCAACACCAATGGATTACGCGGACACCGAGTCTATCATGAATTTGGTCCTTTTTGACCCCGTCCCTCCGTACCCCGGCCTTGCGAATGCACAGCTTTCTCCCTCGCAGCTTTCTCCCTTCGAGCAGCTCCCTCCGGCCTACGAACACCCTCCTTCCTACGCGAGCGTCGTCGGCCACCATGTGGGAACCACTGTGCGTCTTCTGTCTATCCGTCTTTTCCTGCCTTTCATTTTCGCCTAGACTCAAATCGCACCCGTTCAAGTCCAAGTCGCAATCGCGCCAATCCAAGTCGTCCAGCCAGCGGACGCCGGGGCGTTCGGACGCATCTGCAAGGCGTACGCGCGAGCGAAAAAGTGGGCCGTTCGTCGATTCCGCACCTAGGAGATAGGTACGCCCTCCATTTTTCTTCTTCTTTGCTGTCACTGACCATTTTGCAGATAGCAATCCCAGTTTCCTTACCGCTAGCTCACATCTATTGTTTGAGTCCATTCAATCCACTTTTTGTGTACCGCTTTTGTGTACCGCTACGACCCGCTCCACTCCGTCCTCATAGCGCATTCATCAGCCATCCAGCCACTGCCCCTCCGTTAGACTCCTCCCCCCGCCCTCCGCATTCCACCAAGCGCGGAAGTACGACAACGTGGGCAAGAACACCATCCCTCCCTTCTATCTTTCTTTCCCAGTCGCACATACGTCGTTCTACCGCGCTTCGTCCCGCTTGACTCCAACCGTCTACTATATCGTCAACGAAGCATGAAAGGAGAAACGAAAGCAAAAGACAAAAAAGGCCGTCAGTATATCTTAACAGTTCTTCGTCGTCCTCGAATCACTTCTCCCTCCCACTCTCTCCTCGTCGCCGGCCCGTTACTTATGCTACTCATCCATCCCTCGCACGTACCGACCATCTTGCTCCCGGGAACACGAATTGCACGACGCCGATGTGGCCCCGCGAGAAGACAGCGCCTTCTCGCCGTGGTCACATCGACCACCATAGAGGTCGACTCATTCTTCGATCCTGTGGTGGTCGAAGAGAGGCGAGCGCTGGGCGCACATCAGTAGACCACCTCTTCTCCGTTTTCTCCATCGACCCGCTATCTCCGGCACCTCGAGCGCCTGCCAGTGCGCTGACGGCGCACATTGCCCCTCCTTGTTGAGCTGACGACGCGTCGACAAGGCAACGTCTTCCCGCACACGACCTTCAATGGGTCGGGCTCTACGGGACGCAGGTGCTGTTCCATATGACGCCGGTGGACACGTATACTGCGTCGGGGACGTGAATCGCGCGGTTACCGGGCACAAGGTGCGCATATAATACTTTCTTCCCCTCTCCTCCGCAGCATCGATTTCTTTCTGACCCTCCTCCTCCCGCGCAGAATCTCGAGTCGTCAAACATCTCGCTGCTCGCGTTTGGGAACGGCGATGGCGGAGGTGGGCCGCTTCCCAAGATGCTCGAGAACGTGCGTTTGTCTCGTCTCGTCTTCCCCGTCTCCCTCGGCTTGGGCTGAATCGTCATCTGATGTGCATGTAGCTCCGCACGGTGACCAACACCCACCACGAGCTGCCGCCCGTCAACATTGGACACTCTGTCGACGCGTTCTTTGAGTATCTCGCGGAGAGCTCGCGTGGCAGACTCGAAGTGGGGACGCGACGCGGACAAGGACCTAGAATAGCGCGCCTAGGTCCGAGTCGTATTGCAGGGTGAAGGGTGAGTCGTGTGTTACCACCTCTCATCTGCTCCCCCCTCGCACCTTACCGCGCACCGCTAACCCTTCCTCCATCCAGACTACATCCCCAGTCCGTGCTCAACGCATCCGCGGCTGCGCTCTGCACCGAGCTTGAGGTTGTACGGCAAAGGGAACGTAAGCGCGGCGACATCGTACCCCTTGTAGAGTAGTATCTTTAAACAAATCGATTTTGGATATCGTCTTCGCGGCTGAGCAACCCAACGGCCGTATTCAAGTACACGCGGCAGCAAAAATACGCACTTCTTCCCAGTTCCGGCATTCTTCGTGAGGGCCTGAGGTCTTGCACTCGTTTAAACATGTACAGTTATCCCATGACCGCTCTGGGCATGATTTTTTAGCTTTGAGTGAGTGCAAGCGCTTTGAGTGAGCGCACAAGCGAGTTGAGTGAGTGCTCATCAATTGTGTGTGCGAAATAATAAATGTACAAAGTGAACGCATATATATCTACTTGACTCTACAACAGATTGAGACGCTCACCCATTTCAGATTATTATTGCGTTGTTTTGAGGAGAGTTGTACAGTTTCCGAGAGGGAGGGTTTGGCGCCCTGCCGTCCTCGTCATCTTCTTCAGCTAGTCGCAGGTACCAACCGCAAGCAAGCTTCCGGGCAGTAAAAGCCGGTTTCTTCATCAGATTGTGGCTTTTGGACTTGGAACCAGGCCAGGCTCATTCATTTCAGATCTTGACTTATTGACACTTCAAAGTATAACCTCCTTCAGCTTCAGCTGTATAGTATAGGTATCGGTATTAGAAAATACATGCGTCAACTTGAAAGCAATGTCCTGTATGTTTAGTGCTTGGGGGCGGCGAAGCATCAGTCAGTCTTGGATCCACTCTTCCTCAATTCTCTCTCAGCGCCCACTCTGGTCAGGTTTCCTCCAACCTTTGCTCTTTGACCTCCGGTGCCTCCGTTACCATCTCCACCCCATCACCTATCTCAGCCCTCAGCCGATTGTCGATTGTGAAGTCCTGCCCGGAAGCTTCGCCGTAGCGCACGTCGGAGACCGGAGGTAGGTCAATGTCGTCGGAGGGTGACAAGGATGACAGAGTTGCAGGACGCTGAAATAGCACTGGGCTCGTCGGGCGTTGTCTCGCCCGTGCCTGTGGAGGCAGCTCAAGTCTCTTGAGAATGATGAGCTCGACTCCAGGAGCAGGAGTCAATACGATCGGGTCATGCCAGTGGCAATAATTTTCGTTTCTTTTGTGCCGCGACCAATGGCAAATAGCACCAATAGTCGCTAGTAAAACGAGTAAAAACACGCCGAGCCCAATGGAGATTGGAATGGGTACAGGCGAGAACGGGTGTGATGAGAGGGAAACTGCCGAAGATGGCGACGGCGGCGAAGTTGTCGAGAACTGTGATGAGATGGAAACTGGAGATGGCGGCGGCGGCGAAGTTGTCGAAGTTGTCGAAGTGAGACTGTGAGTGAGAGAGAGAGATTGTGAGTTGTTATTCGATTGAATGGGCACAACAGACAATGAGTGAAAAAGAGTTGAAAAAGAGTTGAGTTGGAAGGAGTTGTAGAAACACAACAAGAGTGAGACAACAAGAATGGATGAAATGAATGAAAGATTTGAGTAGTGGAAAGAAAGAGTCAAGTTAGTTGTTGAAGTGAATTGAGTGAAAAAGTGAGTTGAGTGAGTTGTGTGGAAGGTGTTTTGAGTAAATGAGGAGTTGAGTAAATGAGTTGAGTGAGTGAGTTGAGTGAGTGAGTTGGTTGGTTGAGTGAACGGGAAACAAAATGAAAGAGTTTTCGGAAATGAAAGAGTTTTCGGAAACGTCTTGACGCACACGAGGGCGAAAGGAGCGAGCGCGGGAGGGGACGGCACCCACCACACACAGGAGGCAACACTGAGGCACCGACCGAGGCAACACTAGAGGCACCGACCAGAGATCGAGAGAGATCGAGATCTGATCGAGCGAGCCGGGAGCGAGCCGTAATCTAAGCGAGCGTGACACACGTGATCACAAAACGTCGCTTTTGGTAGAGAAGTCGGCAGAGGAAACAGTGTCTTTGCTGCGATCGCCGGTAAAGATAACGAGGTCGATCATTTTGATAGGAGCGGTACGGGTGGGAGCGGTAGGAACGGTGGCGGGTGCGACGAGCGACGTCAGAGCTGCAATGTGTACCGGGGGAAGTAACGGACGAGCGGGTGGAGATCTAAGCACGGAACGTAGGATGGGCGGCTTCCGCGGCGCAGACGGTGCAACAGCAACGGGGGTGTACGCAGGTGGGGTAGTGAACGCTAAGGAAACTTCGTTGTCCCTGGAGCCTAAGGGAGAGAGCGGCGACAAGCCAAAATATCGCCAGGTGTGGTGGGCGCAACGGGCTGTCGAGCTAACTCAGGCGATGACGGAACAGACACTGATCTGTGAGCTGGAGACGTCGTTGGTGACGGCGAAGACGGCCTGGGGCTCAGGCTCCTGTGGCGTCGCGTGCGGCCACGAGGACGCGTAGGGGGACCTAACGGAGACAAAAGCGGAAGACCTGCGGATCGCAGACCACGGGGAGCGGAAGCCAGCAGGACCAAGAACACGTAGAACGCGGGCCGCGGGAGCAGAAAGCAGGAGCGAGGACGCAGGGCGCGAGACTGGAAAACAATGCGAGATGGTGAAGACGGCGGTCAGCAGTGAGATGGGACGATCGGAAGCGTGGGATCGAAATTCGTTAGGGCTGGGTATTATATCCAATCCCGGATGTAATTTACGGTATCAATTCTAGGGGGTCCTCGTATCTTATATAGGGCCTGTAATTTACCGTAATTTACAGCGCCGCAGGCCCGAATTTTTTACTGTAATTTACGGTAAAAAACAGTTGTAATGTTTGTAAAGTTTGTAAAATACGTAAAATAAGTGTAAAATTCACCATAGCCTGCGGTTTTTGCCCAAATTCGCGTTCTTCGCAGTCTACTTCTCTTTTGGGGGAACAGGGACAGTGCTACAAGCGGTGGATTTGCCTTGACAAGGGGAGACGGCACGCATCACATGGACATATAATTATTGATGGCAGTGCATCGTCCGACCCATTTCATCGTCCTTGAGAGCTCGATGACCATACAGATTGGGATTGTTGTATGAAGTGCTTCGGATGGTTGGGAAGTGGACAGGATATCCCAAGGATGCCCCAGGGAAAAAATACAAAACTTACGGCCAGACTGAGAGGTCCATGGTAAAAAATGAAAATTACAAGTAAATTACATGTAATATTTGTTCCGTAAATTACACACTCATTTAATACCCGGCACTAGATCGAATCGCACTCTCGTCACCACTATGTGCTAGCCGGCGATCTCCTCGAAGACGCCGCGATGGGATCAGGCGGCGGCAGAGGCTGTGGGCAAAAGACAAGATGGAATGATCGACCAAAGCGCTACAAACAGCCCCTATCTACTAAGGAACGACCCTACACCGCCACCTCCGGGGACACCCGTCCCTGTCACAATGTGTAGGGAGGAAGAAAGCTATGTGCTGTGGCTGTGTGCCCAGACCATAGTGCTATGATCGATTAAATACATTGCCCCGTCTAAATCGTTTATTTATTCTCTACGCAAATACATCGTCCAGCCACCGCTCGTAATCGTACTCCGCCTCCCCATTCGCGTCCTGCGCCCGCGGCATCACCTCGCTCAGATATTCGATTGACGGCGCAGGCAGGTGGTGCAGCCGCAGGTCCAGCTCTGTCACGAATGGCTGCGCACACAGTCAGAAACGGTCATTATGAGCCGGCGTGGACTCACCTTATCCCCTGCTATACCGCGGAACGCCTCGCGCAGTTGCTCCGGCGACGTTTGATCTTCCGTGATATCCACCTATACACACACCGTTATTCCGCAAGCACACGCGAAAGGGCGACAATACGCCTGCGCACCAGAAGGTTAATAAACGCCTCAAAGCTGATTGCGCCGTAGTCTTGCAGCAGCTGGTCGTAGATGAAATTCATGTCCTCGTCCTGCGCCGCAGGTCAGGTCAGGCTGTGTACGCTGTATTCGGAGATACGCACAGAGTATACGATGCCCAGGCTCGCCAGCGCGGCCGTCATCTCGCTCTGATTGAGCGTGTTCGTCTCGTCCTTGTCGAAATACCGGAACGTGCTTTCGAACTGCTCGAGCTGTGCCGGCGTCAGATTCGACATATTCCGGGACACGATCTAATAACCTCCGTTAGCGTAGTCGCAGAGTATGAAAAAAATTAGGGGACCTGGTTATCGATAAACGCAATCTTCTTCGCGATGCTCTGCACGACAAGCTCAAGCTCGAATTCGAGGTCCTGGCACGTGAAGACGGTGTAGTCGTTTTCCTCCACATTTGCCGCTGTGCATTCCGCCTCGGCTGCCACGACCCGCCGCAGCGCGTCCGAAATGGCCGGTATTCGCGTCTGTATCTCCTGCACACTCTGCTGTTGTACCTCCAGCGCGCCCTCCAGCTCTGTCAGTGCCGACGAAATGCTCCGTAGCCGATGCTCAAAGTCGTTCGCCAGGTCCGCGAACGACTTGCGCAGCCGTTCCTTGATTCTGAATTTCCTGCCTCAGCACAACCTGTGAAAGAAAATTGTTTGATAAGCACGCACTGCCGGATCTGCGCGTTAATCGTGCGCGATCTGCGCGCCTCCGACGAAAGCAGGCCGCTCCATGAGCTGTCGAGCTCCGCCAGCGTCAATCCGGGTGGCGGGACGTACTCCCGTAGGCCGTATGTCCGTAGTTTCGTCTGCACGTTTCCGAAGAGCGTCGCGACGTCTTGCTTCTCGACGACCCACGTCCGCTTCGTTGTGTGCTTGTACGCGTTGAAGTCCGCAGACTGCTGCTTTGCGTCCGTGTATGTGCCCGTAAACTCGCTACCGGCCCAGTTGGTTTGGATTTCCGACAGGGCGGAGAGGAGCTAGCAGTAAAAAAATGAGTATGACTAGAAGGGAAGGGCGGGAAGCTACTAACCAGACGCACGCGCCGCTCGTAGTCGTTCTGCGATACCCATACGGATTGCATAATTTCAGCGAATTTCTCCACGCGGCGGGAGACCGTTTCTGCCTGGTCTGTGCCAAGCATCAGGAGACATGAAATAGAGTCAAGTGGAGCTAACCAACCCATGGAGGAAAATGCGTGGAAGAAGCTGGCGATATATGTCATGACACTAAACTTGTCCGGAGGGTTGGAGTCACATAAATCTTCAACCTCTAGTAGTTGCTAAACGAAATTGAGCTTTGACAATCCTATCAAATGGAATACGTACAGGGATATTTAAGTGCTCCGCCGCAACCTTGAAGGCAAGTCTCGTATTCCCGTGCCGGTCAGACTGAATAAAAGTCAATCCAATGGATCATGAAATTGAGATGAAAGGCCGCTGGATACCTTGTCCAATTTATCATAGTCCAGCAGATCCGGGCGATGGCAGTGGATCAGCGCACACAGTGCCAGTCCATCTGACCAGCTGAAGGAGAAATCCTTGACGTCGACCTCGTTATATGGCTCGGTTTTGCGCTGGCACCAGAGTAATAGGCCTTCCTGAGCGGAGTGACCTTCTTCACTTTCATAGCACGAGATGAGGGAAGATAACATCCGAATTAAAGGAAGAGACAGACCTAATGTCCGCGATGGTGAATCGGAGGATTAGAGTCCAGATCATGCCGAGTATGAGCTTAAGGTTCCCGTCGATTATATCTGCAATAGCGTCAAAATACGTGCTAGCCCACCACGTCGGTGGGCTATGCTCTGGCATTGCTTTGGCCACTTGGTCTAATTTGCCTCCCGAATGGGCAGCCATGGCTTCGGCCAGAACATCACCACCACAAGTATTGAGGCGCACCTTCTGGGCCAATGTTGGTGAGCTTTACACCGCGAGATGTGATGAATTCCAGAGCTTTGTTGACGTTCTCGGCTTTCTGGACTCGCATACGCGGAGACTTGTTGTATCTCCCCAGAGAGACGTCGCCTGAAGTCAAATATATATGAGCAATTGAAACGCTCTTTCGAAGGTCGTACCCATTATTTCCTGAGCTCAAAACCGTCAAGAACTCGCAAGATCAGCGCCACAAGTAAGACTGCTCCCGTACCATGAGTTGGATGAGCCGCACGCCATCTGAAAGATCCCTGACCAAAGAAGACATTGGCGGGTACCCATTGAGCTCTAGTTTCGTGTTCAACCTTCCAAAGACCGAGATGCCTGGGTAAGCCGAGATATAAAGCTGTGTGTGCAGAATAGGCACCATTTGCAGAACGTCCGCTCTTGAACATCTCTTGATCGTGCTTCGAGAGAATCCGACATTGTTGAATAGGAATTATGGGCAATACAGTCCCTAAAATGGTGGAAAGAAACGAAAAAGTAATTGGTGGAGAAGCGCAAACCTGGATTTGGCGATCGTGGCTGTGCCTCTCGGCTCATAACGCGCCAACGCGTCTTGACTCCTGCCACCACTTTCTGGGTTTCCTGACAGCGCCGAGGACTTTTACAACGCCATTGGGGAGAAATCAGAGTAATCATGGCCGCGACACAGTTCGACCCGATATTTCGGGGCCTGTCCTCCGAGCTCGGCAGTACGTAGCAGACCCAAAAAAAGAGAGAACAAGGGGACTGAAAAAGCCTGCAGAGATGCGTGTCGCGAGCAGCGGGATGGCCTGGAAGGGCGTTGACTCTGGCGAAGTCATAGCCATCGGAAACGCGGAGATCAAGTCCGCGCAATGGCTTCGAGTCGCGCGCGGCTTTCAGCTACGCATTGGCCTCAAGGACCGAAAGCGGGACACATTTGACGGATTCAAGCGAGAGGTCCGTGTTTGACGCGCTTATATTCAACTCCTGCTGAAATCTCCGCTCTACAGGACCTGAAAAAGGTCACTGAATTGTTCAAAAACCATTTTCAAATCACGGTCGAGGAAATCGATGTCTCATTCAAAGGCTGGAATTGGGGCGTAACTGACTTCCGAGGTATGCATTACCGCCGCTTTGACGCGTTCCATTGATGACGCGTTCGGTGCAGGCCAGGACCTCGCTTTCTTGGTCTCTGGGAAACTGGGATTTGAGCTGCCTCTTCGCAACGTGGGCAACTCAAACATTGCTGGGCGCACAGAAGTCTCTCTGGAGTTCACTCCCCAGTCTGGCAAAAACAAACCGGCCGGCGACGAGATGACTGAAATCCGTTTCCATGTTCCCGGCGTGGTTTCCAAGATGAAAGGTTCGGATGACGGGTCCCAGAAGTCTGATGCGGAGGGGGACGACGACGAGGTCAGCGCCGCCCAGGTATTCCACGATAATATTAAGGAAACGGCGGAAATTGGTCAAGTCACTGGAGATATCATCCTCAGTTTCGAAGAGGTGCTCGTGTTAACCCCTCGAGGTCGATATGATGTCGACATGTTCCCCGATTACCTCCGTCTACGAGGCAAGACATACGACTACAAAATAATCTATTCGACGATTTCAAGACTCTTCCTCTTACCCAAGGATGATCAGCATGTCCTTTTCATTGTGGGCGCTTTTGTCCGCCTGGCGATTATCGCTTACTTTGTGTTTAGATTGGTTTGAACAACCCGATACGGCAAGGACAGACGCGTTACCACTATCTGGTCATGCAGTTCACTCGGGAGGAAGAGATTACTGCTGAACTGAATATGGACGAGTACGGCCATTTTTGCTCAGGAAAATCTTGATTTCAATTCCGATGCAGAGAGGAAGTTGCTAAATATGACAAGCTGAAGAAGAACTACGAGGATCCAACCTTCGAGGTTGTCTCCAGCGTCTTCCGCGCTCTGGCGAAGAAAAAGATCATCGGATCAGGCAGCTTCCAGAGGTGCGTTGTTCCTCTAGAGTCCCTGTCCTCGCTAATAGCGTACCCAGCCGCGACGGCCACCCCGGAATCAAAGTAAATCTCAAAGCCGTCCAAGGCGATCTCTTCATGCTCGAGAAATACATCTTTTTCGTGGCGAAGCAGCCAGTCCTCATTGAGCTCTCGGACGTCCAGCAGGTCGTGTTTTCCCGCGTCAGCCAGGGCACCGCCGCGCGGACGTTCGACCTAAAGATTGTCACGAAGAACGGACCAGAGTACATGTTCGTCTCCATCAATAAGGAGGAGCTCGAGCCGACGGAGACGTATCTGAAGGAGAAGAAGATTCGCATCAAGGAGATCGTCCCGGACGCGGAACTGGTGATGGCGGCTGTGGATGACGATGACGACGACGACATGCAGAGCGTAGACTCGGACGAGGACAAGCGGCCGCGAATCAAGAGCTCGAAAAACAAAGAAGACGACGACGAGAGCTCTGAGGATGGTGCGTTGCCTTCATTCATCCCGCTTTCGAGGAGACGCTTATTTATTTTCTGGTTTTCAGAGGACTTCCAAGCGTCGGGCTCTGATGCGGGCTCTCCGAGTAGTGGAAGCGACTCGGATTCGGACGGTGCGGCCACCGCGTCGGACGCGAGCGGGGACCTTGACGTCGCAAAGAAGGGTAAGGAGGCACCAAAGAAAAAGAAGAAGAAGAAGAAAGCAGCGGACGGCGACGCTGAGGGGACGGACAAACCGAAGAAGAAGAAAAAGGCCAAGGCCAAGGACGACGACGCAATGGATGTTGACGACGACAAATCCAAGTCGAAGTCAAAGCTCAAAGCGAAACCGAAGAAGGATGCTGATGATGGGGGTGCGATGGATGTCGACGAGCCACCGCGGCCCAAGCCGAAGCCCAAAAAGAAGGCAGAGGGCACCGACGAGCCACCCAAAAAGAAGTTAAAGCAGGCAGACGATTGAACTACCCCAGCGATTGGGATTTACAACATACGCAGTTGCTTTATTTTGTTTTACTCGGTCTCTTCTTCCCATGTGTATCATATTTGCTTTGCGGCGACATATATCTGGATCGCACTCTTCCCGTGGACTGGGGTACCAAAAAAATCGGCCAGGAGGTCGGAATTTGGAAAACTGTAGAGAATGAATACAATACTACTACTGCCGCACCGCGAAATCCAAACCCAGAGAGGCCACCATCTATCACCAATCGTACGGGTACAGCACATGGTATAAATACATACCTATATATTCCCTCCTGCCTCTGGTTAATTAAGCTGCAACTATTTGATATTGACCTTCCCAAGCGCGTCGGCGAGATCATCGAGCGCATCCTTCACTTCGGGTTTGGATTCTTCTTCTGCTACCTCCTCCTCTTCCTCCTCCTCCTCCTCCTCGTCATCATCGGTTGCTAGTAACTTGCCCCCACGTCGCTTCAGATGCAGCGCCAGAGTCCGCAAATTGTCATCGTCCTCATCGGCGTCGTTCCACTGCAGCTCCAGCAACATCAGACTGCCCATCTTCGCGACCCCATCCGCCAGCGCCAAAAACGTCTCCGTCTCCAGATTGTTGTTCTGCAGCTGCAGCGTATGAAGCTTGGGGTTTGAGCCGCCCGCGAGCGCAGTGACGATCTGGGGCACCTCCCCATCACCCGAGAGGACACAATCGGACAGATTGAGTGTCGTCAGTTCCGGCCAAGACTTGAGCGCCTCTGTCCACGCCTCCACGCCCGAGACTTCGCCGTCTGCGGTGAACGTGTTGTCCTGCAGATCGATGTGCCGTAGGTCGGCACACTGAGACAGCCCGCGCGCAAGGGCGGTGATGCCATCCATGCGGATGCCGTTCTGGGGCATGCGTATCTCCTGCAGCGTTCCGTGTGCAGCGAACGCCTCTGCCCACGCCGATGCCGAGCCGTCCTCTAGTCGATTCCGGCCGCAGATAACGGTGCGAAGACTCGATGTCTTGCCCTCTGCTTTACTCAGCTTTGCTGATTCGAGCAGCGCGGTGGCGAGGACGACGCCGCCCGCTGGCCCCAGTCCATTGTTGTTGAGTTTTAGGACTTGGAAGGTGCGGTTGTGCGTGAGGAACGGCACCATCGGCTCGACTGAACGTCCGCCGAACGCATTATCGCTCAGATTGAGCTCGACGAGAGTGGTCTTGTCCTTGAGCGCGTCGCAGATCGCCGTCAGCGCTAATGGAATTTCAGAGATGAGGCGGCCAGTGAATATATCTGCAAAATCCGCGATCTTTGGATCATCTATTGAGATTGAGGGTGGAATCATGGAGAGAAAAGAAAGAACCTTTAGATTGGTAGTTTTTTGTAGAAATTCGGCGAGCGCGTACGACGCGTCGACACCTAGAGTATTGCCGCCGAGATGGATTTCCTCGATTGTAGTAGGATCAACGTCTAGCCATGGGGCTATATCAGCGCGAGTGTTGAGCTTCAGGCCTTTTCCCTCGAGGCTGAGTGACATGGAGAGAAAGTGAGAGCCGGAACCGAAATGGCAATTATTATGGCATTGATTATATAATAATATTGTCAGATAAGTTTCCCTCACGGCGAGCTAAGGCAAAGTCTCGTTGTCTATGCCATTGTCCTTCCTTGTGCGGTCTAACTGCAACTTCTTGCCGTCCCAAGACCAGCCTATACCTTCCAAGCCAGGCTTTCACTACTAGGCTTACGGAATCAGCTTCTCCAACTTTCCGCTTGTGGAGATAACACTAAAAATACTCTCATGGCCGCCAGTGCTTCTTTGCTCTCTCCAAGATGGGCACATTCTCCGGGGCCATCCTGCCGTTCAGAACCCCAGACTGGGTGCCCAGGTCATCTCTCTTGATATCTGTGCTCCTCGTGGCATGCAGTATGGTGAAGAGTACAACGACTGACAACGGGTCTATCATTAACGGCCTGAATAGATTACTTCTGCAACATTCGGGTATGACGGGTCTATGATTAACGGCCTGAATATTCTGCCAAGCTACACGAATTATTTCAACCTAAACGCCGTCAACTTGGCACTGAACACGGCGTCGGTGCGTTGCGTTGAAGGATTCAAGTGCGAAACCAAAGTATGACCCTAGGTGTGGATTGGAGGCGTTCTTGCTGGCCTGTCTTTCGGGAAAGTGACAGATATCATCGGTCGACGACCTTCGTTGTTCTGGGCAGCGATCATAACCTTGTTCGCAGTACGGTGTTTTTGACAATGCAGTTTCGCAACTAATGATGCTCTGCAGGTAATTCTTCAGACGGCTGCTCAGAATGTGGGAATGTTCGTCGCTGCTCGCATCCTTATCGGGTACGGCACTTCGGCTTCTGCGCTGACGGGCCCAGCATACCTTGCCGGTAAGGAACTCTGGTATTCGCTTGCAGTCTGATTAAGGGTAATCCGCAGAAACACTGCCTTTTAAGTGGCGTGGCTGGGGTCTGGGCATATTCAACGATTTCTACTACGTCGGTCAGTCTCCCGTTACGCTTCGTTGAATGCTACTAAATAAAACCTAGGTGGCCTTCTTGCGGCGGGGATCACCTACGGCACATCCTTTTGGACTTCAACTTGGGCATGGCGTTTTCCTGTTGGTCAAATCATTCACTCACTGTATAGGCACCTAATACGTCTGCTGGCAGTCCGCCATCCAAGGTGTTTTCAGCATCATGTGCATCGTGATTCTGCCGTTCATCCCCGAATCGCCTCGGTGGTTGGCCTATCAAAACCGCCCGGAAGACGCACTACGAGTCGTTGCCCTCATGCATGCCAATGGCGACGTAAACGACCCTGTCGTACTCGCACAATACAAAGAGATTATTGACACCATCGACTACGAGAAGAACGTCGCCGAGCCCTTGTCTCTCCGGCAAATGGTTAAGACGCCTTCGGCCAGGAAACGGTTAATACTCTGTACATCAGTGGCCGTGTTCAGCACCGTAGCCGGTTCGTTATTGTCGTTCTAACCTACGATAAACTCGATTCTGACTGTTATACATTGATTCAGGAAATGTAATTGTCTCATATTATCTAGGCCAGTAAAGGGACCGCAGAATTCTCTGTGATTTTCATTGAATGCTTATACGTTAGGCATCATGCTCAATAACGCAGGAATCACGAATACTACTACACAACTACAAATTGTGCGTAATCCATTAACTTTATCGTCGTGTCAATAGATCCTCACGAGTCACGACGCTGCAGAACGTCATACTCAATGCCTTCTGCCTCCTCTGCGCACTGGCGGGGACGTACTACATCGACCGTCTCGGGCGCAAACGCACCGCCATGATCAGCATAACCTCCCTCACGATCTTCTTGTTCATGGTCTGTCAGCGCTCTTCCTCACCTAAATTTAAAGCCACTAACGCCACCCTTTCCTGGCAGGTCGGCGCACTCACGAAATGTGACTATTTCCCTCAACTACCTATCATCTTCGAATTACACTGATGATGATATTGTCGCGGTCCAGCATACGGCTTAAATTCAACGAACACCTCCGGGATCTACGCCACGGTCGCCATGATCTTCCTTTTCCAAGGCGCCTACTCATTCGGGTGGACGCCTCTTCTGTGAGTCTATCCAATTATTGGGGGATCAAGCTGTGACTAAAAGCGGGCGTTTAATAATAATAAAAAGATATGTGTACCCTCCTGAAATTCTGAATTACTCTATCCGCGCGAACGGCATGGGTGTGCTGCAGTTTGCGCTCAATGGCACCGCGTCCGCTTTCCTTTCCTTAAATAACCACTATCTTAACTGTCTTTGCCTCCCAGCCTGATGGCCGTGTTCGCCTTCCCCTTCGCCCTCGAAAACATCGGCTGGAAAACATACATGATCAACGCAGCATGGGACGCCCTCGAAATTCCTTTCGTGTGGTGGTACTGGGTCGAGACCGCGAACAAGACGCTCGAGGAGATCGACGAGCTCCTCGATGGAGTGAAGCACAGCACTGCGCAGGATTTGGAGAGGGTTATTCGCGAGGAGGCCGCAGCCCGCGAAAGAGGGGTCTCGTTGGAAAAAGTGGATGAGGAATGAGGAACAGGGAGTGAGAGACTGGACGTCGTACGTCGCCGGGATCGATTTCTTCATCTCATGAGAGTTGACAGGATACCGACAGCTGTTGTGGGCAAGTGATCTGGATTTTATTTGAGGCTCAACTGTACTTGTACCTGCTCGAATCCTGACTCCGTTCAGCTCCCATGAACGAAGGTTGGTGCAGAACCCTACTTTCACCGCCTGACTCAAGAAGAAATGCGCCGCAACTATCCTATCCTATCCTAGTCACCTCGAGATGGTTTATTTCAATCGGTTGCATCATCGACAGTAGGCCTCAAAGCTGTTGAACGAATGGTTGCAATTGAAGACATTGGTCACGGAAAGAAACGAAGAATGATTATCTTCCAAGTCTTCCCTGTCGCACGTCGCTCGAGGTTCACCTCGTTCGATATTAACGATACAGGCCGGTTTTTTTTCGCTTCATAACTTCGGGACAAAGCGTAGACCGTTGCCACAGTATTCGTACCATCAGTCCCAACGCTGACAATGCACAATAAATTATCGGTGTTTTTCTCTCTCATATCTTGAAATCGAATCTCATCCAGAACTGTTGTCTAATGTACATGCTTTGGTATTGCAAGGTTCAAAGGGTGAGTTCGTTCATGCAACTGGTCGCTTAACTATTTCTTCCATGTACTGTCTGGTAAGTACTGTGTGGACCTCCTCTGCTGTGACGGAAAGACGGTCGATCCAAGTGCCACCCAACGGCTCCCAAAAAGCCTCATAGAGAGCCCAAAAGAAATCAAGATAGGCTGGATCTGTGGCCCAAAGATCACCATCGTTGAGAGTGCGTTTCAGCGTGGCCTGCAACGCGACTGGCTGGTAAAACCCGCGCTTCAGGTTTCCGAGGGTAGCGAGGGAGGACGCGACCGAACTGTTTGCCCATTCCAAGACCTCCGGGGGCCACTTCCTGCTTTTCGCGCGCACTGACTCGGGGAAGGGAACGTTGGCGATGAACTCTGGGTAGCTCCAGAAGAATAGACTCATCACAAAGAGGAGACTGTGCAGCTGGCGGCGAGGTGAGCTATATTTGCAGAAGAATCCGTGTGAATAACTCACGTCGTAGCCGGCGTGATGGGGCGAACCATCAATGAGAAGACGGATTGCCATGAAAGGCGGTGTTCCCTGCATTCTCGATTAGCGTGAAGCGCGACCGGCGAAGAGGAAAATGTATACCGTTCGAAATCCTTTTTGAGGCCCTCCTGGCTGCGCTGACGGGGTGGAGTGGTGGGCTTTATTTCCTTTGAGGAGAGTGGCCCTTAAGCCGTCAGAGTTCTCAGGCGGGGGGGGATGTGCTCGACCGGCCATGTCCAGATCGTGGAGGAGCCCACCATGTCGCTCCTCTAACGTCCGCTGCGTGAAGGCAATGGACGTGCCGAGAATCGCTTGGGCAGAGGCTGCAGCCTCAGAGAGGAAGGAGGGGGAACAAGCAACGTCCTTGCTTAGCAGAACATTGCCTATGCTGAGATCTCGATGTACGAGACCTTTCTCGGCGAGCGAGGCTATGCCTATGCACAGATTTAAAACAATTTGTAAGAGGACAGGCAAACGGACACACCTTCGACGAAGTCAATGAAGGCTTGTGCAAACTCGTCGTAATCGGTCGACTGGACGAGGAGCCGCTTCAAATCCGATTGCGCAAAAACTTCCTGCCGGTTGCTGACCACGTTCGGTATCGTGGCCTGACCATCGGTGTAGGCATTGACCACCTCGAGGGGAAAGCCGCGCACGGAAAGAGCGTCGCCGTAGTACCACTCCCTGCAGTTGAGAAAGGGTTATCACTTAGGACAGTTGCATAAGAAAGATATATGGGACGGACCACGTTGGGAGAAGCACATTTTTGACTTGGCCGTCTCGAGCCACTTGGATAAGGTCATGCTTGAAGCAGTCGCTGCTGTGGTCAGCGTTGTAGAGCTTCAGGGCGTAAGGCCCTTCGAAGTTACGAACACCGTCTTTGCTCTCCACCTCCCTGGACACGCAAAAAATGCGGGCGCAGCGTCCAACCAGCGAGCCGGCGTCTTGTACGAGGTGGTGGACGTAGAACCTTGCGTCAGGTCTCGTATTATCCGGCGAGTGATGGACGTGGGCGCCGTCCAGGGTGATGAACCGGACGGAGCGGTGGACATATTCCACCTTGGTATCTTCCGTCGAGAATATGTTCTTGGACGGTTTAGTCTTTGAGCTAGATTCGAGATGGGGAGGGCCGAGCGTCTTGGTAAGAAAGAGCTTGAAAGCCTCGTGGTGCCCGCGCTGGAGAGCGGTCGAGCTGACAACTCCGAGACATAATCGTATGGTGTCGAGGACGCCGCGGCTGCTGTCCCGGTTGAAGGTACACTCCTCGACGCCAAGCGTATCGGCTCGGAGTAAGCCGAGGACCTTGGTCGTGACGACGAGACCCAGGATCGACCTCATCCAGGGCTGGGTGCGCCGCTGCTGCCGCATATATACATACTCCTGCAGGATAGCATGAGGAAGATCCGACAGTTTCGTTTCTGCCGTTAAGTCAACCTCGGGCCAACAAAATCGTGTCATGTCGAGGTGAGTCTTCTTTTCCTCTTTTTTGAACCAATCCTCGAAGGCTTTTATTGCTGGTCCATGATCGGCTATGTGGGGCTTTCTAAATTTCAGCACCTGGGGAAACTTCTGACGAATGTATTCGAAAGGGCAGTTTTTGAGGGGGAAGATTGTATTGGAAGGTCTAATCGGTCTTTTGCAGAAGGCGGAGGAGTCAAAAGCTACGACATCGGGCCGACAATCCTGCGCAGCGGGTTCGTTGGAGAGGGGGACTGCCCGTTGGGGATTCGGCAGAGGCATGAACCTCAGAGACGGAAGGGGGATTTGCGGGGCGTTTGCCACGCGAAGTGAGGCGGAATAAGCGGCGATGGCGACGACATTCAAGAACAAGGCCGTCTGCGCCTCAGACGCCTGGGTCGAGAGATTCCACTTCCACCTGTATACGTCAGGTGGTGAAACCTCGGAGGGTGTGATCGCCTCTTTGGCCTGAATGACGGCGTCGGCGCAGGCGGCCTTGAAGTCCTTCCTCACCAAATCCTTCCACCTCCCACCAACTTCTTTTTGAACAATGAGGATGGACATCGTCAAGAGCTCGTCTAGAATTTTGGCGGAGCAATCCGTGTCAATGAGAGACCCGAATACATATTCAATGAGATCGGAGCACTTGATCCTCCGAGAATGAAGTTCTTGTGCAAGATGGACTTCAACACGAGCTCTCGTGAGCTTGTCGATGCCCATGTCTATCGCACCGCCAGATTTGACCGGGGTGGAGTCAGTTGCACTGGCAGACGCCTGTGCCGTTGCTCTTTCTTTCGAAAGCTCGACCGATGTCGGGGAGCGTGGCGTGTAGGGCGCGAGAGCGGCAGTCCCACGAGCGACTAAATCGGCTTTTGCGCTTGCCTCGCATGTGCCTACGCCAAGGGCTACGGCGTCGAGCTATAAAGCGACCGTCAACTGGGATTAAGATGGTGGACTGTGTTATTCACTTCAGGAGTACCAGCGTGATACGCCGCACGCGCGCGCGTCATTGGAGGCATTGTGAACGGCGGGAAAAGGTAGGAGAAATTCAAAAGGGGAGAGAGGCGCGATGGAGGGATAGTGACGCATGTAGCCACGTGACCGCATGTAGGACAACACGCTGCACCGCCACCTGGCTTCTCGTCAAGCAATATTATATAAGTACCGTTTTAAACTCCTCCCAGGACCCAGTCTGAAATGAAAGTGGATGGCCGACAAGCGGCGGGCACAAACAGAAAAGTAGTGATATTGATAATTGGAGTCTCATTTGTTGTTACATACGATTATCATAGAAAGAAGTAGTCAATGGAATTTATTTCATCGCCTTTTCCAAGTTTTTGCCTTTGCCAGTGTCAGTTGTCTTCGAATATGTACGTCCTCGGTTTCTTCGGCAACTTTGGAGCGTTTAGGGTGGCTGCCCTAGGGTTCCAAGTTTGCCAGGCGCTCTGTGAAAAGAATTCAGGAGACTGGGTAAGGTGGATGTACGCTGTCAAAGTGTTTCCGGGACATGTCCGCCGAGGCCACAAAGATTTTTGTCGGAACACAACGTAACAAAAATTGAAGACTCAGAGAACAACGAAACGAAACGTGTCACTAGAAGAACTGGGTTCGGAACAAGCCCGCGAAGTCCCGGCCCGGCGCGCCGGGACACGTGTTGTATACCGGTGTTGATGGATTGCTGTCATTGGTCCGGCACTGCGCGGCATTGTCGGAACGGCGCTTGTGCCGAAACTGGTGTGACAAAAAGCAGTGCCTCACGAGGACAATCCCCTTAAGGCAAGTTATATAAGCCGAATGTTTTGGGTGCTTTGTAGACACATGAAAGTGGATGGCCGACGAGCGGCGGGCACAAACAGATAAGAAACTGGCAATATATCTACTAGCCGTCGTCGTTAATCATTGTAAAAAACAGTCTAATGCAAGCAAAATCCAAGCTGCTCTGAGTCTTTAGTCGTACCTTGACTGTATTGCTTCGGCAAGCGATTGAGCACAATGATTTTCAATACTGTTTGAGTCCTCTATATTCTCAGGGAATCATCGGATTTTTACAGTGATTTTACAAGGGCTCGAGCCTCGAATTGGGTGCAAGAGGGTGCAAGTCAAGTGCGATCAGTGCACAGCTGATCGGCTATGTACGGATCCGAAAGAGTCCGAAAGCCACGAGGACAAGGATCCCCTTAAGGCAAGTTATATAAGCCGAATTGTCACATTTTTGGGTCCTAGACTAGCGCTGACAAGTTAGACGCAGATAGATTTATCGGATCTGGAGAAGGGACGACCGGAATATTTGTGTAATAGATACACAAATATTTTTCGGGCGGAACGGATGTGCGAGATTTGTGGTGTTTGTGGGGGACTTGACTGAGGTCGCTTGAGATCGAGATTTTCCGACCGCATGGGAAAGCGGCCAGGAGAATCCGAAACGGCAGCGCGGACTCAGCCAAGCCCAGGACACAAGAACCGCCGGGGTCTATGAGCGAAATGAAGACCCGAAGCAGCCCAATGGAGCGAAGCTCAGAGAGCGTGCTCAAAGAGTGCGCTCGAGTGAGGGCGAGTGAAGCGGGCCCGAGGACCCCAACGGAGCGTAGCGACAAGAAAAAGAAAGAAAAAAGAAAATAAAGACAAGACAACAAGAAGTAAAATTCTTGCACAAAGACGGATCGATATGGTTGTTCCCGGAAGGTGCTGCGTGTCTCTACGTGTGCACCATTACGACGGAAACAAGTATGACGAGGTGAGCTTCAACATCACAGCACCGCCAATGTGGCAATTGAACAACCGTCGAACGAGTTGGTTCCGAAGAGCATGTGGCCATGCGAACGAATCCCTCCGAGATGCATGCCCGATTGCGAGCAACAACTTGAAGATCCGAGACGAATCGAGGCCAAACGGTGAGAAAGAATGACGAGGCAAGCTTCATGACCACTGCTCGCAATCCAACACCTGTCTCGGGACGAAGGTGGTCGAGTCGGACTCCCACGGCACAGAGAGGGGGGTGCGGAATAGAATCTAGATTGTATGCTTCTACTAGCGGCCGCTGGCCGTGAGTATATCGTTCGTGTCTCGGTCGTGCACAAGTGTCGAGCGAATAAGTCGGTTCCGAGTCGAAGCAGTCAGTGCCGTCCAACTCATCATTCCTGACAGAACGAGGAGCGAGAGAATCTGCCGAAATGTAGCCTAAATAAGACCTACAAAACGAGCGAAGTCGAGGTTGGCGAGCGTAACGAAATTCGGACGAACGGGGGTATGCGACAAAACCACAACGGGAGTCAATGCCCTGCAGACGAAGGTGGATGAGGCAAAATATGCCAACGAAACACAAGGAATGAAAACGACTAATGACTCGGAGCGAATGAGGACACTCGGAGATGAGTTGACGCAGACGAAAAAAAAAGGGGTCGTGTCGAGAGTCGTGGGCGAGCGTGTGGATGTGCGGATCGCGAACATGGGTGCCCACGCATCTAGCAAAGTGTCGGTGTATATCATGAGGTACGACAATAGGAAGGCATTAAACGAATGAAAAAATACGGCCACTGGTTATACCGTAGTGGTAACAGATTCGTACCAAAGCGAACATGAGCCACTGTAGGGGTCACGCGCGCTATCGCATCCGAGTCGGGACGAGCCCGGAAATATATCACATATTGTGTATCCATGCGGGTCGAAGAAATGCTACAATCACTCGAGGACGAAGGAGCAGAGACGAGGTGGACATGGGCGTGACATTCATAGAATGTGGGTACGTAGATTGACGGGTCGAGGACTGTGCGCCACAGCCCACGCACTGGGCTGGGGGACGGGCGGACCTACGCTATCGGGTCGAACGAGGTCGCTGACGGGACACCAGCGACGTGTAATCACGGTCTCGTTGTGGTATCCTTAGAGAGCATCCCAAATATGGACAGAGACGAGATGGTCGAAGACAAGAGAAGCAGTACGGGGCGTAGTATGAAAACGCAGCCGCTGAGGACATCGTCGTGTTGCCCAGGGAATGTGGTTCATGGCCTCCATCGATGGAGGATGAAGTCAGCCGGCCTTAGTACGGACCTGGAACCGGATAAACGAGGGTGGGGCACACACCTACGCCACTTGGATGGGCATGGATGGGCGAAAACGAGCATATGCAAATAAACGAGATGAAAAAAAAAATAATGCGTCCTTCCCCACCACAAGTTAGGGAGAAGCAAGGAGTCGATGAAACCGCAGGTGCTCCACGAGACTGTCCAAGACAGAACATGTGCGACAAACGAGGACGCGGGGAACCCGCTGCTCAAGATCAAAAGAACGGGTGGGCAGGCTGGGAATAGAAAAAATATGCAGCAAGCTTTCCAGGAAAGTTGACGAGGCCGAGCGAAATGGAACAAATGCCAACATGTCGACTGTGCCGAAGCAAAAAAGGGCCTTTGCATAACCCAGACGTGGACGATCACGGGAAAAAAGAACGAAGGATGGTCGAGAGGGAAGGCAAGGAGTTGCACGACAGGCGGAGGGACGGAAATGTCATCGGTACACAAGACGGCACAAACGACCAGTGCGAGAGAATACACGTACTCTGTACAATGAGCAGGTGTATGGGACGACCACCGAGCGGAATCCGTCACTTCGAGCACGCAGGTGCATGAGAAAAGCGCGCGCGCCTGGACACTGGATGAGGCATGTATCGGTGAGCAGAACTGCGCAAGCAGCGCTGCGAGGTGGGGAACGAAAGCGGGTATGAGCGCTGCACAGGACGGGGGTGAGTTCGCGTGTGCAGGCCGAGACGAAAACGGGCGAAAATGGGGTGACGACCGCGAAGAACTCGATCGACGGGACGGGACGGGATGAGCAGGTGCATATGAACTGATGCAAGGTCCATGTACGGGACGAGGGACCCCCACGGATGCGGGCGTGATGAACAGCGCCGCTGCGTAGGAGGTGCGCCAGGGCAAAGACATGAAAGAACAGGTATTCAATGATGCAGGTACAAAGGTGCTCTGGAACGAGCACAGTTCAAGGGGAAGACGAAATTATGCGGAACATTTGCCTTGCTATTGGCAGCTGCAGTGTTGCACAAATAAAAATTGATAATGGTCCATATAGAACACCATCAATACGAAACGACGAGAAAAAGTCTGTGCGATGCAGCACAGCGGGTGCCACAGGTGGGCTTAAGTTCCAGAGGAACCTCGGCAGCGGACGGACGGGGGCATTCACACCGTGCCGCGAGTCCCTAGCGGCGAAAGCGACGGAGGGTGCTCGCGCTGGATGCGATGTACCTCCGAGTCCTGGCGACGGCAATGACAGCGGTGGACGTGCGGTGGACGTGCTGCACATGTTTGTGCAAGCTAGTCCGGCGAAATTATGCGGGTGATCGTTGATGCACGCACTGTGCAGACGAGTTCCTAGTGGCGAGAGCGACGAGGGCGGTCGGTTTGTGGGCCGGTAATACCGAGCATGTACGGGGGAACGATTTGATGTCAAAAGGGTGCCTGAAGGCGCCCCAGCGACCTGGACGACGCATCAGCAGACAGTTACGGGTCGGGTCGGACGGGACGTGGACGGAGGAGACGAGTCGCGCAGTAAGTTACGACTTGATAGATGTGACGTGACTCGAGCACACCAATCAGGTCGTGCGGGAGGTAGACGGGTCGGACGTCGTACGAGACGGATGCACGACGCATCGGCGTCGTACGAGACGTGGTCGGGTGAGACAGATGCCCAAAGCATCAGCGTCGTACGAGACGTGGCCGGGTGAGACGGATGCGCAAAGCATCCGCATCGTACAAGACGTCTCGAATGCGACCTGCGTTGGCGCAGCTCGGGGGACGAGACGGGTCGAAAAGATTTCGGGAAATATACCGACGCCGAGCGTAACGGGGACGCAACGACAGCCGAAAATTGACGAGAAAGTATTTTTTTACAAAAAAAAAAAGGGAAAACGACGCCGAGCGTAACGGGGACGCAGCGACAGTCGAAAATTGACGAGGAAATATAAAAAAAAAAGGGGGGGGAAACGACGCCGAGCGTAAGGGGGACACAGCGGCAGTCGCACATAACGAGGGAAAAGGAGAGGAAGGAGAGGGTAGGGGGGAACAGTATGTGCTCACCTCCTCTGCCATCCTGAAGGCATGTCGAAACACGTCGAGAAGTCTTCTCTTCATGTGAAGCTGTTTGCTGATAGAGTGCTGGAAAGCGCTGTCTTCTTCCGATAAATGTCGGCAGACTTGATTAGCACGATGAGCGAGGACCGCTGAGCCTATTGATAGACTGAAGCGTTGCCGAGAACGAGCGGATCGGACGGGACATTGGACGGACAAAGAACCATGCGAGCGGGACGACGAGCAGGGAAAGAAGGAATGGATGCTTGCGCAAAACGCCTGCATGCATCGTGGGCGGTCGTACAGCACGCATTGTGCACATGAGTCCCATAGGCAAGAGCGGCGCTCCACACGATGTGCGTGCGAGTTCCCAGCTACGGAAGCAACGGTTCTCGTGCTACACGCGCTGTGCAGCCGAGTCCCGAGAAACGAGGGCGTTCGGAGTGCACACGCTGTACAACCGAGTCCCGAAGACGACAACGAGGGGTCGACATGCACATCGTGCACCTGAGACCCGAGGACGAGGGAGGTCGACATGCACGCGCCGTGCGGTCGAATCCTTAATACGAGGGCGGTCAAGATACACGCGTTGTGCAGCCGAGTCCCAAAGACGAGGGCGATCAGCATACACACGTCGTGCAGCTGAGTCCCGAAGACGAGAGAGGTCGACATGCACGCACTGTACAGCCGAATCCTCAAGACGAGGGCGGTCGACATACACTTGTGTGCAGCCGAGTCCCGACGACGAGGGCAATCGGGCATACACGCGTCGTGCATCCGAGTCCCGAAGACGAGGGCGGTCGACGTGCACGTGTGCAGTCGAGTCCCGAAAAGACGGGGGTGGTCGGACAGCACGCGCAGTGCAGCCGAGTCCCAAAAATGGAAAACGAGGGGCAGGCCGTGCTACCCCTGACGTGGGCGCGCGCAGCCCCGGCGGTTGCCAGGATGAATCTGGATCTCGTGGACGAAGACGTCTACGAAGATCGTTTGTACTGTGTATCACAGACGAATGCACATTCAATGCCCATACCCCATACACATGTGTAGTGCGAGACAGGGGCTGCGAACGGAACGAGCGCACGCGTGTGAAACAGATGGGTGCAACACCTAAAGCAGGTCTAAAGTAGGTGTGCAAAAACGGCAGCAACACAGGCACCCAAGCGATGGGTAAAACAGGCCCTATGTGCGGGACGGGCGGGAGCGCCGATAAATGTGCACCGCGCCAACCGGGACGATCATGCAGCTGTGGCAATGAATTGCGGAGCAAGCGTCCAAAAGAATGCGGGCACGCGGGAAATGGGAATGAAAAGGAAAGGAGAAAACGGATGTGCCAAGCCGAAAGGTGGCGCGAGCACACCGCGAGCTGTAGCGCGTAGAACCGGCACGAGTACGACACAGAAAAAGAAAAAGGTGCGCAGACGCACACCGCTGGACGAGGACGCACATATACAAGCTGAGCGAGGACGCAGGTATATGAGCTGCAAGATGCAGCAGCGCGCTGGCCAGGGAAAAAGGGCACGAAACCCATCCGCTCAAAGAGCGGGATGGGAGAGCAAAAGCACGCGCGCAAGCCGGAAGCAAACGCGCTGGTGGCCGGTTCGGTCGTAACATGGGCGAGGGGACGAAATAGGAAAGAGTAGACTGGTTACTCACTTTCCCCTGTGCTCGAACAGGAATTCGTAGGAAGACAAGCTAGATCTACCTCCAGATATTCGTGGCGCAGGGACATCTGGAGATTCGAGTTCAAAGAACTATGTTGGACGACGATATAAACAACAGTTTGAGGCAGGATGTTGTCCGCTGCGGGGACGTTCGTAGGGGGAACCGGGCAGATAGAGAGAAGCCATCGTGCGGCGTGCGTAGTCGACCTGCAGCGTGTCGCGGGCAAGCGGGACCGGAAAAAGCTGAGCGCTGAGCGCTAAGTACTGCAGCTGAGTGCCGAATGCCAAACCAGCTCTTGAGACAGCAAAAAATTCGACGAGAGGCGAGCAAGGAAGAACTTTCCAAAGCTCGAGGACGACGGACGCGACGAGCAGCGGATGACAGGCACGTGATATATTGATCCTATCTTATCTTTGCCTAACTTGTCTCACACTCAGGCCGGCTCGCAAGCTCGCCTCGCCTGAGCTAACATGTAAGTTTAATATAACATTACGTGAGAAATGTGAGATTGAAACAGGCCCATTGTTATCTAACATTGGCCTGTAAATTACAGGTATTTTAACATGACGTCACCGGTGTTAAAATACCTGTAATTTACATGTTAGAATCGAAAATAACGCGTGAGATAGGTTAGAAATTCGCTAAGAAGGTCCTCAAGGTGGACGACTGGCCTGAGCACTTGGAATTTGAGGGTTTCAACAGCTCCACCGATGCCGAACTGTCCAGCTGAATATATTCTTCTATAGCAGACTAGAAGTTTGGGCCACATATCTGCTTATGGATTTTTGGATAGCACAATGCACATCATAGCACTCAATTTGATTCTTGTTCACATTGAAGTTGATTAATGGTGGGCCAAAGGAATAGGACAGTTTCCTACTTTCTCACCAATTAATTACATCCACCTCCAGCCCCCCAATGTGAGAATTGTTAATAACGTGTTAATAACACGTGAGAAACTTTCTGTTATTTAACACAGGCTGACTTACACAGCGCTATCCTAGACACAAACAAGAACTAAAGTTCTGTTTGTGAATCATTTGTTAAAGGTTGGGGGGTGTGATGCGCAGAGGAGGACGACGGTGTGGAAAAGGAATGTGGTAGACGCTGGATGTGCGTCGGATCCCGTCGGTATGTGGGGTGCTATATAATATAATTAGCTCTTCGTTCGGCCGTGGATGGGGGCAGAACCAAATAGATTCATGTACCTATATAATATAATTCAGTGTTGGCCGTAAGGGGTAAGCCCTTAATAAGGTTAAGGCTTATTAAGGCCTTATCATAAGGCTTAAGGAGCGGCACCTGGAGGCTTAAGGCCTTAAGAACTCGGGCCGAGAAATGCCGGTATCCCCGGCAGTCATCAATCATTGATTGCGGATCGAGCAAAATTTTCTACAATTATGTCAACGATGTGGAGCCATTTTTATAAGGGCAAAGTCAAGCAAAATACCACCCATCAAACTCTTTATAAAATTCGGGCGACTTTTACCTTCCTTTTTGGGAGGGTGCAAGTTTTAAATCCGATCAATCACATGTAAAAAGGTGGGAGGCGGCCAAAGGCCGCCGACCGGCTTGTTAATATTAAAACACTTACTGCAAAGGTTGTGTCAAGGATGAGCAAAAGTTGCTGCAAGATATGGAGGCGTTAGCAGAGGCGGAGGAGGATGCGACTCTTGCGGGGCCCAACGATGGTGCAATTGAGTACTCGGACAATGAGTAAATCATACTAAATGTGCTCGGTGCGCACACAATTGAGCGTGAGATGTAATTTCCCACAAAGGAAATTAAGCCTTTAAGCCATAAGGGCACCACCTATATAGCCCACTGATCCCGGCTAGGTAGCCGGGGAGATATATATGGTCTCCCCGGCTAACAAGCGCGCGATCGGCTCATTGTGGGTGAGCGCAATAATTGTGCTTTATATGTATGTTATATGTAGGCCATATATATAATAGCTGTGGGTTATTAGTACGGGCGGGCGGGGACACATGCTCGGCCATCAAAGATGGGCGGCGACGTCGCCAAGCGCGCCGCCTGTCAAGTCCCATCATTCCTCCCGCCGCCTACGCTCAAGTCGTCCGTTCTGGGCTCAAAAATACACGTTAAATCACAATAAAATCATAGTATATTCCCAACTCTCATCTACATACATTACCCTAAGGTTATCCACGTGTATTGGAATGCTTTGCTACTTATCAGTATAGAAGTATAAAAAAAGGCATGTAGTGGCGGCGCTGGGCGCGCAGGCGCCGGTATTTAGTCCTCAGTCACGCGCCCCCGTGCGGGGCCCGCGCCGCACCCCTTTGTCGCACCGCGTTTTGCGCGGCTTCTTCAAGGCAGCAGGGACACCCCCTGCCGAGGCGGCGGCGTCGTTCTCATCCTGCGTGTTGTTCTCATCTTGCGTGCGCTTCCGTTTCGATGCAGGGGCTCCGTCTGTCAAGTGGACCGCGGGGGCTGCGTCCCCTGTGTTTGTCAAGTTTATCAAGACCCCTGTCGGCCCGTTGGACAGCGCGTCTGAGGCATTCCTCACAGACCCCAGACCCCCGAAGGGACTGAGGCCCCAGTCGCCACCCGCGCCGAGATCTCCAAACGGAGCGAGGCCCCAGTCGCCACCTGGTACGCCATTGCCGACACCCGCCCCCTGGGAAAGAGGGGGGATACTGAAATCCAGGAGGGTGTAGTCGAAAAGGGCGGGGTCCGGCATGGCCGCGCTGTTGTTGGGCAAGTACACCGGGGCGTTCTGCACGGTGCTGCCCCTCTCCGGTCCCGAGGCGTTGCTGCCGGCGCTCTGACTCGCGCTGGCACTGGTAGCCACCTGCTGCGCGAATATGACCTCATTTATCGTTGAAAATTATTTGGTGAAGTAATGAGGTTCAGAACAGTATTTGTAAGGTTGAGGTCGCAGATTTTGCACTATATTTAGCTGAGGTTGAAGTCTGACAGCGAGGTTTTGACAGTTTTCGAGGTGCAAAGTTGAGGTTCAGCTTTACAATTGGCATATTCAAACTGAAGGTTCAGGTTGCCGATATCGATTCATGGGTGTTAATAATGAGGTCGAGGTAGGAGGTTGTTCGTTCAGATCAAAACTGTCAGCAGATTGCCTAATTTGGAGATGCCATCATAAACTGTATTTCGGCGATCATTAACTGAGTTCGTTCCATCATTAACTCAGTCTGTCATCATTAACTCAGTTCCCTCCATCATCGACTCTGTTTCGGTAATCATTGACTGAGTTCGCTCCCATTATCACACTATAATCGAGTGATCCACCAAAATATGTACTATATAACCAGCAGGTAGGGCAGACTTCTCATCTTTCGCTCCTTTGTCTTATTTCGCAATCCAGTCGCCTGACTCAGCCCAAGTCTCTGCTTCCTAAGTGCTATCTAACTCGCTCGCCTAATCCAGGTCCTGTAAGTAAGTGTTTCTCGTGTAAACTATTATCGCTCTTATCTTATCGCTTTCTAGACTACTTTACTACTCGTCGCTTTCCTATAATGTGAGTATTCATATGTGATATCGTTGTGCTCTCGCTGAATATGACATAGCATGGAGGATTTCGATCCAGCCATGGTTCAGACTTTTCGAGCTATGTACCAGGCCTTTCAACAATCCACCTCTGGCTCTGTCGCTCCTTCCGAACCAGCTCATACCCCGAGCCTTCTTCTACCCCTCTTCCACCAGTCACTTCGTACATCAGCAGTCGCCCTCCTCTGCCTGGCATTCCTCCTTCAGCTAGAGGCTACCCAAATGCGACAACTTCAGGCCTTCCTCTGCCTGGTGTTCGTCCCTCGGCTCGAGACTATCCAGATCCGACAACGACAGCTGGTCCTTCGTCCAGCCGACACCAACCCATTCGTGGGTCTTCATCGCTCGGAGTGAGCATGACATCGAACTCAAACCAGCCTCGACGAGCAGGACCCTCTCGTTCTCGTGATATAGATCGGCCTAGTCGCTCAGAAATCTCCGAGGCGAACAACAGTCGCACTCAAGCTATGGAGGCCCACTTCCCTCGCACTCCTGCTCTTGCCCCTCGGACTCGTCGTAACCGAGGTGGGGGTTATTCTACACCAACTCTTGCGAGGAATGCTATCAATTCGGTGTTCGAAACCGACATCAGAACCCAACAGCAAGTTATGAACATCGAGGTTCATGTATACCTACCTACTGTAAGTCTTTTGTCGTAAACCTTTTATATTAACTAACATTGGGGATCGCAGCTGCAGCCCAATGCCAGTCTTCATCTCGTCTGCAAGCTGGCCGATTCCTTCGTTCGCTTTCTCAAAAATCATCATCTTCATTATGTCTATCGCCCTTCTACCGATACGAAAATTGTCGACTTAATTGAGAGGATTACCCAGGATATGACTAGTTCTCCCTCCAAGTGGGTATTCCGAGATTCATCGTCTTCCCTTCGGCAGCATCTTCGTCGCCATGAAACACTGCATCTCGAGCCCCTCATCCTTGGTAACAGGGGCATCGCTCGCAGGGCCGATAACCTGATCATGCTAGCTCGCCAGTCTGTTAATAGCGAGCTTTCGCTCATGGACCTTGTCTCCCCTACATATTCCCAAAAATACTGCAAAGCCGACACAACTATTCGGCATGGCCGACTGCTTCTCAATTTCGGTAAGTTTCTTTAATCTCGCTCTTTCTTGTTTTAACTTTTCTTTACAAGTCGTCGCTCAATCGGGTATCACTTGTCTCGCCGAACGAGGGCCTCGGACCACTATTCGTCGCCATAGCTGTTTAGCAGAACTGATGCATGCGATCTACTCCCCTGGCACCGAGACAAGAGCAGTGAGTAGCCAGTGGTCGCCTCCCAGCTGCGACTCGGAAGGGGAGACCGATGATGAGGAGTCTCTCTTCGTATGTGGACTACTGGTGACCTGCCTCCTGTTCTAATGTTTCGCAGGATTCGGACATCGAGAACCTTCCTATGACCCCGACACCTCTAGTGCCATCTGCTACTGTATGTTCTTCTTACCTTCTGTCGTTATGTGTTAATTTGTTTCTAACAGAATAATTATGTGGCTCCTCCCTCGAACCTGAATTCGGGAGCAGAGGTATTACACCCAATCTGCCCTATGTTTACTGCTCAATACCCACCAGAACACACTAGTCGTGCCCTCTTCATCGCCTCAGCTACAGGTAAGCTGTCTAACACTCGCCTAACCTTTGGCCATTTATATACCTGATAGATCGCCGAGACCTCTACCCATGCCCAGCTGTGGTCCAGTGAATGGACCCCTCTTCCTGGTCGCTATGGGGCCCTCTTTGAAGCAAACGATTTCCAGAAGGCTCTTTTCGAAGCAGCCTCGAGTACCAGTACTCGTATGCTTGTTGTTACAGGGCGAAATGTTGCTGAGCTCGCTCTATCATTCGTCGCCAAGATAAAAGAAGCAGCTCAACAGAACGATTTCACACCTATTCTCCTAGCTGATCGGTCATTTAACATGTGGGCGATCCTTCCTGTTCTGGATTCAGTATTTACATATATCCAGTATTCACGATGATGGGTCAGTCGTATCCACTGGCCCAGGTGTCGAGCGAGAGGTCGTGTATACAGCCTTCCAGTGCTTCAGCAGCCATAATGGTGTTTGGTTCCTCTCTCGCTTCGATGGGAGGTGTTCGATTGCCACCACTTTGCCCCTCGATATGGCCTCCTTCGTGAATGCCGATCGTCGGATAACACTTACTGTGCTTGGCTGCTTGACAGCCCTCCTACTCATCCATGGCATCGCCCCTGATCCTCTTAGCCCTGCACTTATACAGTATGCTGCAAATGGCTGCGATCTTCAGTCGTTAACTCGCGAATTCGTGGGGGAGTGGCACCCCGAACTCAAGGCCCTGCTCGATTTGTGGGTTACAACTGGCCCTACAGGCGATATCTCCTCTTTCCAGCCCCACTTCTCCATCTATCATGACATGCAGGTACTGCAGAGTTTATTTCTGATATGTTATCCTCGCTGAAGACCTACTTGCTTATACTAGATCGCTACCATCCAGTCTCGCGACTTGTCTCAGCACCAGGCTCTTGGAGCGAATATGCTGTACACTGCTTTAATCGGTACTCAACCAGCGACACACAACGAGGTGAAAGCCTTCTTGGTCGGCTTGCAGTTACCCTGTGTCAATGGATTCGATTTTATGCAGGTATGATTTCTTTCGCTATACTGCTGTATCTCTGGCTGACACTGTATCGAGGTCCTTCGTTCTTTCCCTGGAGGTTCTGCTACCTTCATTTCTCGCACCTGGACATCCATGATCCACGACTACGATTCTTTACAGCCCCACCTATCGGTCTTCTCCCTCAACAATACTACACTGCGACAGTTTGTTCCCCTCGACAGCCCTGTCCTCGTTATGAACCTCTGCCATTTGCTGCAGGACTTTCTCCGAGGTTCTGGGGCCACCTGTCCTAAAATACTGGAGGAGGCGAAGCCGACTTTTAGCATGCTGATCCCCTGGGAAAAGGTCTGGCCGATTTAATTTGTACTGCAATAGACTGACTCTTCTTATTTAAGATCGACTCGCCTTCTTTTCGCCCTATGATTCTCTGCTGGGCAGCTACTGGAAGCCCACATGTCGAGTTCGAAGAGGACCAGCATGTTCGTGTGCACTTTGTTGCACCAGACGATGCAAGCTATCACCAAGACTCGACAACCCGAAATGTGTTTATGAAACGAGGGGTCATCAGTTTTCGCACTTGTTTTCGTACAGCCCACATTCCAGTCGTTCCCCTCGTCGATATCTGCAGCCAAACTTATCCCACTCGCGATGGTGATGGGAATCCTGTTGAGCCATTTACATTACAACAGGCGATCGATAATTGGCTTCTCCTTCAAATTTTAGGTGGCATCGGTCGCCACTCTATTCTCTAGCTTTGCATATTTACTCTCCCGAATTTATACCCCATGTTATCTTCGCTACACTCTGTTGCCATTACTCTACAGAATTTTATAATGGTTGGGACCTCTTTATTATTAGTCAAATTATCTTCCATTCGAACTGGTATTTTTTTCAATCAAACTGTCTTTGGTTCAATCGTCGCATGCAATGATTCTCTTGAAGAAAAAAAGAGAGTTTTAATAAAATGACATTAGAATTAGATTGCCTACAGGAATTGAACTCTTGACCTCCTGAATCCCGCACCGCAACCTTATCCAGTGTTGAAGTGAAACAAACAGTACCGTTAGACTACGTTAGCCATACACATTTGGCTCTATGATATTGGCTTGACCACAAAATAGATGTTTCAACAAATTGAGCAAGAAAATATTCGAAAAACTATCAAAAATGCCCGTCTTCTGTATCCATAATATGAGTGCCTTTCTGCTTCATCTTCTCAAACTCCTCCTTAATCCGTAGGGTAAAAGGAATTGTCAAGCCACATACTCGTGTTCCACATAACCTTGTCGTTCCATGTATATGTTCCGACTTGTGGACAATGAATGTGGCAGGAGACTGTTTAACACGAACTTTGAGCGCAAAGTCAATGTAATTTCCTCCCCCATATTCCGGCCACAGTGCTGGGTTCTCAGTAGACACGATAGTGCGGGTTCGAAGTACCCGGCCTTCGGTGGGCTGGGTGGGTCTGGGCGGCGGAACTTCTCTCGCAACTGTCAACGATAAGGTATATGGCGCATGACAAGGATCAGTGTGGGTGGGTCTAAAATATGTGTGCTGTTAGACTGTAGATCATAGAGCAGAAGCCGTACGATGAATAATTTTGGGTAAACAAGCCCTCACATGGAGCTCGGTCGTGAAGAGGGAATTCATACTGTTTACCACCGAGAGAAACTGTATATCCAGTTCCTGAACACTGTTAGCTCGCAGCCTTTACCGCAATTCAGCAACCCATACCTCCAGGGACATTCCGAGTAGCGATTGTGGGAAGGCCAGTTTCACCGACAGCATCTGTGATCAGCTGAATCGTTTCGATGGGTATAACAGACTTGGCAATGCTCCAAAGCAAAGTCATGGCTGCGATAGCATCTTCATCACGCGAAGTCGCTGCCTCGGGGGCCAGATTTTTTGTGAAGCTTTTCGCAAGACCAAAAATACGAGCGTGCCATGGACCAGCATTCCATCCCACCTGTACCATCTCTCCCTCATGAGTCGGCTGCAGGCACAAATTTTAATAAATAGCTGAAAGCTTAAAAAACACATACCCGGATATTGCGGCGCTCGACACATGCTGCTTGAATGACATCGAACAGGAACGAATATAAGTCAGCGGAGCAAGGTGTTCCCATCGCGACTTGACGGAATACAGCAAGCTCGACGTAGTTCTCTTCGTTACTATGAGTGGAGGTGCATGGCTGATGAAAACCGACACTGACCTGTAGGGTGCAAAAACAGCACCGACTCGTCTGCCTCGACATCGAGGTACCCCTCTTCTTCCCCAATAACTACATCCTCTCCAGGTCGGCAGCGTGTATCGGCGAGTATCTTATGGCGCTTTACCGTCTCTTTCGTCTTCTCACGACGCACAATGCGGGGCCTGAGGAAAGAACTGGGCTCATCGGGGTGGGGCTGGTTTGCGATGAACCATTCTAACAATTGAGGGTTCTTTCTGAAGCCGAGGGTATTTATCTGTGTAGTTGTTAGCATTCCAGGACAAGCTCGAAAAAATAATGTACCAAATCGCGCTTCTCGCGGTGGCCTGCAACCCCAGATGCAGATTTTTCCTTTTCCTTAGCCTCAGCAACCCTACTGCATAGTCGGCGCCATGTAATTCCTGCTGCACTGCTTTCGGATGTGTTATCGATAGCGAATCCGATGACAAGGTGGAGCTAGACCCAGAAACAACTCAGTACCAGCTATAAATGCTGTAGCCATACATACACCAGTGAGACGAGGGTGGATATTATTGACTTCAGCGACCAGACTGGCAGTACCCGATGGCGTAGGATCCAGAGAGTCAATATTGGCAAGTACTTCGGCTTTGGTGATGTATTCCCTGGCTGAAGTCGCATAGGATCAAGGGACTGGTCATGCATGCTTGAAGCCGGCATACCTGCTTCGTTGGCTTGCTTTGCGGTCGTAGTTTTGGCCATTATCGATCGATTGTCGTGGTTTGGAATGAAGCAAGAGTTAGCCGACCTCATTGTGATAGCTGCACTCGTGTGACCGAGGACGACCTGATGATTCGAAACAAGCACACTTAAAAGCTGGTCCAGTCAGACACTCCTGTACTTGTTCCACTGTCATGAATATTTCGGGTAGCTTCCGCTAAAATCGATTTATAATGGATATACCAACAGTCGATACTATTTTATGCACTCTTATACCGCTACCGGTTGGTTGTTCTTTTGTCTGCAACACAGGCATAAGCAAAGAAGGAGGATGCAGACAGTTTCTTACCCATTGTGATTCAAATGAAAACTAAGTTTGGCTGCCGCATGGATCGTTCTGATCGCTGTCCATTCCGAAAGACATGTTGGACTTCATTACATGTGCGAGATACTCGTGGGATCCCTGCATGTTTACAATGAGCTCGACGGCTGCTGAATGCATAGTTATCACGTACAACATCTGGTTATCGATGTTGGCCCTGCGAACTCGTTCCACACGCTCTGGAACTGCGAGATCGTAAGTGAATCTAAATGGCAATAGGTGGTATGCACGGCGCGGAGTCGTACAAATCGAGAGAAAACTGGAGGGTTGTTAGCGTCGCGCCTCGGATCGGCTCACCTCACCTCCCTCCCGTGCGTGGATTCGCCCGTCCGGTCGATTCGTTCGTTCATTACGTAATGAAAGGCGCGTCGTGGGCACTTTCGAGGTAGGTAAAGTATGGCGTTCGCGGGATTTGATGGGGGTGAGCGGACGGGCGAGTAAGCGAGCGTTCGTTCGGTGGAGAGGAGGTGTCGGAGGCGGGGCGGGGCGGGACGGAGTGGTAGTGGATGGGCTGTGGTGAAGTAAGGGAGGGAGGGAGTGTTAGCGTTGGCGGGGTAAAAAAGGAAGCAAGAAAGGAAGAAGTGATTCAAGTAAGAAAAGAAGACGGATGAAGGCGAGGGGAAGACTTTGAGGGGGGAAGTTGGGACGAGATGGGACAAGTAGAGAGGAGAAATGAGGAAAGAAGAGGGGAGACAAGGGGAGAAGAGGAGGGGGGATGGTTGGGAGAGGGGTTGAATGGATGGATGGATACGTACCGTTAGATGCGTTCGAGCGGACTTCGGTGCGTTCGATTCCGGGCAGGGTGTGAGGTACGAGCAGAGTTGATTGAATTACGGCGTGATGAAACGAAAAGAAATCGGGGGACCTGTGTAGAATAAAAGGAAGTTTGTTAGCACGAACGAAACGAACATAAGTAGCGAGGGAGTACGCACCGATTCGAGTTATATGCTGGAGGCTGGAATGAGAAGGGGATGAGACGAGCGAGTGCGTGCGCGTCTGATTGATTGATTATTAAAATGCGGGAGAACGAGACGGTGGGGATTTACTTCCATTGAGATGAAGGGTTGTGAGACATCGCGGCACGACGCCGAGCATATCGCAGCGCGACGTAACGTAGCGCGACGTAGTGTAGCGCAGCGGTCAGGTCGCTCGAGCGATCGGGGAGTAACGTGGGCGTTGTCGAGGCTCGTGATGTCGAGATGAATGTAAATTCGGCATATTCTGCTGTGCGCATCTAACACTGTAAGTTTATAGAAGAATAAAAGAAAGCGGGGGACGTACGGGTGGAATTCCATGACGTCGACGCGTCCGCTCTTCTGCATCCCGCACCCGGACTCGAGCGCGTTGACCGCGGAGTCGTACGAGCAGAGAAGAAAAGATCTGAAAAGACAAGAAATGTGAGTGCTACGCCTCAATCGGATCGAGTCCGGGTGACTGACCTGGGAGGTAGAATGTATGGAGGCAAGCTGGATCGAACACGTAGGTGTTCGTGTGGTCGAAGGCAATGGTACATCGGGTGTGTGTAAAGTTTGTGGCAGCAAAGTCGATCCTGTACTTATTGTAAGCGTGACGCCGTGCGCGGGACGCAATGACGCACCAGCACCCAAGATTGAATGGCGAGAGGGCCGTCAGATAGCGGGGAACTCGACATTAGCGCGCGCGAGTCGGGGTGCCTATTGACACGTACCTGGAGACGTGCGATGTGCTCCATCGCATCGCTGTCAAAGCCGTCGTCACGACGGCGTTGCGCAGCTTGCTCGCTCAATTCGGGAGTTGGGTGAGGCGGCCGGTGGGTCGAGGCAGGGCACTGAGACGTCGGGCTTGATGTAGGTGGTATACACAGCGATTCGACTCAGTGGCAGTGCCGGCTCCAACCTGGAACCGGCACTGCCACCGACATGTAGCCCGGCCCCATGATAGGGACTCTGGCCTCGACACCCCGCACTGCGTCGCCGAGCTCTGCCCTGCACACGACGACAGCATTGCCCTGGGACTCATCCTCGTCCCACGCTTCAAGTTCTCCCGACGTCGCCCGGCAAGAATTCGTCTGCATGGTGGACTGCAGGCGTAGATGATTTAACCTATCTTTCTGAATCTGACTGCCGCATTCTGGCTCCTCCTTGTTACTTCTGATAATGAACAGTTCACTACTGAAAAGGATATCGTTGAGAGAAGTGTCCTGATCAAGAACATGCTCGAGGGTGCGCAGTTGCTCTAACTTACCATTGTCACTCTCTTACTGTCGGTGAATCTGACCCGTCCATTCCTCTGCCCAATGTCTCGGCCAGTGTGCTGCAGAAGGAAGCACAGTCTTGAATTCGCCAGACGAAAATCGACCCTAGTGACATGTACTCGAGTATTGCGAGCACCACCGCGGAGAGCCCCTGCCTGTGGCCGATTCTGAGCAGTCCCAAGATGAGACCCGTAAACGAACTATGGACATCTCTGAATGGGACCAAAAGTTCATCGCGGTCGACCAGGAGATGCTCTTCGAGTTCATCCTCGCCGCCAACCACCTCGATCAAGCCTGCCTTCTCTTTTTACATACTGATTATGCCACAGCGACGTCGGCTGCAAGACCGTAGCCAACATCGTCAAGGGCAAGACCCTGGAGGAGATCCGCAAACTCTTCAGCATTGTCAGCGACTTCACTCCCGAAGAGGAGGTTCGTGATTTCATTGTCTTTCCTAGTCTTTTCCTCTTAACGTCCACGCTTGCAGGCCCAGATCAAGAAGGAAAACATGATTGTCGCGTTTTTTGGCCGCGTTCCACCCATTGACTTTTTTATAGGAATGGGCAGAGGACCGATGAGCGGTGTTCGAGCCGAGTCGATTTGAGCAGTTATCTGTGTCGTTGCGCTCTCGAATAGTTTGAGGCTCTGTACGAGAAATACGGGAAGGAGGGCCGTGCGCGCAAGTCGATCCCAGCACAGAAGCTGTGGTACGCGATCCTCGAGGCTCAGGTCGAGACCGGGGAGCCATTCATGCTTTACAAAGATGCTGCCAACTGTAAACAGTTCTTTTACAATTTATCTTCTACTACTAACCATCTTGCCGCGAAATCCAACCAGAAGAACCTCGGAACGATCAAGTCGTCCAACCTCTGCAAGTACACTCTGCCCCCGACGAGACTGCTGTCTGCAACCTTGCGTCCATCTCGCTTCCAAGCTGCATCTCGAACGGCAAATACGACTTCCAGCGCCTGCATGACATCGCCAAGGTCGTGACGCACAACCGCGTCAACTACTACTCTATCCCTGAGACGCGGTGGTCAAACATTCCGGTGTGGGTGTGCAGGGCCTCGCCCTCCGGATGCCATTCGAATCCCCCGAGGCCAAAGAACTTAACCAGCAAATCTTCGAGACCATCTATCATGGCGCCTTTGAGGCGGGCGCGGAACTCGCAGAGAAGGAGAGCCGTACGAGACCTACGAGGGCAGTCCAGTCTCGCGAGGTGAACTCCAATACAATATGTGGGGCGTCACCCGAGCGCGCTGTGGGACTGGGACAGCCTCAAGGCCAAGATCGCAAGGACGGGGCTGCGCAATTCGCTACT
Organism: Mycena haematopus; assembly: GCA_029281435.1. Lineage (NCBI taxonomy): Eukaryota > Fungi > Basidiomycota > Agaricomycetes > Agaricales > Mycenaceae > Mycena > Mycena haematopus. The sequence goes on along the minus strand of JARJCV010000175.1, from coordinate 2,594 downwards.
GACCGCGCCGATGCCGACTGCGTTGACGAGCCAGATCCTCGGCAACAACGGGTGCTTCGAGCCGTACATGAGCAACATCTACACGCGGCGCGTCCTGTCGGGCAAGTTCCAGGTCGTGTGCCCGTGGCTGCTGCGCGAGCTCGTCGACCGTGGGTTGTGGGACGAGAACTTGAAGAAGGTGCTCATCGCGCACCGCGGGTCCGTGCAGAACATCCTGACGATTCCGACGACGTCAGGGCGATCTACAAGACGGTATCGGAGATCAGCCAGAAGCACATCCTGGAGCTCGCGGCAGACTGCGGGGCGTTCATCTACCAGAGTCAAAGTATGTATGTGCATTTGTCAGCGTGTACATTCGTCTGAAGTTCTTATCGTCGTGCTAATTATCATTTTTAGTCCTGCATGACCTGCACTTCATTCACACCGACCTCAAGCCGGAAGAGATTCTCCTTGTCTGGGAACGGCATGTAGCGCAAGGCGAGGATCAAGCGGGGCGTCGTGCAGCGAGGTGAGGGTCGAGTGGGGCGGCGTGGAGCGCGAGGTGAGGCGAGGGTCGAGTGGGGCGCCATGCGCGTGCGAGTGGGCGTCGTGCGCGTGCGAGTCGTGCGTGTGCGAGTTTTCGTTTCGTTTCGTTTCTTCAACCTGACTGACCTCCGCCCACTCGAATCCCTCCGCGTCGATTACTTACAACCACCGGCATCCCGTGCTGAGTTGGTGCCTGCAAATTTCACCAGCTGCCACGCGTCGAGCGAGCCGAATCGAATGCCACACGAGGTATGTCCATTTCTTTCTATTTTTTCTAACTTCTCTCCCTAAAGTGCGTAGGTGCAATGATAATCTCGGCCCGTCACACACCACAAACGTGACGCCTCGTCTCAATGCCCGTGAGCCCGCAGAAGCATTACCAGAAATCTCGGGGACCCAAATGTTCCCGCCTCCTCCATCCTGGCGATCGGGACGTCTTGGCAATTCGGCGCCTTCACGCGAGGACGACTCGCGTACCACGATGCGGAGCGCGTTATGCGACAACTCGACAAAGTCGCGCGGATGCAGAACACGATTGTGTACGCGGAGAAGATATGGCACGAATCGGAGGAGCGCGTGGGCCATCTCTTGCGATGGTGGGGCGGGTGCTTCTCGCATTGAGCTGGGGCCATCATCACACAAGATGGAGCATTGCAGGCACTCGGAGTATGGTATTCATTGAGTAGTAGATATCATATGAAGTGCTATCTAATAGAACGAAGAGTAATGTACAATAACGATTATCGAACTAGTGTACTGGACAAGAGGGTATTTTAGTTAGCAAAAATGGACAGTAGTAATGTGTTCGCGAGGGTATTGTAGTTAGTTGGCTGAAATGTACGAGAATGAGAGTGATTCAATCGGTATATTCGTAGAGCTTGGGGCAGTTGTCGAGATCGACTTGTTTGAGAGCGGCGGCAGATTTCTCAGCGCCGTGTGCCTCCGATGAGGGCAATGGGCTGTCGAGGTGTACGAAAGGGCCATCCTCAGCCCAGAGAAACTGAATTCCCAGGTATATGTCGTATAATTTGCAATAGTAGCATCCATATTCTCTGAAGCTCTGTGTCAGTAATGAGGAGAATTGATAATTCAGGCTACCTGTGCTGCACTTCCACTTTCGGCGAGCAATCGATTTTGCGCGGAATAACGCTTCTGCTTTTTATTGAAGGTATCATCTGTCCAGCCGAAGGATGTTATAACATCGTGGGCAGCGATTCGAGTGTCTTTCCCATCCTCGAGTCGAATCGGCTGGGACGACTTGAGATTTTGGCTCAAATCAAAACCGAGTTGCACCAGAATCTGTTGCATCGCATAAAAGCAGCGGCCCAGGGACGCCAGTGAAGACCCGCGCGTTCCTTTCGGTGCTCTAGCCTTTAACTCCAAGTCGTTGAAGCTTGGAATGGTCTGTCGGCACCAACCCAAAATGTCATCGGCTTTGGGACGACTTGGAAGGTTGAGCAGGGTAGGGTGATGGCTCGCGAGAGTGGCGACGAGATGGAGAAGCCGAAGTCGAGTGGTGGCGAGATGGAGGAGCCGAAGCCGAGGAGGAGCTGGAAGAAGGGAAGATCGGTGTCTGCAGACCAGTCTCCATTTCTGAGGCAGGCATAAAGTTAGGGGTAGGCCCAAATGACTCGGGGGGATGCCATGTTCGGGTGAAAGCAATAACGAAGGAACGAGAGGGATGTGACCGATCGTAAAAATGAGGATAAAATGAGATTTGGGCACGACATCCATAGTCGACCATGTTTGAAAGAAATCATTTGCTTGTGGGCCAAGCCCAGTAGCAGCAGGCACATCGGCTGCATCGTCGAACTGGATGGATGGGATGACCGACGAAAAACTCTGCAGAGGACCAAGTTCTCTGAACCCATTCAGAGTTCTCGGTAAGTATCCTGGCCGAAGTCAAGAGTCCTGGTTGTCGCAACCATGATCGTTGGGATCTTGATGTGATGCTTTCACGATTGCTACAATCTTCGGAGGGACCGTGACACGACGGAAATCAATAAGATAGTCGATGTGAGATCGAAGAGAAGTATTAATGCGAGGACTGTGGTACACAGAGATGTCCC
>JARJCV010000174.1:0-94633 GCA_029281435.1 Mycena haematopus | reverse complement strand
ATTGCCACTCTGTGCTCCTTCTCAAAAAGTTGTATGCCTGAGAGTGGATGGAAGAAGGCGGCCTCGGCTTCGGTCCTCCTGTTGACGGTGTTGGCGAACTTTTTCAATATACGCTGACAGCCCAAGGTATGAGAACGAACTCGAGATGCGATATGGAAAGGCCGACCTTCTCCCAGTCTGCTTCTGGCACTCCCACAAACGGTGGGGATTTGAGAATTTCGTTCTTGATCAAGTCCTTGTAGGCTGTGAATTCTGTCGAGGACAAACTTTCGGATTTAGCCAGTATTGCGGGCAGAAAGCGAGCGATGTGTTGCGTTTGGTCCGATGTGAACTTCGATTGAGTACTCATGATAGTGTGAGTGAGATTCAGAAGGAGCGACAGGGGCGATACCGTAGTAATCTCTGCCCCTTTATCAGAGATTCTCAAAATTGAAATTACTTGTAAGAGAAATAATTGAGTCATTGAGTCGATATATTAATTTGAGTCTTGAGCGCTTGAGCGCTCGAGTATGACGAATAACTTGCGGCCTGCCAGCAAATCAGGGTTCCGCCCCCTGAACGACATGGTACGGCGGGCTGAATTGTAACCTCTGGTGCTTGTATCCAACCACCGATACAAGCACCATTATTAGCCTCGTTCTTCAACATCTGAACTCGCTCCTCCATTTTCGGATCTGAACATCTAGTGGTCGACGCTTTCAAGTTCTCAGATTCAACAACCCACGTCTGCGTTGTTGGATTCTACCACGGAGATGCGTCTCCTTACTGGTTGTCGTAACTCAAAACTCACGCATGTGTTCTTGGATTCAACCACCGAGGTGCGTCTCCTCACCGGTTGTCGTATTTCAAAACTCACGCATGTGTTCTTGGATTTGACAACCGGCAGCCCTTTATCTCTGGGTTGTTGAATTGTCACACCGAGGAGCAATTGCTCTTCAGGTGCGTGCATTCCGCGCCTTCGGTTCTTGGATCCCACCACCGAGGCGCGCACGCCTCCCGGTTATCGTATCTCAAAACTCGCTCACGCTGTGCCCTGCGTTCTCGAAGTACAAACAGCCTCAAGGCGTGCTATCGGTTGGTGGATACCACAACCAAGAGGTATGTTGATTTCTTGGTTCTTTAGACTTGTTCTTGGATCCAACGACTTGTTCTTAGATTCGCTGCCGTTCGCTCGTCACACCCCAGCCGCCGCTGTCAATGCCGCCTTCCACCTCGATTTCCGCGCCTGCGACGCCCACGGCGACCTTCGCCACCGCCGGTCCTCGCCGCCTTCTGTCGCGGGAACCACACGACTTCGCCGCTGCTGCTGCCGTCCACGTTGGCCTCCACGTCTAATTTTGCGAACGATTTCCGTGCCTACAACACTCACGGCGACTTTCTCCACCGCCGCTGCTGTCCACGTCGCATTCCATTGTGGCTTCGCCGCCGCTGCTCCCGTGTTCACACCTGACCAACAAGCGTGGACCGTCTCTCGTGTAGCGGTATCGTTAGTGCATGCAGGCGCAGGTTCGGGCCGCGTCGCAGGTGAAACAACAGCAGCAGGTGGATATAGCGGGGCTACTAGTGCAGACCATGTTGTAGAGATGCCAATGCATTTGTTTTTTAAAGCAACTAAATGAATAATGAATACATAAGGACGAGTGAGATACTGCTACTCGAGTGGCTCTGCAATAGGCTCTATGCCACAGGCCTTCCAAAAGGTGCGGTGGGTGAAGTGCGCAATGGCGATGCGCTGCCCGTTGCTGAACGCCTCGACTTGGTGCGGAAGGATCTTTCCCCGTACCATAATGATACTCCCGTCCGTGTAGCGCATGCGGAGGTTGAGGCAAGGAATGTAGAGCTCGCCTCCAGTGAAAGGGCCCAGTACGACCAGGACAGCCCAACCTTTCTTGTGGTCGGACTTGTCAGGATGAAGGGGGGTTTGTCGATTGTACATGATCTCGCGGCCTTCCATCAGCAGAGGGTCGCCAGCTGCGAGGACCTTGTAAGAGCGTAATTTCTCTTTGGCCACCAAATCTCTTTCCTGCAGTTGGCGGAAGTGAGTGGGATCGACATACTCGATGAGACTATTGATGCGGTGTGAGAGGAGATGGAGAAGGGGGATTAACTCCATGCTGGCGTTGAAGGCTCTACCCGTCTTGAGCACATCAGCGGATACGGTGGGCTTCGCGTTCTGAGATACTGTCAGTAAATATTAATACCAGGACAAGCGGCAGGAAACATACCTCGTGGCCGATTGCACACCACGCCCGGGCCATTTTGAACAATCCCGCAATCTGGCCCGCCACCTCATGGTAAGACGAGACATGACCCCTCCCTTCACCGTCTGCGCCGCCGATCTTAGGAAGTTTACCTTCAAGACCATCATTCACGAACGAGACCAGTTGGTCAAATAGTAGATTCTGGACGACAAATGTGAGCTCTGTTCATAAAATATGCAGCAAAAGACTTGCGCTAGCTCTTGACTTGATAGCGCCCGGCAGATGCACAACGAGAGCGTAGCCATCGTTGCTGACTGCGATCCGCGGGGTATCGTCCATCCACACGTGTGCAGGTGGTTGGATAGCAGGTGCACCACGAGGTTTCTTGGGAGCTAACTGTTTCTTGCCGTTTACCGCACGCTCGAAGTTGAACCGGTCCATAACGACTTTTATTACAATCAATGTTGGAATGTATACATAGACGAGTAGTAAGACACACCTTTGTTCTCCTTTGCGTCCTTGACTAGCCTCTTCATTTCGCGTCGTAAGTCCTTTGACAGTGTCTCCAGGTGTTTCTCCGACATCTGGGAAGGATCCTCGATGCGTGCACGCTTGGCAGGAGGGTGGTCAACCTCAGGGGAGGGTGATCGAGGACGCAGCAGAGAGTTGGTGAGTTTAGCGCTGGGAATGAAGAAGTGTTTCATCGTGGGGTGCATGGTGGCCGGGTGGCAGGGATGACTGTGGATTGTGTTTTGCGGAGATAGCACCCAGGCTTTATAGGAAAATGGTAGGGTCAGCGACCACAATTGTTCTCAGCCAAAATTTTCCTGCCCATTGATACAAACCACAAAGCGGTCAAAGAAAGAAGACAATAGCCGCAACTTGCCTGTTTCAATCGGCAATTCTGTGGCCACAAAAGCGAAACCAATCGACTTCAAAGTGTACAATGTTGTGAACATCGGTGGCATCCCAAAAACATATATAAGGGCTCCTGCATCTCTCTCATTTCCCCGTCTTCGTTCAGCGACACGGTCTGCCGTCCCTCATGCTGATCAGACCCCCTCTTGACAACTACGTGTTGCACCGAATGTCAGAGGCAGACCACAGTTGTGATGAGGGGACTTGATTGCATCTCCCCTCTTCATGAATCTGTTGTAAAATTGGGTTCTTGATTCTACGAGTACGTGTTGCACCGAAAGTCGATGATAGAGTAATTGTTGTGCCACCTTGATTGATTGCATTCAATGGTGGCATACCTCAATTGCCATGTCCCCTTGTCTTCCTGTTCTGAGTCGGACAGTGTTCACAACAATATTGTGCGTTCATAGCATGTTTCATCATGTGACCGTGTTTCGTCAAGTGACCGTGTTTCACACTCTTGTAGTATACATTCGCCGTACAATGTTATGTAAATTTCCGTCACAAGCTGTTGCCCGTCGACACTAAATATTTCTTCGACCAGAAAAATCAGAGACAACTCCGCAGTGTTCCTGGAATATCCTCAAATACAAACAAGTCTGTTTTCCAAGTCACAATAGCGAACCACTAAACACCGTAATAATTTCGCCTCTGTCGCCGACTTCGACATACGGCTCGTACTCGAGCCTAGGCCCGATTCCTTAGCATCCGACTCTCAGCTACTCACCCACCGAGTCCTCGTACACATCGGCTTGCTCCCACAGTCCCCACACATACTGACAAAGCTTTCTACAGGTTTACTACCGGAGCTTTCGGGTCGAACGCGTAAACGGCGACAGTGCACCGAAGCACAAGTCCGCAGCTAGCAAAACCATCAGTACGACGAGCGCTCTCGGCTCAGCAGCAGCCCCGCTCAACACCCACGACATCGTCCTCCAGACGCAGAGGCCGTGCAGGAGCGCTGTTTGTTGACTCGTCCAACGACGCCGACCCTCAAGACGACGCCGGAGCTCATTCGAAGCGAGAAATCCGGCGATGACGCGTTGTCGCGATGTAAAACGCCCCGACAACCCGTTCATGTGATGTAGAACGGCTTAAAGCCCACCCTTCTATGAGCAAACGCCTCGGGATCCCTTGAATTCTCTCGAGAATCCCCCAAGAACAAATATGCCATCGGCTTGGTCGGTACGTGTCCACCATTTTAATTTTTACTTCCCTTGCTCAACCCAGTCTCTCCAGATGAAGCTGCCAAGTCCAATCCCACAGATGGAGTACACAATTGCTGTCTCCCGTTTCACTCCTCACTCGGCCATCTCCGCAGCCACCCATACCTATCATGATCGACCCCGCCACGCTCTCTTCGCGAGCGTTGACGTCAGCAGCGAGCTTGACGGCATTGAGGAGCAGCAACGTGCCAACAAGCACCACCGCAACGAGCATTGCTCGGCGAGCGACCCGCCGTCGAGTGCAGTCGGCTACAGCTTATACGCGAATGGGCACACAGAGGGCAGGCTCTGCCTCTTCGACGAAGATCGCCCTAGAGCAACCCAACTCAGCGGCTTCGACCTTGTCGACGTTGCGCTGGAGCCTGGTAGGTACATGTCGATTCCCGTTTGCGCTTGTTCTAACTCGCTCTCATAGGCAAATTTCGCCTCTGTTGCCGATTTCGACATACCTAGGCCCAACCCCTTCGCCTCCGACTCTCAGCTACTCACTGATGTCCATCGAGTCTTTGTAAAACTCATCGGCGCCGTTCCTCCCCGTACGGAGACGCGCCGATCGATGAGGCGAGTGGAGGGAAGCCGACGCGGAGGCAGACAAGGATCTGTTGTCCCAACACCAACGGTGAACCCCGCGCTGGCGTCTCCTCTCCTGCGATTCAAGACGCGCTGTCGCAGAGCACATTCCCGACACGCACGCTGCCCGCCGCCACGTTTAACGCCAGCGCACTGGAGGAGCAGGCCGAGGAGCGCACATCTGCGCGTCCTTCCAACGCTCCATCCTCACACATGGTGAACGGACGGACAACGCCAATGCGTCGGGAACTCCCTATCCACGTAGCAGCACACCTACGTACCTGACTCAGTTTCCCTTGGCCGCATACGCACACATCGCCAACGACGACTCCACCCCCTACTCTCCATCCTTTTCCATCTCCTTCTCCATCTCCATCTCTGCACCTCACTTAAGTCGCACATTGCAAGCACCGCGTCGCGCATCACGTATCTCCGCACCAAACAACAACCAGCGTCTACCCACCTGCAGACGAGGACAACGCTGAACACAACTGATATGGATGGGTGGAGCAGACACCGCTGACGCGGATCTCAGGCGCGTAGATGTAGCGGTCAGCGGCTCGGCGTCGGTCATATGGATGTAGCCGACGTCAAGGCACATGGGTGGCAGCATTGGCTCGAAGCCTTGCACGGGGCGGGATGCATGCAAAGAGGTGGTAGTTATCATAACTTTCACCGCTGTTTATTTTTTGCTTTCCGCAATAATGTACCAACTCTTTGTTTTGTCGTGCCTACATTACCAACTACATTACCAATGTACGACTCATGCATTGCAAGACAGGGGAAGACTCCTATACCCTTTCCTTCCCCTTCGACCATGGGTATTACAACTTTCTGGGAGGTAAGAGATGTTGTTTGCTTGACATTTTGCTGCCACTAACGGGAAGTAGATTGTCAAGGCGGCTGCACAAATCATGTCTCTCAAAGAACTTTGCGCTAGAGAAGGCTTTCTCGAGAACCGTCGGGAAATTGGGACAATAATCATCGGTGTTGACGCCTGGTAAGCCCCGACATAGAAATAGTTTTCATGAATTGCACTCATTAGCCTCTACAGTCTCTGGTTAACGCAATGTCAGGCGGTATTCCACAAACCGCGCCACGCCCAAATAGGCAAGAACCCCGAGCTCAAGGCGCTTTTTTACAAACTGGCAGCTTTAAATCAAGCTGGAATTACTGCTGTCTTTGTGTTCGACGGGCCTAACAAAGCGGCCGTCAAACGCAACAAGCAGGTTAAGGCTAAGCCGCACTGGCTTGTTGCGGAATTCACCAAGTTGATAGACCTGTTCGGGTTCCACCACCACATGGTATCAATATTTATACCGTTTTCCTCGAAGGTTACCGTTGTTAATATCATTCTAGGCACCAGGCGAAGCCGATGCGGAACTGGGCTACCTTGATTATTTCGGCTGCATCGACGGAATTTTAACAGACGACGGAGACGTCGCTGTTTTTGGTGCTCGTCGTATCTTCAGAAAGTCGGTGATTTTCTGTTCCAGCATATTCCAGGACGCTGACGACGATTAGGATGAATAAATCCGACAAGGACGAAATTACAGTTTATACTTCCGAGTCGATACAGAACAACATAGGCCTCACGCGCGGGGCATTTTACTGCTTGCTATCTTGGGCGGCGGAGATTATGATCTGGTATGTCTTTCCATATTCTTGTCGCAATTAACTTAGAATAACGCCCATCTAGGTCGGGCTTCCTGGCTGCGGGTCACAGATTGCACATGCCCTTGCTCGCTGTGGGTTTGGAGACTCGTTGCTTACGGCCTGCGAGAACATGGTAGACTCCAAGCTCGAGGATTTCCTCGTGCAATGGCGTGATGATCTTCGCACGGAGCTAGCCACAAACTCCTGCGGCTTTTTGCGAAGCAAACAGAAAGCCCTTTCCTCCAAGATACCTGAGACGTTCCCCAGCCTTCGCGTTCTTTCTTTGTACGTTCGGCCGACCACTTCGTGGTCGGCTGGCTTCGTTCCTCCTCCTACGGAAAATTGGGTTGTGAAGCTCCCCGCCCTTCCCGAGTTGGCTGTGTACTGCAAGAGCGAGTTTGACTGGAAACCCGCCATCATTGTGGATAAATTTGAGCGCCTGATTTTCTCGGGCCTTTTTACACGCCGACTCACTTTGGTATTTCATGTTCTACTCTTCGACCTCGGTAAAACTAATTGCTTCATTCAATTCAGCCTTTGAATATCAATCAACAAATTCATGTCATCAATGGCTTTATACAGGAAGGACATCCACCGTTATCTGCCTTTCTGAATATTATCCGAGTTTCCCAGGCCACCGCCGAGACTTCGAAGAAGTACCAGGTCAAGATTGCGACCGGAGGACTCAGTCGGTTGACCCTCTCTGCTCTTCATGCTCCCTTTTCCGCTGCTGGATCTGCCTCGACAACTGTGAATGCATGGATTGCGGCACCGTTGATGGAGCATTACTTTCCTTTGATGGTGAATGCATTCAATAAAGCTCTAGTGAGTACACATCTGGTCTACGCCTGCGTTGCTGAGTGTTTTTCCAGCATTTGCCTCTTCTCCCCGTACCTTCTGCCATGCCGGCCGCTGCGGCACCTTCAATGGACTTCAAAGAGAGTCGTAAGACACAGCCCAGTGCTGTCAAGTGGCTGGGAAGTATTGACGTTGCCGACGACAAGGGTGAAGGTGGCTCGAAAGGGATGCCGATGGGTGAGCGCGAAGTTATTGATTTGACTGGAGATTCAGAGAACGACGAGATGGACACCGATCTCATTAACTTGGACTCGGATTAGCTACTGTTATGTTTTTCCACTACATTCTAGCCTCAAAGATAGCGAGGAAATAACACATCTTTGTGCCACCTTGAAGAATTCGACATTGAAACAAAGCTGCAATTAGCCGAACTCCTAAAACTTTCCTCAGTTTGCTACTCTCATAAATGGGGCGTTCACCTTCGACGGCCGCCGCAAAGAAAGCTACTACGCAAACCAAGAAATCTAGGGCAAAGAAAGCTGCCACCGCCGAGTTTGATGTCCTGCAGAGCAAAAAAGCAGCTGTCCACAACGAGTTCAGCAACGCAAAGAGGACGAAGGCGGCTTACAAGGGCTATATTTCTCGTGCAAGGGCCATCATCGCAGATGTAGTCAAGGAACGTCAGGCGAAGGAAAAGGCTCACCCAGGCTGGAAGTGTCCTGAAGGCATCGACACCAAGCTTCTCGCAGTGACATTGGAAGGAACTCCGAACAAGCACTCAGCCATGGCCTTGGAGCTTTGCATCACTCAGAAATGTATTGTTGAAGGGCTTACAAAAAGTACGGCGGAAGGTTTTCACGGGGCTTGGGCAAAATATTGGGATGAATTGTGAGTTACTTTGCATCGCTGACATTGCGTCAAATATTGATAAAGCTGTTAGGCCATGAGGGAAATATAGTGGTGCCTACAAGTTTGACGAGGAATCAGGCAAGGTGACCGTAGGGAAAAATTTCATTTTCCCGGTCCGCGATAGAACAAAACATGGTCCCAAAAGCCGATTTTCATTCAGGAAAAATGCGTACAGTGCAGCGCCACGACGACGACGGCTTGAGCAGCTCCCGATGCAGTGTCGAGAGACGTAGTTCGGGCCCGTCGTGGACCCCACTATACCGGTGTGCTGGCCTGTCGGCTCGATAATGCCCGATGACGAGGACACTCTGTGAATTAATTTATTAAAGAAAAGGAGAACAATATATTGAAAAGAACCCCGAATGTTATAGTCTATGTGCAATCTATGCGCAATTGCAAGAACGGGGTGTAATGGACTGCGCACAGCGAGTGAGAAATTTGGTGTAGCAGGCAAGTCCCAGCCGAGATCTCAGTTAGACGAAAGGTGCGATCACTGAGCCTCGGCGACAACACTCGAGTCTCTACGAATTGTAGCCACTGAGTCTACTCTGTAGCCTCGGCGACGCGCATCCATCTTGACGCTTGCTGGGAGTGGTCGTTCGCAAAGGACAATGCCTTTGAAATGGTCCACTAGCAAATTGGCTGAGGAGTTTTCCGGGACTTTCCCATCGATGTTGTAGCTGGACGACTGTCGATTAGTTAGCCGAAGTCGAAACTTCGAGTGTAATGGAGCGCGCACGGCAAGGTTCAAGTCGACGAAAGATGTGATCACCGAGCCTCGGCGACAACGCTCGAGTCTCCGCGAACAGAGCACGGAGTCTACATCGTAGCCTCGGTGATGCTCATCCATCTGGAGGCTCGACGACGCTCGAGGGCCTTCGCTTTCCAAAGGTCCATAGCGTGGTACGAAACAACCCGACAGATTAGTAAGCCCACGCACAGCCACACTCAAGACGTCGAAGTCAAGTCTGAACGGCATCTACAGCGTATGTATATAGAAATGAAGAGGAGTACGTTTTGGAAGGAGCCCCGTAAACTAGAGTCTATGCACAGTTGCATGAACGACCGCAGTATGTACACTTGGTCTGTAAGGGTCGATTAGGATTGAAAAAATCCCTCCTATCTACCATAGGCGCGTCATTTCCACTCAGTAGATACTTGACGATGGTCAAGGAAGTGAATTCGATACTCCAGCCACCCCATTCACATATCTCTCGTATGTGCCATCGCCGGTAAATGTGGAGGTATTGGCAGCCCCCCCTGCGGAATGAATGCGTGCCATATGGATAGGGGTCTACCCCAATATCGAGGAGATGGTTCCGAAACATCTCCAAAAACTCGGCAGAGGACTAGAGTAAGATTTGAGCCATAGAAAACTAGCGAGATTGCAATTAAAACTAACCATGGGCTCTTTCTTGTCCGTCATGAGGCGGTCGTTCAAGCCAATTTTGGGGAAAAGGTACCCTTCGGTGATGTTGCTTGCACGAATCCATTTGGCGTATGCACGGACTGGACAAAGATGTGCGTCCCGTTCAGGCAGCATCCATAAGTAGAAGGGTTTGATCCCTGTTAGCTGGAGTTCGTCAGAGCTGGCAGTCAATGGATAGGCCTAACCTCCAGTTTGGTTTGTTTTTCGAAAGGGTAGATTCACAATGATAAGCTTCTCGTTATAAGGGTCTATCCGGATATCGTGTGCTTGGATGTTGAGGACTTCGTCGACACGGAGGAGGCAGTGGAACGCGATAAGATACGCGCACCAAGTGAGGAGGCGCGCGCGAGCTCCTTCCCACTTTCTGCAATTCACTGCACCCAAACGCCGGACCTCTGACCGCCCATCCTCGTGCATAAAGTCGTACATTGTTTCGAGCATGGGCTAAGAAAAAGGTCAACCACTGAAAGGAAGGATAGCGAGGCATATAACTGGCGTAATTGCACGAGCGCTCGTCGCAACCTCTCCAGCTTGCACCTAGGGGTGCAGATCAGTGGCTGCAGAAAGCAGGGATGGAATTTGTCGACTGACCTTCCGACGCTTCAGACTCGTCATATACTGCGAAACTAGAGGGGATACAGACGGATTGCCCGTCCATTTCCCGGTCGCGTCGTTCTTTCGCCATGGGACATTGCCCTGGTTCTCAACCTGGCCAAAATTCCAGCTCGCTGCTGCGCGCATCTTTTGTGCGTTGGCGAAAGATAGTCGAATCTCCCCCGGGTCACGCAAGGTTCCGTCAACACGTACGCGATCACAGCTGGAATCAAGGCTGAAATTAAAATGAAGCCTCGGCACAAAGGGGAACTGTACAAGTGCATAATCCACGCCGCGATCCACTCTGGCATCTTTGCGTGCGGGGTGGATGTGAAGACGGCCTCGCCAGGCTGGATGTTCCCTGTGTCCATGAGGAAACTTGCGAAATTGCGTCCTAGTCTGAGACACAGTGAGCCACGAACACGGTGAATTTGCCAAAACTTGCCGCTTGTAGCCCGCGGCCGTCTGGTCATTGACAGACTGAGCCATGGCTCGAATGTGCTCTGAGTCCGGAATTAAAACCTTGTCCTTGACGAGGCTGGCAATGTCGTGTGGGTGGTCTGTGTCCATACCCTCATCAGGGGGAGGGCCCATGGCGTGACGCTCTGCGTCGAGATCATCAGCGGCCTCGAGAAGCACAAGCGCTCGCCGCTTGTAGTCCGCGGATGTCTGAATGTTGGGGTCGAGATTGAGACTTGTCCCTGAGGATAGCAATGTAATTATCGTTGGGCTATCCGGACCCATACCTTCGATACCCTCAGCTGTGGGAAGGCTCAGTGCAGCCTGAAGCTCGAGTTCATCGACTGCATCAAAAGCCACGACCTGGGCCTCTTGATCTTCGGAAAGCTTGATAGCAAGAGCTACAGCGTCAGTAAACGAGGACGACATTCCAAAGGGGTTTGGAGGTTGAGTTCCATCTGAAACTACCAAGATGTATGAGAATCGATTAAGCAAGGCACAAGATCGTCGGCTTTGGGTCAAGGTGCAGCTAAGGCAAACAGACAGCACACAGCCATAGTAACGAATTTTTCTAGATGCCGACCAGGGTAACTTGAATGAAACGCCACTTCACTCTGGCTCCCCGATTCCGTCCCAGAATATGGGAAAACTAGACTTGAGCTCGGTGGTGCAATTTGGTGCTATTGAGGTTCGTGCACGCCAGTTGCACGCCACAGCAGCCTTTCAAAGGGTCTTGCCCTCCAAATGGCGTGTTAGCTGCAAATTTGGACACGCAAATCGAGTTCTGTCGGGCTTGCCTGTCAGAGCTCGGTAGTGGTCCGATTGAAATACACGCCACAAAAAAGGCCTTCACGAAGGTCCTGGAAATGACTTGTCTGTCGCAAACTTTGACGCCACACCGAGTTCTGCAGGGCTTGCCTGCGAGAGCTGAGCGCTCCGGTCAACCGATTGAATCAGTCATGGGTCACGAGACTCCGTCTTTTTTTCTTTGGTTTCTGCATTGTATACCGCAACAAGTAAACTAACTACTAAGATGCGGTGGCCCTCGGGCGGCCGAATAAATATGAATAAGTACAGTCGGAGTGATTCTATCGAGCGTGGTATAGATTCTGGCCGAATGCGGGACGAGACTCCGTCTTTTTGGCTTCATCAAGAAAGTTCGGTCGAATATACACAGATATTGAGTACAATGTAGATACACACGTCGCAGATGCGTAGAAAAATATCCCAAGACCGTGGAAAGCCACTCTGAATTTATTTGACGAGAACGAAAGCGCGAGACGACTCAAGAGCAGGGTGAAGCTAGACGTTGGAACATCGTCGCGGAGATTTTCTCGTGCGAGGCCAGTGTCCATCTCAAGTTCTTGTCGAACTTGATGTTGCTTTTCCACTGCACGTTTGTTGACAAGCGAGTGGATTTCCCACTTTCGTATTGACTCCGCTTCTTCAAAAACCAGTCCTCGCACGCGGGTGACCACCATCCTGGATATAGACCGCCCGATTGCCACGCAGACGGTGTGGGCCACCATGAAATTTGTCGGGTTTGCTCAGATAATCCCCCAGCGTTCAGGGAGACAGCGATGGTTCCGTCTTTCCGTTGATCTATTTTGCCTGTAACAATTGAGCCACAAACTACTGGGTAAGGAGGCAATTCCGACACACCAGTCGCGATATGATAGACGCCACAGAGGAGCTCGATTTCGCGCTGAGCGAGACCCTGGAACCAATAAGCACAGTCCGACCGACGATTCCACAGGCAGTCAGCGAACTCAGGGATTCCGTTGTCGAGATTATGCAGGAGGTCGTCGAGGTATGTTTCTGGGAGAGCTAAACGGGCCACTAAGCCGCCATACTGGAGTGCAAGGAAGCCGCGGCGTGTGTGAAGGAGCTGAAAGTTCAGTTGTGTTTGGTAAGCGAAGTAGTCATCCATATCTGGCTCGTATCCCTGAGGGCGGAAGCCCAGGCCACCAAAGACATCGACAGCTGGGCGATGATGTGGAGGACTCAGTGACGGGGCTTCGATGGTGGTACTGACAAGAGCGAGGCGAAACGACATCCCACGGGAAACTAATCGCTCGACGACATGATCAATGGTTGGACCCCAACGTTGCCGAAGGATTTCGAAAACATCCGTGGGTGATTCGATTAGGAGCACACGACTGTCGATGAGCGGTTTCCCGCGGTCCCGGAGAACATAGTAGTTCACCCGCACCTCATCGAGCATGTTCCCTGCCGTCAGCGGTCTCGACGTTTCATGTTGATTCCACAATTCTTCGTAGAGAATGTCGAAATGTGTATTGCCCGGTTGGGCGTAGGTCGGGTTCTGATGGAAATCGAGCAATTTCCTGTCGACCAGGCCAACATGCTGCGCCTCTGGATCCATGCACTGCCCGAAGAATGTCTGCATGACAAGCGAGATTGGAGCCGTTGGTAGCCCAATCAGGTTCTGCACGGTTTTGACGGATGGAAGACGAGGGGGAACTCGCCAGTATTTCTCTCCGACCAAGCCAAAACGATAATACAGGGCCTTCTGGAGAGTAGGAGCTTCGTTGGTGATTGGTTCATACACTGGATCATAATCGGGATCGCCGGTCCAAGTGGGCTGGTAAGCGGAGAGGGTCTTCTTCACCGTGTTATTGGATGGGCCACGGAGATTGGCGAGTATCTCAGTAGGATACAGCTGGCCGGCATCCTGCAAAAACTCTTCCTCCTCTTCCGGGGTCGGCGGGTCTTCGGGGCCCCATTTGACACAGAGATCCCACTCGTCACGGAAGCTATTGTAGCGACGCTGAGAGGAGGAGTGTTCATCCCAGAGCTCTTCTTTCTCCTGCCCAGCTGGTCGTCGAATCCAATGGCCGTTGATTTTTTCCCAGACGTAGACCCTCGCCTTCGATGGGCATGCTGTACGCTGCGCATTCTTCTCCTTAGCCAGACGCGACTGGCGTTGCCGGTCCGACTCGCGTGTCATAGCCTGTGCGTCGCCCTTGGCACGCCGTTCGAAAAAGGCTTCCATGGACTCGCCAGCTTTTTGATTCGAGTTGCGTTCCACAGGGGGGAACTCGCCTGGAGGAGTGGGAGGACGCTTGGGCTTGGGGGGCTTGGGCGGGGAGAGCACTGTCGGCTGGCTCGGCTCATCGACATCCATCGCAGTGTCATTGGCAAGTGGACGCCAAGCGGACGTGAGCGGATCACGCTCATATGCGCGGAACTTTACAACACCAGGCAGTGTCTGAAGATACTGCAGTTCGCTGTTGTCTGGGGCAAACTGCTGGAGATACGACGGGGGCTTGGCCGGGATGGATTGAGGGAGAATCTCCCAAATAACATACAGCGGGATCGAGGCCCTTGACCGCAAAATTGAGGAAACCAGCCACTCCATCCCCGCTGTCTTCTGCGGCGCAACGTTATTCGGAGTACCAACATGGTATAATCCTCCAATACGCTCGACGGACCATCGAGCCGCAACCGATATTTTGAGCAGGTCAAGCCACTCTGGTCGCAAACTCGTTTGCTCGATAACCTCCTCCCACCAAGGACGAGGGTTAGGCGGTGCTTGGGATCGATCTTCGACATACCAAAGGGCCATCGAGATGAAGCCAACCAGTGGAAGGAAATTCGTGCGAGTAGACGCCGCCGCCCTTCGCGCTTCGTGTGGGGTTCTGTATTGGCATCCGTAACATCGAAAGAGCCCAGGAGGGAAGTGTAGAGAATAATCCGGCGCAGGCATCTTTGCATTGGCCATGATCACCGTCCCGACTGTGCGCAGGCAATCCTCAAGATTTTTCCAGGTCTCGGCTACATCTGGTCGGAGTTCCCAGTTCCCGTCATGGCGCCGTGTAATCGGAAGATCCTGCCAGGTGTACGAGAGTACATCGAAAAGAGGGCCGTGCCATGGTTCGTATTTTGGAACGAACAACAGATACGGGAAATTGAGGGACGTGTAGCGAAGGAGGCGAGGTTTGGAGTTCATGGAGTGGTCGTCAATGGGGGGGCGGTGAGAGGCGTTGGAGTATTGAGAACGACATCTCGACTCCCATGACTGACAGTGATTACACGCCCTTCAGACAGATAATGCCCTTGAAGGCGGTAGACGTACTAGAAAGCCGATGCGTGAGCTCGGCTTGTATGACTGAACCGCAAATCACATACCGGGACACTAGGCGATTCTGGCTCTTGCGGCAACTCAGTTTGGGGTTCTGCAGAGTTCTGGCGAGAAACGGATTAATTAACTTTACATGCAAGAAAGAAGAAGTGTCGACCAACTTTAGACATGGGACTCATAGGCCACGGACGAGGGAAGCCAGAACAGGGAACAAAACTAGGGCATTATACGACAGATCTCAAGAAACTTGGCGTTGAAAGCGCCAGTACGTGAAAAGACGTGTTGCCAAGTGGTCTTTCGCAAAGGACGATGCCTTTGAAATGGTCCACTGGCAAATTGGAGGGCTGGAAGGAGTTCTGCGGGACTTGCCCGTCAAAGCTCGGCCACGGCGGCGGCGAGTGTTGTGTGGCGGACTGTGGCGGCGAGTGTATAATGAGTCACGGGTCACAAGTCTGGTTCGTCGCAATCGTTTCTTGTGGGCAAGTCCCACTCGATACACTGACCCACGAAGCACTCAAAATTCCTTCCGCAATCTTTCCTGGCAAGGCCTGCTCGATGAACTTGACGCGAAACCAGCAATATCTTCTCATTTGCTTGCTGTGACTGAAACATTCTTTCCTCGCAACTAGGTGAGATGAACCAGTGTTATTCGAACGCAAATCCTAACGTCTAATTCGATTCCCCTCTATCCCTAGAGCTCCCCATCCAACAATGCACCCACTATCTCCCCTCTAAGGCAAATGGACAGTGCACAGCCCAGGGCAATGAAATGCCACTTCACTTTGACTCCTCGATTCCGTCCCAGATCGCAACGAGGATGCGAAAAAACTCGACTGCAAACACGTTTCCAAGAAATCGGTGGATCACCACTGGCAGTCGCGCCGCCGCCACTGCCCTACCACAAAGAAGGTCTGGATCAGGATGCCTTATTATCCACGCTCAAGCTGCCTTCTCCCTCAATGGCGTCTGAAGACACAAATCCCACCGTTAAGGCAGGCTGCTTGAGGCTGTATCTTCTGTCGGATAACATGTTTTTCCTGGAGATCCCTGTCGTTCAAATCGACCGAAATTGCCTATCACAGGTCAAGTATCTCAAGTATTTGGCGTTCGCCATCCTCGGCCTGAAAGGCCATATCAGCAGACGTTCATTTCCCCCAGTGAGACGACCGCAGAGGCTGGCCGATGGTGATAACCTGACCGTCGGAGCCTGCTACCAATTCGCCCACCGTTCGTATAGTCCCCATTAGTTCCCAATGTGCCAGCTAACGGATGACAGCCGGTGCGAAGGTGAAGGGGAAAGTGAATGGGAAAGCCTTTATCAACCTCAGGGTTGCTCTCACAGAAGCCCGCTCGCTTTCCACTACCAACCGTCTCAGATCCCGAGATGGCCGTTTCAAAATGCGGCTCCAAGTCCGTGACGGTGACCGTTGCGTTTTCACTGGCAATCCCATGTGCCAAGGTCACCACATCATCCCTTTCTGCAAGGGCAATGAGGTATGAATGGTAGCGCTGTTTGAACCCACTAATCAATCTCTGTTTTAGGCGCTGCAGATCATTAAAAACACCCGCCCTGCTGCAGGCCAGCAAAACGCCAACGTCGCCGAGATCGAGGACCCCAGAAATGGCTTCCTTTGTGATCTAACTATCCACGCCTGCCTAACATCTGGGTTAGCGGTTCTTCCCGTACGTTTCCCCGAGTCCTATGAACCTTGGCTGATTACATCTGGAAAGACACCAAACCCCATCCTGAGCATGGCGGATATCCCAGCACGGCGCCAGCGTAACCTAACACAAAATGGAACGCCATTCACATTCCCCACCGACCGCAGATTTACTTTGCAATTTCTTTCTCAAGACCAGAATCTCACAGACGCAGAAAGCCACTGCACAACTGGGTGGCAGGGGCAAGATGCAGCTTTCTCTCAAGCCGTCCCCACACAGGGGAACTACAGGGCCTCGACGACAGCAACGAGAATGGTGCATACACTGCACAGGGCCCTTTTGCGTACCCATCCGAGTGGCTACTCACCTATGCCTATGGGTCGGCCGCGGTGAAGTGCTGGGGCTCGAGCCATAACATCTTCAAACCCAGCATTCCACCGCCAGAGAAGAAAGCCAAACCCGTTAAGAAACGCCCCAGCCGTCTGGAGAGAGTTGGCGGGGTTTGGAAACGGTTGATCGGCCGAGATGAAAAGACGGGAGGGGATTCCAAGATGAAAGGGAAGGGCAAGTCGTCTAGAGGGGCTACACAGCTGAGTGGGGGCATCGGTGCAGTCTTTGCAGTCCCCAAAGGACACCCGCCGTCTGATTCTGGCTCAGAGGATGACGGTGATCTTTTGTTACAATTCTCGATCCTAAACCCAGAAATTCAACAGCGTCTGGTGAAAGCCAAAGATGACGCGAGGGTGCAGATCATGGACTGGCAAGCTGGGGTGGAGGAAGGTATTTAGACAGCGTTGCAGACGTATCATTGCAGTAGTTAGCCGCACGCTACAATTTTCTTGAGACTTTCGACGCTTTGGTGCACATGAGTGTGGTTGTGAGTGTGCTTGCATGCCCGTTGCTTCGAACGTGTTGCTCCCAACAAGAACATTAAGGGGTAGGTGTCGCGTCGCCGAGGCTACAATGTAGACTCAGTGGGCTACTATTCGCAGAGACCTGAGCATTGTCGCCTGAGGCTCGGTGATCGCACCTGTCGTCTGCCTTTTCTCTCGGTTTCGACTTGCCTGCTTCACCAATTTCTCACTCGCTGCGCACTGCGCATGACTTGGTCAGTCCATTAGACCTGACCTTTCGACTTTTGCTAACTAATCGATTGCCGTCCAGCTTCGACATTGAGAAATCACGGACCTTTGGCAATCGAAGGCTCTTGAGCATTTTCAAGCCTCCAGATGGATTAGCATCGCCCACCTTTCGTCTACCTTGAATCTTGCCCTGGACTTGCCCGCTACTGCACCGAATTTCTCACTCGTTGTGCACAGTCCATTACACCTGACGCTTCGACTTTGGCTAACTAATCGATAGTTGACCAGTTACAAAATCGAGAGATCAAGGTCCTTCGGCCCTTGAGCAGTGTCAAGCCTCAAGATGCGTGCGCATCACCCAGGTTACGGTGCATACTCAGTGGGCTACTATTTGCGGAGGCTCGAGCATTGTCACCGAGGCTTGGTGATCACACCTTTCGTCTAGATCTGGACTTGCCTGCCACACTGTTCCTCAATCGTGGCGCACCGTCCTTTGCACCTGATGTGTCCACTTTTGCCAATTAGCCGACAGCCGCCTAGGAAGGCCCTGGAGCATCGTGGAGTCTCAAGATGAGCAGGTTACAATGCAGACTCATTCACAGAAACTCGTTGTCACCAAGATTCTGTGATCACATCCTTCGTCTACTCTAAATCTTATTCTGGAATTGCCTGCTACACCAATTGCTCACTCGCCGTGCGGAGTTCATTGCACCTGACACTTCGACTTTTGCTAATTGATCCACAGTCGTCAGCTACGACATCGAGAGATTAAGAACCTTCGGTAACCGAGGGCCCTTGCCTAATCTCGACATTCAGCATAAGGCGACCATGTAGACTTGGTGGTTCTCTACAGAGACCTGGGGCGAGCCTTTTCCTTGGCGTTATTTCCTCGCCGACCCAGTCTCGACACACCTGGAGTTTCTACTCACGTCGCAACCGTTCGACAGCTGTTTGGGGGCTGGAGCTCTACAATCTTCGTACATCCGGATACCCCAGATGAACGTGTTCTAGCATTCTGTCTAAATACCGCTATCTCTTTCCGTGGAAGCACATTCTTTCTAATCCCAATTTCGCACTCGTTGTCGTAAAATCTACCATGCGCGTACCATATTCGATCATGTAGCAGTGCATACACACACTTAGCGATGCCTAGCCTCTTTTTGAATCAGAAAGCTGCGTGCATGATCACAATTCGAGTCAAGCGAATTAGAATCAGTTCTGTTATTCGTGACTTTACAGGTCATTTTATTCTACATTACGGGTTAATTCGTCCAACGTACTCAGTAGTTCCAGCCCTTCTTCCCATCGCGTCGCCCTCTTGGCCATGAGTAGCTCAAATTCTTCTGGGTCCTCATGCTCCAGCTGCTCCACCGTTCGAAAGCCATTGTCAACATAGCGAAAGATCCCGCCAGCGCTAAATTGGGTGAAGGATGCCCGCTGCTCCCCTTTTTGTACAGGCACGTTGGAGTGCGCAATGGTTGCAGACGGGAGGAGAATGAGCGCGCCAGCAGGGAACTCAATCACTAGCTTCAAGTCCCAAAGAATGAGATGTCCGCCTTTCGTGTGGTCAAAATCACCAAGCGCTTGAACTGCACACCATCCAAAAGCAAGATTCAGGACGTCCCGGTGCCTGAAAGTCCAGACGTTTGGGCCGAAATTGAAAGCAGCGCAGAAGAATACAGAGCGCGCGAAGGGACGGCGGAGGTTGGGGTGGTGGGTGCGTAGGGCCTCATCGTGTTCACGGTAGTGCTTGTACAAACGCGGCGCCCATAGCGCGAATGCGGCTTCAAGAACAAGTGAGAAGACAGCTACGGAGTGGAAGAAAGAGAGCATACCATCAGCAAAGCTTGCCATTCGCCCAATATCTTCATCTGCCAGTAATTGATCCGCGAGGCCATCGTATTCTTTGTTATGCAGCCAGCTGGGAATTCTCTGGCCTTTGCCGTAGGAAAGGCCAACATTGATGACGGCGAAAAGGCCGCGTCGATGCTTGTGCATTTGGGGCGGGAATCGTGCATCGGCACCGGCCTGTGAGATGGCTACAAAAGCGCGTCGGACGGCGGCTGCGTAGGCATCGCTTGAAGGCTGACCGGCAAGGACAGCAATGATGCGGCCGTTTCTGTCAATAAGCGGGCGGGGCATGCTGGAGAGCTCATGTGAGCAAGGACAAAGGGGAGGGGAGGGGATGCATACAAGCCATCCCACCGAACCAGCTGAAATCCGAGGCCAAGGATGTCGCTGAGAGAGCGGCGGATCTTGCTTCCGTGCACCTCTTTCTTGCGCTCCACCTTCGCGGCATATGCGCCTAGGGCGGCAGGTAATGTGGCGGAGAGAAGACCAGTGGTGAGTGGAACTGCGCGTTGGAGATACTCACCGGCGGAGGGAGCTGGGACGTGGCCGTTCTTCTTGAAATTCTTCAAGCGTTTCTTTTTTCGGCGATCCTTGGCACAGGCAGCTTGCTTGGCGGATTTGACGGGTTTTGCAGCGCGCCGGCGGTGCGGGCCAGTATGCGGCGTCTCTGCGCTTGCGACAACCTCACAGAACGTGAAACTGTTTCGGCGGCGGCGCTTCGCTGGTCGCTGTGTGGGGCTCTCGTCGTCAATGTCGTCGAAGGAGGTTTGTGGAGGTGGTGGGGGCCACTGATCATCCACAGCGTCGAGGGGATTGAATGGCGGCCACTCTTCGTCTATGCCGTCGAGGGGATCGGGTGTGGGCTCGTTGCCCTCGCTGAACGCGTTGGCATTTACGAGATTTCCTTGGTGAGCGTGTTCGGCGGCCATCGCCTGCGCAGGAGATGGTGCACGGTTGAAAGACACGCCTTGAAGGGTGCTGGACTTGGGGCCCTTGATAGACGCGTATCCATACGCGCTGAAGTCGTCACCCTCTGTGAGGCTGGACATGTCGCTGGACGCGTCTGAATCCTCGTGGTCTTCTTGGTCTTCGTTCTCGGACCGCACCGCCGTCGCGGCAAGCAGTCCAAAGTCCAAAGTCGCGTCTTGAAGGGCATGAAAGTCCTGCGGCAGGCTTAGCGCTGAAAATTCAGCGCCACTACGTGTCTGGGTGGAATGAGAGGCATTCATTGGTGGAGACATTGATTGCACATACCCTCCGTGCGCAAGGAAGCCAGAGCATGGCGAGAGCCTAGCGGTAAGGAAATAAAGAAGGAGTTAAGTGGCAAATTCAATAAATGGTCCGAATATTTGCTCTAAAGCTGGTGGGTGTGCCAGTGCCAAGTGCTGACTCTAGGCACTCAGCGAGCGAAATTCGGCCATATATTGAACGCGCAAAGAAAGAACTCACTAGGGTTGTGGGCTCAGAAAAATGTGTGACCGTATGATCTTCCGTTTCTTTCCTACCACCTAATCGACAAGTGCTAGCTATCGGTGGCCGTCCAGCAGGGAAGCACGACGAGCACTGCCGAGGCTACGATGTAGACTCAGTGGGCTACTATTCATGGAGACTCCAGCGTTGTCGCCGAGGCTCGGTGATCACACCTTTCATTTACCCTAACTCTCGGTTTGGACTTGCCTGCCACACCAATTCCTCGCCCCCTGTGCGCACGACTGGGTCAGCTTATCACACCTGACGTTTCGATTTTGGCTAACTAAACCACAGCCGTCCAGCTACGTACAACACCGAGGGATCAAGGACCTTCGGCAGCCGAAGGCCCTCGAGCGGCGCCAAACGTTCAGAGGGATGAGAATCACTGAGGCTATGATGTAGACTCAGTGGGCTACTCGCTGAGACTCGTGCGTTATCGCCGAGGCTCGGTGATCACAGGTTTCGTCTACCTCGAACCTCGCCGTGCGCACCTGAAGTTTCGACTTCGGCCAACTGATGGGCAGTCGTCCAAGTTCCGCAGAACCCCTCAGCCCTCCAACTTGAACTTGCCGATGGACCATTTCGAAGGCGTCGTCCTTTGCGAAAGACCCCTCAGCAAGCGTCAAGATGGATGCGCGTCGCCGAGGCTACAGCGTAGACTCAACGGCTATTAATCGTGGAGACTCGAGCGTTGTTGGCGTGGCTCGATCGCACCTTTCGTCTACCTGAGATCTCGGCTGGGACTTGCCTGCTACACCAAATTTCTCACTCGCTGTGCGCAGTCCATTACACCTGACGTTTTGACTTTGGCTAACTACTTCACAGTCGTCCAGTTACAATGTCGAGAGATCAAGGTCCTTCCGCTCTCGAGCATTATCAAGCCTCGAGATGGGTCAGCACTGCCGAGGCTACGATGTAGACTCAGTGGGCTACTATGCGCAGAGATTCGAGCGCTGTCGCCGAAGCTCCGTGATCACACCCTTTCGTATACCTCAACCCTCGACTTACCTGCTTACTGTCCGCATGACTTGGTCAGTCCATTACACCCGACCTTTCGACTTTTGCTAACCAACCGATTGTCGTTCAGCTCCGACATCGAGAAATCAGGGACCTTCGGCAACCGAAGGCCCTCGAGCTTTGTCAAGCCTCCCGATAGATTAGCATCGCCGAGGCTACGATGTAGACTCAGTGGGCTACTATTCATGGAGACTCCAGCGTTGTCGCCGAGGCTCGGTGATCACACCTTTCATTTACCCTAACCCTCGGTTTGGACTTGCCTGCCACACCAATTCCTCGCCCCCTGTGCGCACGACTGGGTCAGCTTATCACACCTGACGTTTCGATTTTGGCTAACTAAACCACAGCCGTCCAGCTACGTACAACACCGAGGGATCAAGGACCTTCGGCAGCCGAAGGCCCTCGAGCGGCGCCAACGTTCAGAGGGATGAGAATCACTGAGGCTATGATGTAGACTCAGTGGGCTACTCGCTGAGACTCGTGCGTTGTCGCCGAGGCTCGGTGATCACAGGTTTCGTCTACCTCGAACCTCGCCGTGCGCACCTGAAGTTTCGACTTCGGCCAACTGATGGGCAGTCGTCCAAGTTCCGCAGAACCCCTCAGCCCTCCAACTTGAACTTGCCGATGGACCATTTCGAAGGCGTCGTCCTTTGCGAAAGACCCCTCAGCAAGCGTCAAGATGGATGCGCGTCGCCGAGGCTACAGCGTAGACTCAACGGCTATTAATCGTGGAGACTCGAGCGTTGTTGGCGTGGCTCGATCGCACCTTTCGTCCGCCTGAGATCTCGGCTTGGACTTGCCTGCTGCACTAAATTTCACACTTGCTGTGCGCAGTCCATTACACCTAACGTTTCGTCTTTGTCTAACTAATCGACAGTCGTCCAGCTGCGACATCGAGAGCTCAAGGAACTTCGGCATCCGAAGGCCCCTCATCGTCAAGATGGATTACCATTGCTGTGCGCATGACTGGGTCAGCCCATCAGACCCGACTTTTCGACTTGCTCCCTAGTCGACATTCGTCCAACTCCGTCGGCAATCGAAGGCCCTCGAGCATCGTCAAGCCCCTCCAGAGGGGTGAGCATCGCCGAGGCTACAATGTAGACTCAGTGGGCTACTCGCCGAGACTCGAGCGTTGTCGCCGAGACACCTTTCCTCTACCTCAAACCTCACTCGTGATGCACGCGATTGGGTCAGTCCATTCCACTTGACGTTTCGACTGGCGCTAACTATCGATAGCCGTCCAGCAAGGCCCTCAAGCACTGTGATGAGCATTGCCGAGGCTACGATGCAGACTCATTGGGCTACTATCCGCTGAGACTGGAGCGTTGTCGTCGAGGCTCAGTGATTACACCTGTCGTCTATCTCAGATCTCGGCATGGACTTGCGTGCCACACCAAATTCCCACCCGCTGTGCGCACGACTGGGTCAGCCCATTACACCTGACGTTTCGATTTTAGCTAATCAATCCACAGTCGTCCAGCCATGTACAACACCGAGGGATCAAGGACCTTGGGCCGCCCGAAGGCCCTCGAGCATCACCAAACGTCAAGACGGATGAGAACCACCGAGGCTACGGTGTAGAGTCAGTGGGCTACTCGCTGAGACTCGAGCGTTGTCGCCGACGCTCGGTGATCACGCCTTTCGTCTACCTCGAACCTCGCCGTGCGCACTGCATCGCACCTGAAGTTTCGACTTCGGCTAACTAATCGACAGTCGTCCAGCTATAGCGTCGATGGGGAAGTCCCGCAGAACTCCTCTCAGCCAATTTGCCAGTGGACCATTTCAAAGGCATCGTCCTTTGCGAAAGACCACTCTCAGTAAGCGTCAAGATGGATGCGGATCAAGCCGAGGCTACGACGTAGACTCAATGGGCTACTATTCGCGGAGACTCGAACGTTGTCGTCGAAGGTCGATGCAAATCTCGGCCTGGACTGGCCTGCTCCACCAATATCTCACTCGCTGTGTGCAGTCCATTATACCTGACGTTTTGACTTTGCTAACTAATCAGTAGTCGCCCAGGAAGGCCCTCGGCCATTGTGAAGTCTTGAGATGAGCATCGCCGATGCTCCGACGTAGACTCAGTGGCTACTATTCCTGGAGACTCGAGCATTGTCGCCGACGCTTGGTGATCTCACCTTTCGTCTACCTTGAATCTTCGTTTGGACTTGCCTGTTACACCAATTTTTTCACTCGCTGTGCGCACCACTTTGTACTGTGGCTGTCATTCGGGTGCAAGCACCCAGTTAATTTGAGTGACCACTCCCCTCAAAGCAAAGTTAGGGTTGAGGAATGCTGACTGTCGGTTACTTGATCATTTCCTGACGAGGATCTCCTAAACTGAGCCAGCCAGCCCCTCCTATCGAATCTCTCAGTCGCAACCAATGCCGTCGTTCACCGCTGTCGTATCCCAGGCCATCAGCGAGCCTAGTGGGGTGTGGCCGAGCTCGTGCGTCTCGAGGCCGCTGATGATCTCGACGCAGAGCGTCACGCCATGGGCCCTCCCCCTGATGAGGATATGGACACAGACCACCCACACGACATTGCCACCCTCCTCAAGGACAAGGTCTTAATCCCGGACTCGGAGCACATTCAAAACATGGCTCAGTCTGTCAACATTCAGACGTCTGCGGCTACAAGCGGTAAGTTCTGGCAAATTTACCGTGTTCGTGGCTCACTGTGTCTCAGACTAGGACGCAATTTCACAAGTTTCCTCGTGGAGACAGGGAACATCCAACCTGGCGAGGCCGTCTTCACATCCACCCCGCACGCAAAGATGCCAGAGTGGATCGCGGCGTGGATCATGAACTCGTGCAGTCCCCGTTTGTGCCGCAGCTTGACTTTAATTTCAGCTTGGATTCCAGGTGTGATAGCATACGCATTGACGGCACCATGCGTGACCCGGGGGAGATTCGACTATCTTTCGCCAACGCACAAAAGATGCGCGCAGCAGCGAGCTGGAATTTTGGCCAGGTTGAGAACCAGGGCAATGTCCCATGGCGAAAGAGCGAAGTGACCGAGAAGTGGACGGGCAATCCGTCTGTATCCCCATTGGTGTCCCAATACATGACGAGTCTGAAGCGTCGGAAGGTCAATCGACAAACTCCATCCTTGCTTTCCGCAGCCACTGATCTGCACCCATAGGTTCAAGCTGGAGAGGTTGCGACGAGCGCTCGTGCAATCACGCCAGTTATATGCTTCGCTATCCTTCCTTTCAGTGGTTGACCTATTTCTTAGGCAATGCTTGAAAGAATGTATGACTATATGCATGAGAACGGGCGGTCAGAGGTCCAGCGTTTGGGTGCAGTGAAGTGCAGAAAGTGGGAAGGAGCTCGCGCACGCCTTCTCACTTGGTGCGCGTATCTCATCGCGTTCCATTGTCTTCTCCGTGTCGACGAAGTGCTCAAGATACAGGCTCACGATATCCGAATAGACCTGGAGGACAATGAGGTTCTGATCGTGACGCTTCCGTTTAGGAAAACCCATCAAGACGGAAGTCAGTAATAGTATCTGATCAATGACCTCTTACTTCTTACTGAGCCAAACGAACAGAAGTCGAACCGTTTTATTTATACCCTCTTCCTGAGGAACAGGCTTATCTTTGCCCGGTCCGTGCGTACGCCGAGTGGATCTGTGCAAGCGAAATCAGCAACGGCTACCTTTGCCCAAAAATCGGCTCTGGCGACCGCCTCATAACAGACAAGAAAGAGCCCATGGTCAGTTTCGATTGCAATCTTGCTAGTTTTCTATCGCTCAAATCTTACTCTAGTCCTCTGCCGATTTCCTGGAAATGTTCCGGAACCATCTCCTCGACGTCGGGATAGATCCCTATCCTTATGGAACACACTCATTCCGCAGGGGGGGCTGCCAATACTTCCACATTCACCGACGGTGGCTCATGCGAGATATATGCCAATGGGGGGGTTGGAGCATTGAATTTAGTTCCTTGACAATTGTCAAGTATCTAATCAGCTCGAATGACGAGCCGTCTGTTCGGAGGAGGGATTTTTTTTAATCCCAAGCGTCCTGTGCAGACCAAGTGTACATACTGCGGTCGTTCATGCAACTGTGCATAGACTCTAGTTTACGGGGCTCCTTCCAAAATGTACTCCTCTTCATTTCTATATACATACGCTGTAGACGCCGTTCAGACTTGACTTCGACGTCTTGAGCGTGGCTGTGCGTGGGCTTACTAATCTGTCGGGTTGTTTCGTACCACGCTATGGACCTTTGGAAAGCGAAGGCCCTTGAGCGTCGTCGAGCCTCCAGATGGATGAGCATCACCGAGGCTACGATGTAGACTCCGTGCTCTGTTCGCGGAGACTCGAGCGTTGTCGCCGAGGCTCGGTGATCACATCTTTCGTCGACTTGAACCTTGCCATGCGCGCTCCATTACACTCGAAGTTTCGACTTCGGCTAACTAATCGACAGTCGTCCAGCTACAACGTCGATGGGCAAGTCCCAGAGAACTCCTCAGCCAATTTGCCAGTGGACCATTTCAAAGGCATCGTCCTTTGCGAACGCCCACTCCCAGCAAGCGTCAAGATGGATGCGCGTCGCCGAGGCTACGGAGTAGACTCAGTGGCTACAATTCGTGGAGACTCGAGTGTTGTCGCCGAGGCTCGGCGATCGCACCTTTCGTCTACCTGAGATCTCGGCTGGGACTTGCCTGCTACACCAAATTTCTCACTCGCTGTGCGCAGTCCATTACACCTGACGTTTTGACTTTGGCTAACTACTTCACAGTCGTCCAGTTACAATGTCGAGAGATCAAGGTCCTTCCGCTCTCGAGCATTATCAAGCCTCGAGATGGGTCAGCACTGCCGAGGCTACGATGTAGACTCAGTGGGCTACTATGCGCAGAGATTCGAGCGCTGTCGCCGAAGCTCCGTGATCACACCCTTTCGTATACCTCAACCCTCGACTTACCTGCTTACTGTCCGCATGACTTGGTCAGTCCATTACACCCGACCTTTCGACTTTTGCTAACCAACCGATTGTCGTTCAGCTCCGACATCGAGAAATCAGGGACCTTCGGCAACCGAAGGCCCTCGAGCTTTGTCAAGCCTCCCGATAGATTAGCATCGCCGAGGCTACGATGTAGACTCAGTGGGCTACTATTCGCTCAGTTTCAAGCGTTGTCGCTGAGACTGAGTGATCACCTTTCGTCTACCTTAATCTTGCCCTGGACTTGCCCGCTACTACACCGAATTTCTCACTCGCTGTGCGCAGTCCATTACACCTGACGATTCGACTTTTGCTAACTAATCGACAGTCGTCCAGGAAGGCCCTAAAGCAAGCCCTACGGAACCTAGTGTAGCGTCCAAGTTGTGACCGACGAGCCATTTACAGTGCAAGACCTTTGTGAAGGACCTATGTGACATGCACAATCTTCACCGCCGAGCTCTGACAGGCAAGCCCTGCAGAACTCGGCTTGGTGTCCAAGTTTGAAGCCAACACTCCACTTGGAGGGCAAGACCCTTTGAAAGGCTGCTGTGGCGTGCACGAACCTCAATTGCACCTATCGCACCACCACTGAGTTCAAACCCTGCAGTTTATGGCGAACACGCCTTTCGAGGGCAATGGCGTTTGTGAAAGGTCACTTCAAAGGCCCAGTCCTCCCAATCGCACCACTACCCCTGCAGTTCATGGTCAACACGCCATTTCGAAGACAATGGCCTTCGTGAAAGGCCCAGTCCTCTCCGCAGTCGTTCTGAACTCTGCCCTCGCCTCTCGCCTCTTATCGTGTCAATCTCCAAAGTTAGTCGATGTATTTTCCTTGTTCCTTCCGGTGCTAATGAGCTGCAGGGCCCGCCGGACCCACTGCACCATCGTCACGATCTCTCGATGCCAAAAACTCGAATTTTCCACTTTCTTGCTCGTGAGTAAGTTTTTTTAATTTTGATGCTCTCAAAATTGACGGAGGATTTAAGAAAACCTACAGTATATATATCAATATATATTCAACACCGTGAGGGTGGGATCGTAAACTGGGAGCACAGTACCACAGCGGCTCGCTTGAAAGTGTGGAACGTTGCTCGTCGAGACTTGGTCATGCTCGGCGTCGACCGAAATCTCCTCGCTCTGTGTACCTAGCATTGAGGGACTAATATGATGTAGGTGTTTTATTTCCCTTGTATTACGCTGCTAACTCTACCTTCAGACTCAAACTCCGTCTCTTCAGGTGCACGATCACGATCGCGAACTGGGGCCCCGCGAAAGGTTAACTTTCGTCGACGGTTGCGTGTCAGACCGTGTTCCGGGGCTCAACCCCGTCCCGTTCGCAAGGACAGCGACTGATACGTCCTTACGAGCGAGTATACAGGAGATGGGCGGGAGATGTGTACAGCGCGCCTAGGCCTATAGAAGGACGTCCAAGGCGGGTCAGATCACGTGATCGCCGCACAGTACGACCAAGCACGACTTCTCTTTCACCCTCATCGACCTCGCTCTCATTTCATATCACATCCGAGCCGTCCTCCACATTTCAACACCAATGGATTACGCTGACACCGAGTCTATCATGAATTTGGTCCTTTCGAACCCCGTCCCTCCGTACCCCGGCCTTGCGAATGCGCAGCTCTCTCCCATCGAGCAGCCCCCTCCGGCCTACGAAGACCCTCCTTCCTACGCGAGCGTCGTCGGACACCCTGTGGGGATGACTGTGGGAATGACTGTACGTCTTTTCCTATTTTTCATTTTGGTACAGACGCAGATCGTGCCTGCGCAGGCCAACCAGCAAGCGGACGCTGGTGCGTTCGGCCGCATCCGCAAGGCGTACACGCAAGCGAAACAGTGGGTCGCCCACCGATTCCGCCGCTAGGAAACAGGTATGCACCCTCTTTTTTTCTCTGCTGTCGCTGACCCGTTTTGCAGATCCCAAGTCAAATTACTTACCGTTAGCTTACATCTACGCTGTTTCGGTCTATCCAAATTTTTTTCGTGTATCATTGGACCCGCTGCATCTGTCTTCGCCACACCAAGCTGAGCCGCTCAAAAAGTCCGCTGCGTCTGATCAAATCCTCAACTCCCTCCTCACTTCTGCAACCCTCTCTCCTTCTCCGGGTTCCAACTTTCCCGCTCACGTACGCACCGCTAGTCTCCTCACCCTTACCTCCCGTACCAGCATTCTCCACTTTCTCAAGAACGTCCACCCCCTTCTCAGGAGCGTCGCGTACTCGTCGTCTTCGCCATGAGGGCGGTGACGAGGAATTGAGAGACGACGATGAGGATGTTGTGGATGCCCTGTGGCGTAGGGGGTTTGTTTAGCTCATGAAGAAAATATCGTCCGAACGAGACTCACGAGGATCCCCGTGCAGATTCAGACTCGGAGTCCGATGAAGCTGCGCTCAATATAATCGATTCGGGATCTACTGTCGAACGATCGCCTGTGCATCCGCAGACGCCTTCGCGCGCCCGCCGTCATCGTCTACTCGCTCCCACCGACGTCGCCCAAGGCAGCCTCTCCCGTCATCGATGTTTCCTCAGCCAACCTACCACCGACTGCTCTCGTGTCACCGACGCCTGCACCGATCTACCCGTTGTCGGAGAGGGACCGCCGTGCGAAAGGTCAATCTACATTCCGCAGGGCACTATCCCTATTACTACCCCGGCCATCCTCTCCCGCGGCGGCCACGTGTTCCTGTAGACTCCACGTATGCACCGCACCCCGATTTCCCGCAGGTCGAAGTTCAGCATGAGCCTCCAAGCGTGCCAGAATCACACCCGCCTTGGCGCTCAGACCTCCCGCCTCTTTTTCCTCTCCCTCCCCATCTCCACCTCCACCGCCGTCCCGTTCACCCCTTCCCCGCCCCTGCCCGCGACTCCCTCCTCCCACACCCATGCCGAGCTCGGGATCGATATCGATATCGCGCGCAGAGTCCTCTGGATCGCGCGGCGAGAGCACACCGACGACGCTAAGGTGCGCGAGGGCGTTCCCCAAGAGCGGGTTGCCGTTCCCTCTCCCTTTGCCTTTGCTGCCCCAATTCCCATTCCCGTTCCTGTACGAAGACGTGCGCCGCGGCGGCAGGGGTATATCCTCCCTCATCCTCTTCGATATCCGTACCCTCATTGCTCCGCCTCGCTATCTTCTTCGTGCCCACCCGCAACCCCACCCTCCGCCCAGACGAACCAACTCAATCTCGCTATCCCCCTCTCGATCCCGTCCCCGTCCTTCCCGTTGTCGGTGTTACTATCGCTCTCCTCTCAACGCCCCCCACAGGACTCGACGACATCCTCTTCCTCCACACAGCCCATCGTCGCTGCCCGCATCACGTTGAATGCGACGCCGTTGGGCTCTGAGATTTTGGACAGATCGGCCCAGTCAAAGCTCAATCGCAACGTTGGGCTGCGCGTCTCCGCAACTTGGAGGCTGGCGGCGGAACCCTTCAGATCGTTGACATCCAAGCATGACGTGCCCGGGGGAGGGTGATAAAACAGAAGGAAACAATCTCTGTTTTGCTACATAGTCGTCGTTTTGGACCTACTTTCTAACAAGAAACAAATGAATATTACAAATGATTATGCCAAGCGTATTTACAGCGCAAGCTGCGTGAGCAAATCCTTCAAGGAGTGGTATTTTTTGGCGATATCGAAGTCGTCCGTCATGACTGTCACCCCCCGCCTGCCGGTATATGTGAAAATGCTCGAGAATTTCGAGCCGTATTGGAGTTTGGCCTCGTGGGCGATTTGTTCCCGAAAGCGAGACGCGATGTGGTTAGGCTGCGTTAAAAACTCCGGGGAACCCCGACGACGGAAGGACTCGGGCAAAACCCCGTTGTAGAGGCTGAGAACCTTTGCGGCATCTTGGGCGTCTTGGTTCTTGCGGACCTCCCTCAACGACGCCGTAAGCTGCGTCAAGGTCTGAACACCGCCTTTGGGACCCGGAAAGGCCGCCCAGAACGTTTCGTCGTCGATGGAGTGCTACCAATGCTCGAAGAGATACTAGTGACCAAAATCAAAAGCGGGCCCTAAATTGTCGAACTAGGTCTGCACTCACTCTCCATTCGCCCCAGCGACCTTTAGTTTTTTCCCATATTCTGGCCTTCTCGCCTGAGCGGTACTTGTAAAGTTGATTCCAGAGCCTGATTGGGATCGCACGACCACGAATGGTCGGTAACCGTCGACGGAGTTCCGGAGCTCGAGGATGCGTGTGCCAGGGAAACCCTGGCTCGTCGGTCCATAAAGTTACGAGTTCTTCAAGTTGCCGACGGCCATCGCCTGCAAAAGTCAGTGCCGGGGGATCCGGAATATCGCTGTCGGTGAAAGATATATGGACCATAGGCGGAGAAGGGGGCGAGACATACACCAACCCACGAGGGTCGGCAACTGTCGCTACTGATGGGAAGTCCCCAAAAAGATCGAGGGTGAACGTCCGCTCCACCGCAGGGGAGTCGTTCAAGCTCCGTGAGCTCGTCGATGTGGATGACAGCGAAGCGCACGATACTGAGGTCGACTCAGCCGCGAATGAGCTCGTCGATGTGGATGACAGCGAAGCGCACGATACTGAGATCGACTCAGCCGCGAATGAGCTCGTACTCGTACCCACAGAGAGAGCCTCGGGTAATTTGTCTGTGGCGGGTGCAGGAGTGGAGAGGGATGGATGTGCGGCGAAGGGGTCTGGTACGTCCTCCATCGGGTTGTAAGGACTAACTGCACCATCCATGAGGTCGAACGCTTGAATCCCGCTGGATGGTCCTCCTCCTTGCGAACGGGCCAAGCGGTTCAGATGGCCAGCTATAGCGCTCAAGGTGTTCTGGGTAACGGCCATCTGTGTCGCCGTTTCGTGGAAGTGGGTTTGTAGCGAGATCGGGGCACGGCCCAGGGAAGTCTGAAAAACATGAGCTTAATGACCTGTATGTGGAGACGGATGGCTTACTTGTATATTTTCCTTGTCAAATTCGGGGTTTCGCACTGCCTTGGGGCGGTAGGGGTACTTCCTGCAAATTTCCATTGCCTATCTCACAGGCATTGATCTGCAAATAGACGGAGGAGACGGAGGGAGGGACCTACCCATGGGAGCGTGGCCGCGATTTCCGCGGCCGTACGCTCATCGCGGGAACGGTCTGTGGGGAGGCGCGGCACGACCGAACCCGAGTCGGACGTCCCTGCTATGAGAATCTCCCGCCGTAGTGTCGAATATTTCAAGTTCGAAGCTTTGGTTGTTGGCCGCGTGTTCCGGTGCGTATTCCTTGCACCTGGCTCCAGTCTGGTAAACAGGTCAGTCCCAGATTCAGCATGAGAAAAGCTACCCACTGGGCCGGCCAACATCCAGGGTTGGAGCTGAACGTTCTGAGCCACGCTTGGAGCTCGTGTTTCCTCTGAGACCCAGGTTTCTCTTTATAGCGGGCACAGAGCTCTTGAAGGTGCTTTACTTTGACACCGACTCCACTGCTACAGAATTTCCCTCAGCTCAAAGCTTTTTATGAAAGAAAAGAAGGCGTACATGATGCGGAATTCGGTCTGATAAGCATTGGAGGCGGGGTCGTAAGTCCCCGGGATAGGAAAGCGAAGAGATTCTTCTGTTGGTTCGCGGGGCATCCGTCTAAGAGGCTGAGAGTTCGAGAGCAGAGCTGAAGGGGGTGGGTCCGGGAACAAGGACAGACGAAATGTGGAGTCGGAGTCGGAGTCAGAGGACTGGGACGGCGAGTCAACCCTCGGCGGCCAAGAGACCGTGTAGGGACCAACAGGACCAACAGGACCACGTGAGCGCGTCGACAGAGCCGAAAGATCAACGCCAATGTGGCTTGTGCGGCCACGGGTAACCCAAGCGGCGGGGCTGATATCAAGGACCCCTGGCAAAACGTAAACAGGTGGAGGCCTGCTGAGCTCCGCTAATTCGATTTGTTCGTATGGTGGAGCGACGTCGTCGTCAACGTCCTCTACTGTGTCGTCGTCGTCGTGTACTGCGACGTCGTCGTGAGGTGTGATTCCGCGCGCTAGCCAAGGGGAGATGATGAGGACGTAGAGGACGATGGAAATGAGTAGTCCGCCGATGACAAAGGTGACAACGATGCCCCACACTGGGATTGGGAGAGGCTGGAGCTGCTGGCCAGCGGCGGCAGACGGCTGGCTGGCGATAGACGACGACGACGACTGGGTAGAAGAGGGGAAAGTCGTATGATCGTCGGGGACATTAGAGCGTCGTTGCGAGCTGCAGTGATCGAAGACGAGAGTGAGCGAGCGCGAACCGAGTCGAGACGACACCAGAAAGCGGGAAAGATGGTGTTCGGAGAATGGCCAAAAGCGGGCAGATCGGCAAGCGGACAGATCGGCGTGACCGGACATTAAATCGGCGGCGTTACACGAACGTCTTTGCGGACTTAGCCGGCGTGACGCGAACGTCTTTTCCTATACGGAAGCTATATCAAAGTTATGTTGTTATCCTATTCTTCAAGCTGAAGGCTGCCGTTATGGTTGTACAGAGTGTATCGATGACCCACACCTTTGCTGTCATTTCATAGGATTTAAATGACCACGTTCAATCCACAACCGCCTCCATGGACATGTACTTTCGGCAAGGGGCTTCGGAGATAAGAATAGCCGACATCGGCTAGGGGAGGGGGGGTCTGGCGGGGCCTGGAAAAAAACTTTTGTAGGTCAAAAGTTTTCGGGCCTGAAATGGCATCGTTTGCCCAGTGGACCAGCCAGGTAGCCAATAGTCACTATATTCTTCGAAATACACATGAATTTCACTGTACAGTTGACATCCTAGGTGTCAATGCCGCCGAGCCCGCCGCCATCAACCATCAGTGATCTTCGGAGCACTCCGAGGCCACGGCTCAGGCATGGAAAACAGTGACAAATTTTACGAGCCTCCAGTGCCACTTATACACGCACCTTGCACCGTTACGCGCCCCAAGACACAACACCTCAATGGTGAAAAAGGAAAAAACACAGAAAGTGTGTCTCTTGACTTGTTTAATACTGTGATATTCAATAACTTAAACGGACATTAACGGGGAATTTCAAACTCTGCAGCAGCATGCACAGTTTGCATCCAGAGCATTCGGCAGCGAGACCGACGTCAATGGTAACTTACGGAGTTGCAATCCATTCTTGACAGCCGGCCCCGTCGGTCCGGCCCAGGGGTGGGAACCACCTTCCCGATATGGAAGGAGGGGAAGGGGGGAGGGGTCACCGAACCTCTGGAAAAAAACTTTTGTAGGTAATATCTTTTTTTCTTATCTCCGGAGCCCCTTGACTTTCGGTGTCTCGAAAAGGCAATTTGTGGCTGTGTCAATGATTTTTGGTCACTGTCGGTCTGCCAAGTTGTCGTGTCGGACCTCGGTAATCGAGTATACTTCGCCGAGAAACTCATATCAAGAGACCGGTGGTGTTTAATGGAAGCGTTAGCGATCCAGGCTCTTCCTCTCTCGCTCGCTGACCCGTATTACCGCAGGCTTTGGGCTCAAATCGCCACCCTAAGCCACTATCGATATGTACTGGCCCTCCTACAACCCAAAGCTCTTCGATTTATGCTTCGCATTAGAACAAATTCGAACACCAAACGACATTCCATCCTGCGTTTCGAGCAGGTTCCTATATACCTGATTTTGACTTGAGCTCTTGCTTGGACTCGAAGCCACGGCATCCGAATTCCGGACCTGGTTGGCCAAGGCACAAATTTGAATAGCATTTCTCGAAATGCGCGAAGGTAGGTTTCTTTTGACGGGATATCTACTTGGATTATCCCTCCAAGCGCCTAATCGAAGGGGAACGACGGTCTTACGTCTTTGATCCAGGCCCACCGAACTCCAATATACTCTAATGGCGAAGACTAAGTCCGGCATCTCGCTTTGGCAAGTAATTCAAGTACTACTAAGGAGAAGTGCTCGCACGTAACCTAGTATGGCTTCTGCGCAGGTCCTTTTCAGCCAGACATCGAAGCGCGGAATCGGAAGTCACAACGGGAGGGATAAATTCCCGCCGAGCTCATCCCTCATCCCCACCAGCGGTCGGTATGGCGGCGAAATCCTGGTATCATGCGGTGCTCTCTGGACTCAGAAAACTGCGACACCAGGACGCTGACAAGGTCGAGAGCCTTGAAAGTCTCATGTCCTTCGGGATGGGGTCCGCCCCCCATGATGGCGGCACTGTCTCCCACTTGATGTGCGGAAATTCGACCAATGCAAGATCGTGCCCAGAACGAGGTTTAAATATCTGCCCTCAAGTGCGTCGGCTCAATCCATGGTCAATGAACGTTTCACTGATAGAACGCCTAGTGTCGTCTTATTAAGGTGAGTATCGGGAAGTTGGTGCTATGCCCACACCTTGGTTTAAGGGACTGCCAGTATTGCTCCGAGAAATGCAAGACCCAACATTGGGCAAAGCACCGATCGGCCTGCACGCATCCATACCTGAGCGATAACTGGCAGCCTTCGTGGGTTACGGAGGGGAGAGATCCCGCTTTCCTGTACCCTTCATATCTGGTCACTCTCTTTCGACCGACCGTCGACTTTTGGGGCGACCTACCTGCGATGGATTGCCTCCAGCTACCCAGCAACGAAGGACAGAATCTAGAGCCGTTGCCAGACTTGAAGCTGTGTTTTGCTGGTAACCCTCCCTCCGCTACTTCCCATCTCCATATTTAACTCAATTATGGTATCCGCCTAGCATCTGGAGACCTTCGCCACTTAATCCGAACGGTCAACAGTCTACCATGGGATTATCCAGGGTACTGCGACATTCTGATGAATGACACCAATCCGATCCTTGTAAACCGTAACCTTGTCATTCTGTTTCTTTTACTGAGCTCGGGTCCATCTATAGAGGTATGGGCAGAACACCTCTTCTCCACTAAACTGACGCTTTTGATATGATAGGAAGCAGCGGAGCTCGCGGTTCACCTGATGTATTCTGCGGCCCTCCCAGAGGCGGGCGCTGAATACGTCAATCGCTGCATCAATTTCATATACGCCTCTCGAGGGGAATTTGAAGCGGAGCTGTCGTTTCGGCGCTGTCTCGATACCAGAGGAGAAGGCAAGGTGTACTCAGTCCAGCCTTCAGCAGGCCTCAAACGGCCCTTGGAGATGTTCCATTCGAATTACACCCTGGCAACAGCGTTGCAGAGCATGAAGGACACCACACTGGCCCCGGACCGTTTGGATTTCCGCGAAAAATATTTCGCGGGACTGAAGCCAGCGCACCGGATGGCGTTCCAGCGCTTCCGCGAGAGCGGAATTCTAGCGCCGTTTTCTCTCAACACCTCCAACTTCACGCATCCCAATAGGCGAGCGATCTCCTCCCCGGTGCGAATACGCGCTAACTCGTCGGACTAGACTTCTATTTTCCCCGCAAGGGATATGGATGGTGCCAGAAGAGGCAAATGCGCTGTTTGGATGGGACGCCGGCGTGCAGAACTCCGGTATTAAACATGGGACCAGCCCCGAGGATATCCTAGGATGTCTATTCTTCCACGCGAAGGACGAGCTTCGCGAGTTCGCGAGGCGAGTCAAAGAGCTCAGAATCGATATCCACCTTACCTCATTTGAACCCACAATCCTCGCCAAGGGAATAACCATTGGCGCACTGCCGGCATTCGAGGATGCTAGCTTCGATCGTATATTGACGTCGAATTTGGCTGATTCTGTCGGTCTTCGGGCATGCCTTGCTGACTGGGGACCGCTTCTGAACAGGGAGAACCAGTATGCAAGCATTCTCATGCAGACGAAGGCTTGGCATATCCACAAGCCGCACGCGACCGCGGAATGGGGCCCCCACGCCATGAAAGTCTTGGAACAGAAGTGTAACCAAGTTCCCGGCTTGGTATGCGTTCTCGTGCTTTTCATAGCCACCGAGCTGAGGTCTTGCTACAGGATGTGAAAATGAAGACAATTTTTGCCCAAGGCGTCAGATCGCCAGCACTCTTTCGCATCGTCGAGTCTCTGGACGCCTTCCATGATAATGAGCCCGCGTTTCAAGAATATTTGAGTGATCAAAACACCGAGCAATCTGCGGCGGCATTCGATCTACAATTACGCTCCACCCATCGAGTCCGTCCGAAGGTAATGTCCATTGTCCAAGGGGTAAAGTGAAGGTCTTGGCCTCTAATCAGGGGATAGCGATTCGGAATTCCTTTGAATGCTCCAAGATGGCAGAAACTGCCAGATCTTTCAAGCAACGAATTTTATGACCTTTGTGAGTGAATCTTGATGGCCATGGAACCCGTCTCAACAATTTTCGACAGTCACGATCGGGGGTGCCAATTTACCAGTACGGTTTCTAGAATTCGAGGGTATCGGCACGACAGATTCTGAGTAGATTTAAATGTTTTTACCGTAGTGGGAATCCATCGCATTTGGACAACGCGTCACTTGGATTTCGCGGAGGTCGAGCGCGACTCAGAGTCACGAAGGTCGCCTGGTATACATGTGGTATACATACGCCGGTGATACAAAAGCGGTAGGTCATCTCCGAGAACCTCTTCGACGCGTAAGACCTCGGCTATGAAAAGCTCTGAGCCACTGGCAGTGTCCGAAATTTCTTCCTCCACTTCGTCGACGCGTCGTGGTTGGAGAGCAGGTAGGTGGCGGAGAATCAGACCATTTGAAACTAATTTGCACGCAATCGCGCCCAACGATCCCCGAATGACCGGTAGTCCGTCTTCATTCAGAAAAAACGGAGTTGTTGAGAATGGATGAGGATAGAGGTCGGATCGCGAAAAAGTGGTCGCAATAGAGGCCTGTTTGGCAGACAAGATGTTTATGACCATTGCTGGAGATGGATTGGAGGGCAAGGTATTGAGGGAGTCGGCCATGCGGGAAGGTAAGCGCAGGGCAAAAGCGACCAGTGGAACGGGATCCATGGCTATCGAGGTGAACGATGAAAGAGTTGCACCATGATACACGCCTGGCTCGCGATTCAGCAGCGATGTGACGACGGCGACGGGCTGAGCAGTTTCTCTGAGAAGGGCCCGAAGCCCATGTTTGGTGGCCTCGGCGCCAGCGCTACACCTTGTCGAGTACGAACGCGCCAATAGAGGAAAAGGATTTGGCATTGGCCAACGGCGATCATAACACGAAAGCAAACATGGACACAATCGTACGGTAATAAGATCCGATTTATTATATGCTGGGGAAAAATACAACTTCTACATGTACATTCACCGTCCTGCATCACTTGAGCTTCACAAACATGCTTTTCGACAGCTCTACCGTCGAGATTTCGGCCTCGATTGTTTTTCGCTGTAACACGCGAGTCAAACACCACTCAAATCACCCAGTGACGACGAATCTGACCTTTTCCGAGTTGGTGAGCCGTACATTGGCAGGAACGGTCTCCTCATAATCGGGCTGAGATTCGAGTTTGAGTATCTTCTGGAGGTTGAGTCTAGCGAGATCGAGCTTCTTGTCGCATTTCGCAATTTCGACGTCCAGATCAACGAGACCCTGTGGAAGAAATAGTTAATACGTGCAGGGGCCATCCGGAAGGCACTCACTCGGACAAGAGCGTGCACCGCAATCGTAGGCGTGACGACGGTACCCCCACAACCCTCAGGAATATCCTTCAGTTCCCGCACGACCTTGGCACTTTTGCATCCCTTGGTCAGAGCGACAATGGTCGAGGTCTGTGACTCGAAGAGTGCTGCTTCATCGTCCGATTGTACATGCAGGAATACTTGGAAGGACCGTTAGGAAGCGGGAGGAGCCAGAGAGGTGTTCCTACATTGAATATCACTCAGAAGGTTGTAAGACGCAGCTAATGACCGGCCTGTCTTCAGAGTAGTAAAGACAAGATTGAACTGCTGATCGGCTGATTCAAAGACATAAGCTTTGTCCTACCAACAGTCAGACAAAAAACTTGTCGGTCGGACGTAGATGACTCACAAAGACAGGGAAGGAAGACACCATAATGGACGGTGTTGGGTCATTCGGTCGACGGGGAAGACGTTGCCACAACTCCTCCGTGACAAAGGGCATGAACGGATGCAGCAACCGCAGGCCATGGTCGAGGCAAGTATACAGGGTTTGTTGTGCGGACCTCCGTGTCTCAATCGGAGCGGCTTCATCTGTCATCGGTTTCATGACCTCCTGCAAAGCGCGTTACAAGATGTGAAAG
Source organism: Mycena haematopus (assembly GCA_029281435.1). NCBI lineage: Eukaryota > Fungi > Basidiomycota > Agaricomycetes > Agaricales > Mycenaceae > Mycena > Mycena haematopus. The sequence goes on along the minus strand of JARJCV010000174.1, from coordinate 55,634 downwards.
CAAAACGGAGGGTCGCGCACTATGTACACGTCACACAATTCATAAAGCCAGAAATTGTATGCCGCGGTGGTGGCCGTCATGAAGTTACGCTCCGCGAGGGAGGTGTTGAGGTCCGCCGCCGCGACATTGAGCTTGTGGAGGATCCACTGCTCGACGAGACTCTCCTTCCCAGTAGGCTGCATCTTGATCAGTATCGAAACCGGCTGATGAAGGGCCGACACACCTTCGCAGAGGGCTCAGGGACAAACGATTCGTCAAGCTTGAGCATAGCGAATTTCGTGGCATTGAATATCTTGTTGCAAAACTTCCGATACCCCTCAACGCGCAAGATCTCGAGATTGATGTCCCGTCCTGCACAAATTAATTTGAGGACGGTACCGTAAAATGGCAAAAGCCCGTACCTCCGCCGGAGTACGCACAAAGTGCAAATCGTAAGGCGTCAGTCCCACATTGCGGAATTCCTTTGGGGAAGTCCTTCTTCTGGCCAGCAGTCGCCTTGACGATCTCCTTCTCATCGAGATTGCCGTCTTTGAGCTTCTCGTGGAGGGCCTCGAGTGCGACACCCTCGATAACATCAATCGGATCGATGACGTTCCCCAGAGACTTGCTCATCTTGCGCCCGTGTGCGTCCCGAATCATCGCATGGCAGTAAACCTCATTGAACGGGACCTTGCCGGTGAGCCTGATACCGAGGAGCACCATACGCGCGACCCAGAAGAAGATAATGTCCCAGCCGGTCTCTAAAAGCGACGAGGGATAAAAGGTCTGGAGATCGGGTGAAGTCTGGGAGGGTGGGTCAGAGAGAGCAAAGATTTAGTTACGCGGAAGATGAAACACACGTTATCGGGCCATCCCATGATAGAGAACGGCCATAGACCAGAGGAGAACCAAGTATCAAGGACGTCCTCATCCTGCTCGAGTACGAACTTCTTGTCGCCGGCCAAGACTTTCGCCCGCTCCGTTGCCTCCTCGAGTGTCCTCCCCACAACCCAATTCGTCCCATCCTTCTTCTGCAATACCCACATCAGTGTCAAAAAGAGGCTAGATATGGTCGTCATACGTCTAAAGCAGCCCCTTCGATATTGACAAAGTAGGCCGGACACCGATGGCCCCACCACAGTTGACGGGAGATACACCAGTCTCCAATGCCTTCGAGCCAGCGGTACCATTCGTTTTCTGATGATTTCGGGTTTATCACAAGCTCTCCCGCTCGCGTACGCTGATTCAGAAAATGAGACAGGCCGATGGAAAATGAGAGCGAAAGCACCTTGATCGCTTCCTCCGCTAATGGCTGGCAGTTAACCCACCATTGCGGTTTTAAGACGGGCTCGACGACATCGCCAGATTTACTGCGCTTCATTAGTCCAGATCAAGAAGAACGGTGGAGCAACCAGCCTGCAGATAGGGATTTGCATGGGGTTATCTTTTGTCTCGATATAAAGTCCAGCATCCTTGAGTGCTTTGACGACAGCAACCCTGGCGTGGAATCGTTTCATACCCTAGAGGGATTTGTGTAAGCCGATGCTATTTCCAAATTACATTTGAACGCGCCTTGAATGTCTCTCCAGCGTTGGCATTGAAGGTGCCATCGTCGTTCAGAATGTTAATGAACTCTAGTTTGTGGCGTACTCCGACTTCGTAATCGTTGGGATCGTGGGCGGGAGTGATTTTGACGGCACCAGTCCCAAACTCCATATCGACAATGATGTCGTCGGTAACGATAGGGATTCGCCGGTCGACGAAAGGATGTTTGGCGAATTTGCCGTGGAGGTGCTGGTGAACGGTAAGCCCCAGCAGCGGTGGAAAGTAAGATGGCAATTCACCTTGTAACGGGGATCGTCTGGGTGGACAGCGATTGCGGTATCACCCAGCATTGTCTCGGGACGAGTAGTGGCGACGATGATCTTCTCATCTGACGTTCCGGTCAGCAAGCGATTTTTGCAAAGAAATCATTTCCCATGTTACCTGAATCTTCGATGACATACGCAAATGAAACCAAAACACCAAACTCGAATCGTTCTTTTTCATCATAGCCGGGGACGTTGAGCATCGTTCGACCGGCAAGTTGTTTCTGATCGACCTACACCAGTTGTCAATCGAAAGACAATGTCTGGCGAAAAGGACAACTTGCCTCGAGGTTAGACAATGTCGTGTTCATCTTGACACACCAATGGACAAGACGGTTCCCGCGGTATATAATGCCCTCTTCGTGTAAACGACAAAAAGTTTCTATAACAGCCTTATTGCGTTTCTGAATTCCAAACCCCGTGAGCGTGGCTGCATCGTCGTTGAAAAACCCCACAAACCTCGTCCATGGTAAACACGGCGCGATCCCAATCGTAGCTGCCGCCGAGTCGATGCAACTGGCGAGTAATTCGACTTTGGTAGCTGTGAAGCAAGGGATGAGGGTGATTTCTTGGATGGAAAGGCCCACGGACTCGTTTTTCCAGTCCATCACGGTTTCTAGGAATTTCTCTCTTCCTAAATCGTGCCGCGTCTTGCCAGTAGCTTTGAACAGTCGCTTCTCGACCACAGACTGGGTGGATATACCGGCGTGGTCAAAGCCCGGCGCAAACAACGTAGTCTTGCCCAGCATCCGATTCCTACAACATATCGGAAACGGCGCAAACAGTCAGCAAATGTACGAAACTAACCATCGAATTAAAGTATCTTGAATGGCTGTTGTTAGCGCGTGGCCAATATGCAGGCTTCCAGTAACATTTGGGGGAGGAGCGGGAATAACGAAGACTCCCTCAGGTTTGACCTTGCCGTCGGCCGTGAATTGAGGCTTGAAGAATCCTTCCTTCTGCCACCAGTCATACCAGGCGGACTCGACCGCGATCGGATTATACCCAGCGGCCATGGGCTCGGTGAGATCTGCACAAGGTCAACATTGGGATACTTTGAAGCACTCAGATCGCGTCGAATCTTACCTTTCTTCTCCCCCATCGGCGTCGTGTTCACGAACGGTGCCTCGACCTCTTTCTTTTCTTTTTCCTTGACCTTCTTGTCGCCGGCGCCAGGCACATTCTTTGCGACCTTAGTTGCCAACTTTGCTGCCTTTTCTAGACGTTTCTCCTCCTTTTTCGCTAAGTATGCACCGCGTAAGTTTCGAGTAGGAAAAGTTCAATGCGCATCAAACCTGCGCTCTTGGAGTTAGGAGTTGAGGCATCGCCCGTAGGAGTTGCAACGGTGGCCATCTTCCTGGTCAAAAGGACTACTGCTGGTCTTCGTGGTACAAGTGAAAGTTTGATGAGTCTAGAAAAACTCTGCATTCATGACTCGATCGTTGCGCGTGACTCGTCGCGCGTCTCAAAAGTGAAACTCCAGAAATCACCAAACATTAGATAGCGATGGTATAGGTAAGTACATTTTTAATTATACCAGCGCTCACGTAGCCGCTTCCGCCTCACCATCGGCTTCGCTATCACAATCCCCAGCGCCAACCCAGAAACAGTGAGCACCAGCTGTGCTTTGTTAAAGTTCTTGTTCAGAACATCGAACGTATTCGACGGAGCCACGCGCGTGAAGAATAGATCAAGCCCATACGCGAATACTAGCGACGTCGACTCGAGAAGGGCCGGGGAGGTTATAATGTTTCGCGTTTGGGCGACCTAGCAGCGTCGAATTAGCTGAGTTAGCATTAACAAGATGTGTAAACGAACCTCGTAATTGTGCGAAATTGTGCGCCGCGGATCCTCTGGGATTAGAACATCGTATGGAATGAGCTGCTCCTCCTGCTGCTCCTCTGCAGTGGGCTTCCGGCCCTTGGGGCGTCGAGGATTGAGCATGCGGCGAGGGATGGCGTGTATTTTGTTATTATTGGTAGCCACTGTAAAACGTAAATGGATAGAATCGGCTGCGAAATGGATGAGGACAAACCGATGATATCTTTTAAAGTAATGCCGAATTTCGTCGACGTGGTGGTCATGGCCGTTATGCCATGTGCGAATATATAGGACTGTTCCAGGGGTTCAACCTGCATGCTTTCTAGTGAGAACGCCGACATATCAGAGCTGCAGCAGCCCAACGACGTCAGATGGGTTGCACTCAAACTAACAAAGGAAAAAAGAAACTGACCTCTGCGTCTTCTCGTCTAAACCACCTTCGTACAACTCCACCGTAACGAGCCTCCACCCCTTAGTCTCGCCCTCGCGCGTGCCGTCCCCGTCATAATAATGATAAACCAACCAGTTCTCCACCAACGTCGCATGCACATTGCAGTCCGTGCTGCCAGCTCCAGGTACCACAGTGGAATACAACACGCTCCCCTTCGCTCCGTCCACGACATACAGGCCACATCCAGACGATTCGACCGCATCCGTTCCCTTGGTGAGGACGACAAACATCCGCGGATTCAGATACTTGTACAATGTCGTCCGATTCCCCAAAACCTTCCCCAGCGACGCGAGGGGCCCAATGTGCGGCTTCACGACTTGCCTCACCGTCTCGCCCGGTGGGAGACGCAGCCCCCACGTCCGGTGTACGACGTACTTGTCCGAAAGGCTGGGGTCCAACTTGAGGCTGTGCCCCACAACGCGCGGGCCGTCCGAGAAAGACTCCATGAAAGGCAGGTACATATTCGGCGCATGGCTCGCAACTAATGTGGTGCTTGCCTCGGTGTCTGGGTAAGGGTTAATCTATAGCATAGGAGCGTTTTAGAAAAAATCCTGAAGCGACATGGATTGCGAGACGTGCCTGGAAGAACTCGTCGATGAGAATGATAACGTCGGATTCTGGTAACATGAACGTCTCCGTGAGGGGCCCGGAGATCACGTCTGTCCCCTCCAGTAGCCTTTCAGTGTTCTCCTCCACAGGAGAGATAGACGCTCCCGTGAGTGGATCAATTCGGAAGAGGACCGTGTCAACCAGTGTCTTCACAAATCAAATCATCAGCATCCTCAGCTCGTTTCAGATAAAGTGAATAACCTACGTTCTGCGCCGTCCGCTGCGCAATCAACACAACGTCCTTCTTCCCGTCCCCATGGCCATCCACGACAAACATCTTGACGGGTTTTACTGTCCCGCCCGTACCGTCTCCCGCCCATCCCAAACCCAAAACACGCGTCCACAGTATCGCCCCGGACGCCGTATCGAGCCCAAAGACCGACCCATATGCCGTGGCGGCTACGAGCACCTGCTTAAATCCAAACGCATCGCGCGCCAGAGACGCGGTGTGGTTGTGCGCAGATACCACAACCTCGTCGGGTGGTGCAGCGCCCGTGACGAAGCGCTGCGCAAACGCCGCTGCGTATGTAGGGAAGTCCTGTTGCGATTGGTTTATGTGTGCATAGACAGGCGACAGGCGTAGGAGCAAACCTTCGTGTCCACGATCTGCCTCGTCAGCCGGGAGACGAACGACTCTCCCTCGACGCTCACTCGCGCGACGTGCTCTGGCAATGGGAGCTCGACAAACGCAGCGTGGTCAATCGCGGCCAACGATTCCTCGCGTCCCCACACGAGCTGGTCTTGTTCCCAGAGTTGGACCGCGCCCGTACTGGTGGTTATCGCCAAGCGCGTCCCATCAATCGCAAGCTAGGAGTGCAATCAGTTAGTCTACGTCTATAAGATAAAAAGTATCGTACATGCGAGATGGTCCCATGCCTGTACGTGTCCAGTTGAAAGGTGGCTGTCACAGCGTCTTGCCCGGGCGTATAAATCGAAACCGCGGTCATGTTGGACGCGGTGGTCCACAAACGAGCCACGTACGGCTCACCCGCCTTGTTCAAGCCCCCCGCAAAAAGCGCTTGCAACCCGTCGTTCGCGGGGAAGGTATGGATCGTTTCCATTACACCCTCGTGCACCCGGAGGACCCTCGCCTCCCCGTTGGCGAGCACGCCGACAAACAACTCGCTGTCTCGGAGGTCCACATCCACGACTGCCAGCCATTTCTGAGTTTTCTCCGTTTTGATGTGGCCTTTGAGTGCTGGCGCGAGTTGCACCCATCCCATGCCCTCCGAGGCAGGGTCGACCCACACGACCGTGTCGCCCGCAACGACGAAAGACGAGACAGAGGGTGGGAGGTGCTTCCACGAGACGTGGATCTGAGCACCGGTTACGGGATTGATCGCAGCTAGATACAGCGTAGCGATCTGCTGCGACAGGCCGACAGCGTACAGGGCCGCACCGGTATGAACCAGCTTCGAGTAGGTTTGGCTACACCTTAGTTGAATAAATCGCAGAGACGTGTATTGAGATGCTCACATCTTATCCGGAGCGTCCCAAGTCCACCGAACCTCTCCAACGCGCGAGATGAGATGCGTATTGAGAGCGAACATGGCACCTGTGTTGGGCTCAAAAACAACGTCTATGCCCTTCGGACCAACTCTCGGTGCATCCAGCCGCTTCTCAAATGAGATAAGTCCAGTTGAGGCTTCAAAAGAGCGCAGCATAGATGCGCCTTGCCCAGATAACGCGACGACCACGTCACCATTGACATGAAAACTTGCAATATCGTCGGCCGCCTCGAACACGTATCTCCAAGCTTTATATCGCGTCAGACGCCAAGAATGCATGGATAACATAAGGCTTCGCACCTACGGACCCATCTGTGGTATTCAAGGCTGCTAGAACGTTACTCGCAGTTGGAACAAGCAAAAGACTTGAGGGGGCTTCGTTCTTCGCGGAATGGTGGAATACAGGGGGAGCAAGGGGTACACCGATGAGTTTTTTGTACCAGTCTATTACCCCAATGTCGGATTCATGGATAGCTAGTGAAAAAGGACTGCATAGCAGCAAGGCAAACAGAAGGAGGAACATGCCTAATTAGGTCGGTGGCGGTGTGATATCGAAAAGGGCTGCAAATTACATGCGTGTAGAAATACAAGTTCGTCCAGACTTTCTGCTCCAACGCCGGTGCACATACCCCATACCCCACCCCCACCAACCTCACCGCGTTACGTGGCGAACAATCCGAAAACCGATTTTTTGGGGCTCCGCTTTCCACCAGAAATACAAGTGAGACGAGGTACGCCACTGTGTTTTGAAGGAATGGACAGCGTTCATGTCCAGCTAAACCAAAGCCCGTGACGACGCCGTGTTCAGATGAATGAAACCTGGTGAATATCAGGTACTGTCTTGTATGAAAGTAATGGCGACGAAGCTTACTGAGTAAGAGTTGGTGACAAGCTTTTGGAGGGCTTTGGAGGGCGGGGTCAACTCATAATACTGACCTCGGGACAAGCTGGTAACGAAGGCGGACCGTTCAGACTCAAAAAATGAGATGCCGGCGCGTGGGGACACGAATATAATGGCTTCAACAAGAAGCGTATCAGTCATCCCAGTAAGTTATTTCCTTGATGGAAAATGGTCCTCGCGAGGTGTTCGCTGAAGGCACCCGCCAAGGAGTAGGCCTGAGCCCTAGCACTTGGCGGCGATAAAAAGCCGTCCGCACCCACACCTCCAAGCCCAAAGATGGCCATTGGGAAGTATTCTGCGAACCGTGCAAGCCCACGACCGCTAGACGCGTCCCATTGAAATAATGTGGCTTGATCGATATCAAGACACACAAAATTAGTGGGCATTCCAATTCACGGAAAGTGGCGCGTTGGCGGCGCATACCCCAAAATTCGGAGGAATGGGCTATGGGCCCGCACGACACCCACATGGGTTGCCCACCGCAGCCTTGAACAGCGCCACCACAAGGCAGTCCTATATCTGTCCGCGCCTGCACTTAGCGGTGTGCCACAGACCAGGATCCGCCGACCAGCAGTCGGCAGTTTTGCAAGCGACTCCGTGTCCGTGGCATCGATAAACCAGTGCTCCTCAGCTCCAGAAGAGATGCACCTTTGCTGCACAATTTCTCAGCCCTGCTCCTCTGTCCACAGGATCGATCCACCTTTGATCCAGTTTGGACACGAACACACGTTTCCTTTCCTTACTTGAGACGCCTGATAGAAGAGCATAGAACACCTCCTGCAGCATTGTAGTGTGCCCTCGTCCCTCGACTACATGTTCATATCACCGGAACAAGTTCTCAAAGCTATGGCCACCGGTGCAGCCATCGGTGCAACCGCGGCTGTCATCGCACCCGGTGCAGCCATCGGTGGAGCCATCGTTGGAGCCATGGCCATCGTTGGACTGTTACGATCCAAGCGAGCCGGCAACAATCCGACGCACGACGACATCGAAGAAGCAAACAGGCTCCGACAGGAGAAGCAAGAGCGCGACAGAGCGGCGCAAGCCGCTAGGGAGGAAGCAGACAGGCTTGCACGGGAGGTCGAGATGGTTGCTCAGCAGGCTCGAGAGGCGCGGGCCGCCATGGAAGCCGCACAAGCAGAGACAGAGCGCATCAGAAGAGAGGCTGAAGAAGCCCGCGTGGCTGCTGATCAAGCAGCTGAAACGGAACACCATGAGGCGCAAAGGCGCGAGCAGGAAAGACAGGAGGAGGCGCTACGTCAGCAGCAGCTCGCAGAGGAAGAGAATGAACGTGTTGTTGAGGCCCAGCGTACCGCAGAGGAGGCCGCACGCAAAGCAGTGGACGAAACGCGCGCGATGCTCGAAGCAAAGGCGGAGGTCGAGCGTCAGCTCCGCGAAGGCATCCAGCCTGTCGTCATGCCCTCTGCCGCTGACCTCGAAGACGCCAAGCGCAGAATTCGGTATCGCGACGGGTTGTACCACTTCGCTGTAGCAGGCATCGCGGGGGGTGGCAAGTCATCGCTCATCAACGCTCTGTGTGGCCTGCGGAATGGAGATGCGGGAGCCGCTGCGACGGGCATCACAGAGACCACACTGCATGTCGGTCGCTTCCCAGATTCGGACCCGAAAAACCCGTTTGTTTGGTACGATATGCCGGGTGCGGGGACGCTGCATGTGCCGGACTGGCAGTACTTCAACGAACAGGGGCTGTACGTCTTCGATGCGCTCGTGGTCCTCATCGACAACAGGTTCACTATGACGGACGTTGCCATTCTCCCGCAACGCGCGTCTCTTCGGAATCCCGTGCTACATCGTCCGCTCCAAAGCGGACATGCAGATCCGTAACGTCATGAAGGACATGGGATACGACAGCGACGACGAAGAACAGGATGCTCGAAGCCGAGCGACGCTCAAGTATGCGGCCAGAGAGCATTTTGTCAGCGCGACGAGGCAGAACGTGCGGGAAAATCTCCGTAGCGCCGACCTACCCGACCAACGGGTTTACGTCGTCTCCAACTCGACGATGCTCAGCGCGACCAAGTCAAATATCGCGACTAAGATAGCAAAGAAGTTCATAGATGAGTTTGATTTTTTGCACGATCTGTGGGGAGAGGCATACAAGCGTAGAGGGGGTGTGGCAAAGGCGTAAGGATCTCCTACCGCAGTCGTTCCAATGTAGCGTTGTAAGAGGTGTTCACCGGCTTGGTCCGGGTGTCAGCTCTGTTTTTCTCTGTGTCCTTGAATTCAATCTTTGATAGTGTTGTGACTGTATATTCGCTGCCAGTATGTCAAGAAGTCAGTATTCGAAAAAAAAAGGGCCGTTATAGGCCCCGGGGGCTTGCTTTTCTCGTACCTATTTGTTAGCTACAGGATTCTGTTCGCAATAGAGTACATACATCTCTGTCCTGAGCATCGATCCATACCATAGGAGGACCCATACAGATCCTGCATGGTATGGATATCGAGGTCAATGGTGGAGAAGCTGGGAAATTGTGGGGAAACTCTTGGAAGGAAGATTACACAGTACGACCAGGGCGGGGTGGTGGTGTTTCAATGCGGTCCGCGGCTCCGACTCGGATCGCAATTGCTTTCACCGACAATCTGCTATTACCCCGACATCGGATTCATGGATAGCGAGTAAAAAAGGACTGGAGCAAGGCGAACAGAAGGAGGAACATTCCTAATTAGGTCGGTGGCGGTGCGATCGCGATATTGGAATGAGGTGCAAATCCTGAATTACAGCAATGCATGTAGCTAGATATCTAAACAAATACAAGTTCATCCAGATAATTGAGGACTTTCTTCCCCGACGCCGCAAGATATCGCGATTAACCTCGGGTTCCGCGTGGCGATGAACATTTGAGAGAAGCAAATATTGGCGCTTGGCATACCGACCACCAGAAATGCGAGCAAGACGAGATGTGAAACGAGACAGGGAATGCAACTGTTTTGAAGGGATAGGGGCCTTGGCTTCAACAAGTGTATCAGTCCTGGGTAAAAAATGGCCCCGTAAGGTGGTCGCTGAAGGGATCCGTCAAGGAGTAGACCTGAGCACCAGCGCCTGGCGCAGATAAAAAGTCATCTACACCCATATCGAGCCCAAAGTTAGGAAGTAGTCGGCGGACCGTGCAAGTCCAACCACACTGCACGCGTCCCATGGCTTGGCTGCGTTACACAAGACACAAAAATTACTGGACATGTCCAATTCGAGGAAAGTGGCGCATTGGCGGGGCAGACCCCAAAATTCGGAGGAATGGGCTATGAGCCCGCACGACAGCCGCATGGGTTCCCCATCCCAGACTTGAACAGCGCCACCAGGGGGCAGTCCTATATCTGTCCGCGCTTGCACTTAGCGGTATGCCACAGACCAGGATCCGGCGACCAGTAGTCGGCAGTTTTGCACGCGGACTCGGTGTCCTTGACATCGATAAACCGGTGCTCTCCTGTCTCCCTCAACTCCAGAGTCCCTCAAATCCAGATGGGAGGAAGAGAGAAGACGCACCTGTGCAACACGTTCTCTCAGCCGTGCTCGGGCTCTGTCTAGTGGCGCAGGATCGATCGCAAAGCTCAAGTGTCGCCCTGGCGTCAACTTTGATCCAATTTGGACCAGGGCACGCGTTTCTCGTCACTTTAGGCACCTTGAATAAGAGAATAGAACACGGGCTGCAGCACTGCAGCACGCCCTCTTCCCTCAACCGCATACCTAATGGGCAAGGTTCTCTCAGTCCTGACCCCCATCGCTACAGCCGTCGTAGAACTGTTATCGAAACTTCGATCCCAGCCAGCCGGTAACGATCCGACGCACGACGACATCGAAGAAGCAGACAGGCTCCAACAGGAGCATCAAGAGCTCGAAAGAGTAGCACAAGCCGCCAGGGAGGAAGCAGACAGACTTGCACAGGAGGCCGAGATGATTGCCCAGCAAGCTCGAGAGGCGCAGGCCGCCATGGAAGCTGCACAAGCAGATGCAGAGCGCATCAGGAGAGAGGCCGAAGAAGCTCGAGGGGCTGCTGAGCGAGCAGCTGAAGCAGAGCGCCATGAGGCGCAAAGACGCGAGCAAGAAATAAGAGAGGAGGCGAGGAAAGCGGTGGAGGAGGGGCAGCAGGAGGTGCTTCGTCAGCAGCAGCTCGCAGAGGAAGAGAATAGACGTGCTGTTGAGGCCCAGCGTGCCGCAGAGGAGGCTGCACGCAGAGCTGCGGACGAAACGCGCGCGGTGCTCAGGGCGAAGGAGGAGCTCGAGGATCAGCTCCGCGAAGGCATCCAGCCTGTCGTCATGCCCTCTGCCGACGACCTCGAAGAAGCCAAGCGCAGAATTGGCTACCGCGACGGGTTGTACCACTTCGCTGTAGCAGGCATCGCGGGGGGTGGCAAGTCATCGCTCATCAATGCTCTGCGTGGCCTGCGAAATAGAGATGTGGGAGCCGCTGCGACAGGCATCACAGAGACCACGCTGCGTGTCAGTCGTTTCCCAGATTCGGACCCGAAGAACCCGTTTGTCTGGTACGATATCCCAGGCGCCGGGACGCTGCAGGTGCGGGACTGGCAGTACTTCAACGAGCAGGGGCTATACGTCTTCGACGCGCTCGTCGTCCTCGTCGACAACAGGTTCACCATGACGGACATTGCCATTCTCCGCAACGCGCGCCTCTTCGGAATCCCGTGCTACATCGTCCGCTCCAAAGCGGACATCCACATCCACAATGTCATGATGGACATGGGGTACGAAAGCGACGACGAAGAACAGGACGCTCGAAGTCGTGCGAAGATCGAGTATGCGGCCAGAGAGCACTTTGTCAGTGCGACGAGGCAGAACGTGCGGGATAATCTTCGTGCCGCCGACCTACCCGACCAACGGGTCTACATTGTCTCCAACTCGACGATGCTCAGTGCGACGAGGGCGAATATCACGACCAAGATGGCAAAGAAGCTCATAGACGAGTTCGGCTTTTTGCAAGATCTGTTGGGAGACGCATACAAGCGTAGAGGGGGTGTGGCAAAGGCGAAAGGATCCTCTGCCGCAGTCGTGCCAGTGTAGTGTTGTGTTACTTCTTGAAAACGCTTTCTCTTCTGTGTTGTACATTCTCTGCTAGTATGCCAAAGATTCAGTCTTGGAAAGACAAGAAAAAATGGTCTTGCTGCCGGAGCCATCATCCCGTTTCCACCCGACTCGGCTTTTCCTGTTGCGCAAGATCAAAAGCTCGAGCTCGGCTAAAACGGCCGAACCTTCAACAATTTGAACAAACAAAAAACCTCTCCTCATTGAAGGACTTCCTCCTTCAGACCACATCCCTAATATCAGATCTTGGTATTTGAATAGTACTTCCTCTCTCCTTCCTTGAGATATGCACTACTTACCCGAACTACAGGCTTGCGCATAGCGTTTATCGGTTAGCTCACAAAATGACAACCATAACCATCGACGAAAAGATTGCGAACCTGAAGGCAGCCATAGAGAATAGCCCGCCAATTTGCAGCGGAACTTGTCGAGTTTCAGACGAAGAGGGTATCCTTATTTATGGAATGAAAGAAGACGGCAGTTCGAGGTGAGTGGCAACTTGAACTGAGTACACCAGCGTCACACAATGCCATGTCCGTCGTCCACAGATGGGTAGACCTGGCGAAAGCGAACACAGAACAGCTCGATGCACTGTCCGAGGCATGTCAAAAAGCTACTTTTGGACGCAATCAGGAAGATGTCCTGGACGAAACGTACCGAAAGGCTGGTCAAATGAGCGCGAAGGATTTTATTATTCGGTTCAACTTGGAGAAATCTGGGATTTTGGACGATGTTCATACTCATCTCTTGGAAGGGTTCGGTCAACCGGAAAAGCGAATCGAGGCAGAGCTGTATAAGTTGAACATCTACGGTACAATCTCACAGCCTTTGGTTTCAACAGATTCTGATACTAATATTGGCTCAGGCAAGAACTCCTTTTTTAAAGCGCACAAGGATACCCCAAGAGGACAGAACATGTTCGGATCTCTTGTTATTGTCTTTCCCTCCGCCCACGCTGGAGGAGCATTACTTCTTCGCCACGGTGGCAAAGAGGAAAAATTCGACTCCGCCCACATCCTGTCATCATTCAAGACCCCAACCGTTGCATATGTCGCTTTCTATAGCGATGTTGAACACGAAGTCGCCCTCGTCGAGTCCGGTCATCGCGTGACTCTGACCTACAATCTGTATTTCGCAGACGCGAGGCTCAAATACTCTCCCTCTACTCCCGACCGCTCCGATCTGAAATCCTCTCTCTCTGCGCTACTTGAAGACGAGGAATTTCTTTCAGAAAACGGAATTCTCGGTTTTGGTCTGCGGTATGCGTATCCGGTGAACGACAGGACAAGCCTCCGTAGATTGAAATCTTGGTTGAAAGGTGCAGACGCTCTGCTCGTTCGCGCAAGCGAGGAGCTTGGCTTGAAAGTGTCCCTCAAGGCTGTGTATAAGTCGCGAAGCCGTGGAGTAGTTATGCTCGACACCATTTCACTCGGCCTAGAACTTGATCCGGTCGAGGATTCCATTATCGACAAGCTTGGCAACGAGTACGACGGCGATGTCATCGAACATGATGATTTCTGCCACTATCCGCGATCCGAAATCACAAATGTTGCCTGGATCACCCAAATCTCGAGTCGGAATGACTTGAAGGCCGCCTATGTTGCGTATGGGAACGAAGCGTCACTTGAGTATATGTACGGCGACTTGGCCCTCATGATATATGTCACGGCTACAGAAGACAGTGAAGAAGAGGACAGTGAAGAAGACTAGTAAGTAGCTAGAACTAAAGTACGGATCCTTCCCAAACTATCCTTTGACGGATTAGACGCAATCAATGTAATTCTTGCACAGCGGGTAATTGCCCACCATTCAAGTCTTTGGGGGTGAGTCCATTTCTCCTAGTAGAAAACGAAATAATTCGACATGAGATACTGGAGCTTCCGCCCACCGACAATCGGGCAACAGTAGTGGACCTTGGCCATGGCATACGCGATGGCGAATGCACGCAAGTGAAGCCAAGGGGCTTCCGAGATAAGAAATTTCCTTATATGGTAGGGGGGGAGGGGTCCCCTCTGGGCCGTGAAAAAAAAGTTTCATGACAACTTTTGGAATTTGAGTTTAGACCATGTTTTACAACACAGAAGGCTTATTGGGGTATTCTTAGATGGTTTTATGTTGCATCCTGACACTGGAACATATTCTGGGTGGTATCAACCACCAAATCCGCCTGCTGGGCACCCCCTAGGGCCCCTACAAACTTGGGCACGGTCATCAACAGTGACTTGGTGTCTTTCTATGATATCCTGATCATCTTCTGCATGTCCACTTACACCCAGGAAACTTGGGTATTCTTGAGGTAGATTCTCGAACAACGTCGGAGAACTCCGTGTTGCCGCATCATTGATTGATGGGCACAGCCTCAATTCCAAAATACGTGCGCAAGGCATGAAATATGCTGTAGGTGAGTAGGTATGCCTAATATGCAGGGGAAGTAGCTTTGGGTACACAGAATATCTGTTTCTATTGTGTAACAGGAAGCGGGCAGGCGGGACTGGCCTCCGTATGCGTGGGAAACACCTTCCGAAAATGGGAATTTCCTCTTTTGGAGAGGGGGAGGGGTCCCGGATTTTGCTGAGAAAAAAAATTCGAGGGGTAGTGCGGATCTCGCGGATCGGCATCCCCTTGAGTGAAGCCAAACCTGGCAAACCAGCGATACTTAAGACGGTTCGTTCGGGTCCCGGGAACACTGTACGCCGCGTCGCCGGAAGGAAGGATGTATAACTGCAGACCTCCCCAGCAGGAACAAGCAGGCACTGTATCGACATACAATGCGTCCTTAATTGTATGCTACAGTCGCCGGTGTACTTACTATTGTGATGCGATCATGATACTACTAATTCTCGCCTTGTCCTTTCTACATTGCGGATTCGGATGTCGTGTCTGTTGAGTATCAATCCTAACAGCGTCTCTCATTACTTACCTTACTTACGGACTTATCACTCGGTTAATTTTCGCTCCTTGAAACTTTCTAGTCTCACGTGCACATCTCAGTCGGTTCGTATTCTACGCCCACTGAGATCAATATCTATTCTATCTAGTCTAGTCTCGATTCACTGCGCCTAGAGGTTATGGGCCCCGACGCAACTTCGTCCTCTCTCCTGAAGCTCACGAAACTCCCCAAGTTGAAAGACGATGGCTCGAACTGGGGGAATTACAAGGAGATGGTTTTCAATGCCATTACGGCGAAGGGTCTACGACGCCACGCGACCGGCACCGCGAAAGCACCCGCCGAGCTCGTTAGTCGTGACGGGGAGTACTTCTTCCCGAATCGGTTGGCACCCCTGTCGGAGGACGAGCTAGAAGAACACGAGACGAAGATCGACGAATACTTACAGAAGCAAGCGCAAGTCCGTCAAATCATCTACGAGACGGTATCCGAGGCGATGTTCATACGGATTAAATCCCAAGCCACGGCAGCGCTGATGCTCGGTCAACTCATCAGCATCTACGAGAACAAGGGGGAGATGGTCCAAATGGATACGCTCACCCGTCTGCGGACTATGCGCTGTCTCGACGACGACGACGTGGTCAAGCACATCACCGAGATGCAGAGGCTCAAAGAAGCACTCGACACAATGGGCGCGCCGCTAGACGACACCCATTTCGCCGCGTACATCAAGACCTCGCTCCCCGAGAAATTCCGTCCCCTCCTTTCTACTATTGCTACCACCTCCCGACTCGCCGGACGTCCGATCACCAGTGCCGCGTTGATTCAAGAGATCTTCGAGACGGCCGATGAGAACGCCGTCCACGCGAAATCTGACGCTGCAGCCGAAACGGCCATGTCAGCATCATCCGGGAAAGGGAAAGGTCGTGCAGGAGGTAGTGGACGCGGGGGCAAGGGCAGCGAGACCAGGTGCGAGAACTGCAAGCGCACTGGTCATTCGAAGGCGGATTGCTGGTCTAAAGGAGGAGGAAAAGAGGGTCAGGCACCGTGGAGCAAAAAGGGAAAGAAGGAGAAGAAAACCTCCGACAGCGTGAATAGCGCCGCGAAGGACAGCGACAGCGACAGCGACTACGATGTGGCCGCGTCGACAGTCCTGGGAAGCGTCGATGACGAACCCACGGACACCGTGTCCGTTGCATCCCTCCAGAAAGACGGCGAGGCTTTGTCGGCCTCCGCACCCTCCCCGAAACGGGATATCGTAGTCGATACTGGCGCGACGCGCCACCTCTCTCCAGACCGCGAAAAATTTATCAATTTCGTGGAGATTCCACCAATCCCCATACGTGCCGCCGATGGCCGCACATTCAGCGCGATAGGTCGTGGGGACCTCGAGATACCACTCCCAATGGGAGACGGCGAAAGGCCAACTCGGGCGCTATTCCGGAACGCATACTACTCACCGCATCTCGCGTTCACCCTCCTATCGGTCAGTTGCCTCGACCGGAAGGGCTGGATTATCCACTTCGAGGATGGGACGTGTGTTCTGGGCACACCACGTCCTGATTCCCGAATCGTTGGTCGCATCCCACTTGTCTGCGGACTCTATCGCATCGATACATCAGCTATAGATGACGCCGCGAAAGATCAGTCACCTACCGTAGCCGCAAGCACCTCCAAACTGATGTCGATCTCGGAGCTGCATCGGAAAATGGGTCATATCAATCACAAGGACCTACGGGAAATGGTGCGCAAGGGGATGGTCGAGGGCATTGAACTCGACATGGACTCGGAACCCGAGTTCTGCGAGTCCTGTACCCGTGCGAAGGCGCAGCGCAAGGCGCTCCCTAAAAAGAGCAAGACGCCGCGTCGCTCCGTGTACGGCGGCAAAGTCGTCGGCGACACCTGGGGACCTGCCGAAGTCACCTCCCTAGGGGGAAAAGACTACAGCCTGACATTTCAGGACCGGTACTCGCACGAAGAAAAGGCTTACTTTATGAGAAAGAAGTCCGAGGCCTTCGACAAATACAAAGACTACGAAGCGTGGGTGAAGGTTCAGCGCAAGGAGAACATCAAAATTTTTGGCAGCGACGGCGGCGGCGAATTCAAATCTGACGAGTTTGATAAGCACCTGCGATCGAAGGGAACAATTCGGCATCTTACCGTGCACGACACACCCTCGCAGAATGGCGCGTCAGAACGCGGCCATCGCGTGCACGTAGAGTGCAGTCGAGCGATGCTCGACGCCAGCAGCCTGCCGAAGTACCTATGGGCTGAGGCCTGGCTGCACTCCGTGTGGCTCCGCAACCGCACGGTAACGCGCGCGATCCCCGAAAACAAAACCCCATATGAGACCGCGACGGGGACGAAGCCAAATCTGGCAAATGTCATTGAGTGGGGCTCCAGGGTGTGGGTGAAGCGAACAAAATCGAAAAAGCTCACCAATCCCGCCGTCGAGGGACGCTTCGTGGGGTATGACGAGGAGACAAAGGACGGCTTGCGCATCTACTGGCCTGAAAAGCGAAGGGTCACCGTTGAGCGCGACGTCTCGTTCAATAAAGACGAGAAACTGCAGCCGGAAGATGTGCAGATTGAAGGGGGAGAGGGAAATTCCGTCACTCCGCCCACTTCCGCTGCTACGCCAAAACCGCTGCCCACACTGTCTTCTCCACCATCTCCGGCAGCTCCAGAGCCCTCCAAGGTCGAAACGACCGACGTGGCGCACCCGCAACGCGACGAAACGCCGCAAACGCCCGAGAAGTCGACCACTTACCTCGAAACTCGTACTTCACCATCTCCGACACCCATTTCCACTTCCTCCGAGCCACCAGCACCTCCACCACACCAAAAACGCGTCAGGTTTGACGGCCTCATCGAGCCTGAAGCGGGTACAGGTCGAGGGATGCGGCAGCGGCCCAAAGCAGGGTACTATAAGTCCCTGAATGGTGCCAGCGCCGTCGAAGAATTTGCCTTCGTCCTTGATGCTGGTGATGCCGGGGAACCAGGGGGAGTCGAGATAGACGAATGGGACGAAGATGAGGTTGCCACGGCGGCAGATGACGATTTGACGCCGAGGACGGTCGAGGAAGCAATGCAAGATCCCAAAACGGCACCCGCTTGGTCAGCTGCGATCGAGACGGAGCTCGCCGGCATTGAGCAACACGATACTTGGGAACTCGTCGAAGCCCCGTGCGGCGCGAATATCATCAAGTGCCGCTATGTTTTTAAGATCAAACGGGACGCGACCGGAGCCATTGCAAAATATAAGGCTCGTCTTGTTGCTAAAGGTTTCACACAAGTCTACGGCATCGACTACGACACGACGTACGCACCTGTGGTCAAACTCGAAACCCTCCGTGCTCTCCTCTCCGCAGCCGCCTCCAGAGGCGCATTTATTCACCAGGCCGACGTCAAAAACGCGTACCTGAATGCGGAACTGAAGGAAGACCTCTATATGGATTTACCTCCACACTACGACGATTTTCGGAGTTTGCCCCCGAAAATTCAGGCGCTACGCGACGCAGGATGCCGAGTCGTTGTCAAGCTCAAAAAGGGCCTCTACGGCACGAAGCAGGGTGCACGAGAATGGTATCAAAAACTTTCGTCAGTATTTTTATCACTCGGATACACCATTTGTGCCGCAGACGAAGCGGTCTTCTATAAATATTCAGGGGACCACTACACCATCGTCGCGTCGGCCGTGGACGACTTCACCATCATCGCCGACACCCTCGATGCCGTTGCCCTGATCAAAAAGCAGCTCAACGAGCGCTTCGAGCTGGTTGATCTAGGTGAGATCAATTGGCTTCTCGGTTTCAATATCACCCGGGATCTCGACGCGAAGACGCTGTCGATGGGACAACAGTCCTATATCGACGAGATACTCGTGGAGATGGGACTCGAGAACGCCGCGCCGGTCATGACTCCGATGGAGCCCGGTGTCGATCTCAACTACGACGCACCTGGAATTTCCGACCAGCTTCTCTCGCGCGCGCAGAACGAGCACTACCGCAAGGCCATAGGTATGCTCCTCTATGTGTCGCGCGGCACTCGTCCCGATATAGCCTTTGCTGTGTCGCACGTCGCCCAATTCGTCGAAGCTCCGCGCACCACTCACCTGAAAGCCGTACAGCGAATTTTCAAGTACCTCAAAGGTACGCGCGACCTCCGGCTCGTTCTCGGCGGCGAGCACAGCTCCCTCTTCGGCTATACGGACACAGACTGGGCTTCTCAAGTCCATCGCCATTCCATCTCCGGCTTCGCGTTCTTCCTCGGCAACGGCGCCATCTCGTGGAGCTCGAAGAAACAGCCCATCGTCACGCTGTCGAGCACCGAATCAGAATATGTCGCCCTTACCCACGCGTCGAAGGAATTGATTTGGCTTCGGAAACTTCTCTCCGAGCTGCGCTTCCTTTCCCATTCGGCCACCACTCTCTTTTGCGACAATCAAGGTGCCATTGTCCTCTCCCGAGATTCGACTTTCCATGCGCGCACAAAGCACATCGACGTCCGCTTTCACTTCATTCGGCAGACTATTCGCCAAGGCCACACATCTGTCATTTACTGCTCAACAAATGACATGATCGCCGACGTCTTTACAAAATCCCTTGTGCGCACGAAGATCGAGAAATTTCGTGATCTTCTCGGAGTCGAGGAGCCGCCTTCGGCTTGAGGGGGAGTGTTGAGTATCAATCCTAACAGCGTCTCTCATTACTTACCTTACTTACGGACTTATCACTCGGTTAATTTTCGCTCCTTGAAACTTTCTAGTCTCACGTGCACATCTCAGTCGGTTCGTATTCTACGCCCACTGAGATCAATATCTATTCTATCTAGTCTAGTCTCGATTCACTGCGCCTAGAGTGTCTAGGATTGGGTGTATTCTTTATCAATACAAGTACATAGGATCCGAGTCTGGCCTCAGGCCTCAATGGAAATTGTCACACTCTTCAAACTCTTTAAGTATAAGATCATTCGCCGGTTTTTCCTTTCCTTTTTGGGAGGTGCAAACGCTAAATTACTACGCTAAATCCGATCAATCACCCAAGCCGGTCGGCAGCCAAGTCCGATCGATGGAGAAGGTGGGAGGCGGTCTGATGGACTTCCTTTTCAGGAAATTTTTGAAGTAAGCGCTCAGCCTCGCTGCTTTCAGATCTAAAAAAAAAAAGGCGCCAGCCATATGGCCACGTGGACGTCGCCTATATCACGATTAGATAATGATGCTGTATGGACGAAACAGCGTCTTACGGCGTATTTGTGTAAGGAGCTGCTGCCAGAGACAAATTGTAAGTTAGCGATAAAGCATATCGCAATATTGTAACGCACCATGCGCTCAGCTTTGCTCGTATTCGAGACGGCCAGTACAGCGGCGTGCCTCTCCCGATCCGCCTTGGCGGATTCTAAATGTAAACGATGTATGCTTAATTCGAGGTTCATCTTCATATCGGAATTTGAGTGGTTGAGATTAAAGGACTTGGGAGACAAGACACGTACATTGAAATGTAGCATTGCTTCGTCCAGCAATCTTCCATACTTCTCGACTCGGCTTTTATTTTCATCTTGGCGCGCGAGCCGTTGGAAAAAGTTCTCTTCTTCGAGCGCTTCGAAGAAAATGTTGATTTCGGTGAAAAGCCTACAAGCCAGGTCAATATTCAAAACCGCAAGTAGATGGAGGAGCCACTTGCCTCTCTATCTGAACAACGCTCTCCTTCACCTCTTCCGGCAGTGCGACGCCGAAATCCTTCGCCTGTCTCCAAATATCCTGGACGAGTTGTGCAGAGCGCTCTGCGATGTGGGTGCATCCCTTTTTATTCGACTTGAGTTTCTGAGCGGTCGATGTAAGCAAGGACCTTGTATATTGGACTTGAAAAGCTAACCATGCTCATCTCTAAGACGACTATAACAGCAGATGCAGCAGATTTAAGAGGGGGAAAAGCGTCCGCCGATGCCTGGATTGCGTTGAGGGTGACCTGCGCCGCAGCCAATGCGTCCAAGATCATTCTAGTAGAGTGGGTGCGGCGAGACATTTTCGGTAGGGCTGGCATGTCAGAGAGCTGGCAGGAGGCAAAAGACGACTAGGCAGAAAGTCGATATAGTCAGGTCACCTCAGTCACCGAAACGACCCGACTTTGCGACCTGCAAGCTGTGGCCCTGGGCGGAGGGCTCAACAGTGAGTCAAGCCACGCACAGCCAACCTAGCCGAGACGTCACGGTGGAAGGGGTTGCTGCCTTATGCATTGCCAACACACGGGCAGCGCCCAAGGGACGGGTCGGGTTGCACGGCGCGGCAACTCGTCACTGGCTGTCTCGGTTGCCCAGACGTTCTCGTGTGATCTCTCTGAATCCCTGTAGCTGTAGCTATCTTATCTATTGCATCACGGAATGATCCGCGTGTTTGACATATATGATAAGAAAAGATGCGCAGAGATCACACTTCTCTGCTTTTCTTATCATTTATTCAAACTCAGCCGGATCAGTCCGCGGTGCTGATAAGATAAAAGAGATCACACGGAACGTCTGGGCAACCGAGACAGCGTCACTGGCAGTGAGTCAACACCGCATCCACTCCTTTACCGCTTTGGGATGGGCACCGCCACCAAATTTTCCGGCACGCCGCGATATGTGCCGCCATCTGTTTTGGGCCAAATGATAAATCGCACAAGTCCGCGTTGCCAAAGTATATACATCTCATTTCTTCACGGACGACACGAGGGTGTGTCATTGCATTGGTAAGAGAAATACATACTACTTGTCTAGAGCGTACACGACCCTGTTGCATCGGATTCAGGCTGGGGAGCACTGAGATGTGGGCTGACACAGTGGGCAGCGATGACTCAATGAGTCGACGACGCGGCATGAGCAGACCCGGCTTGATATCAAACCCCAACTAGTCCATTTGGCGGGTCTATGGAGAACGACATAGTGGGGCGGAAGAATCGGTGAGGAAAATGGTCTGCTACCAACGTGAGCGGAGGCTGGCGGGAAGTTTGCGGCGATGTCTACATGGAGCGTTGCGAGCATGCGGGACCAGGGGGGTAGTTTGCCGGTGTCGAGACTTTAGACGGATTTGCGGCACGAGGAATGGCGGCCGCGCGAGCGGCGACCGGAGCAGCACAACAGGAAGGGGAAAAGGTGCTTGAATTAGAATCAGCTCAACCAGTAGTTGTCACGGTATTGATCATTACAAGAGGCGAACAAGAGGTATGTCGGACGAAAGCTGTGGACTGATTGGCGCTGCGGCTCGGCTTCCGGGTGGAAAATTGCCTGGGACGGTCATCGTCGTGGTAGGTAATACCTTCGCCGTACGTGTACAAAAAAAATCTCTACCCTTGCCGTCAATGCAACTCGGATCCTTGGATTGCACGACATATTCAACTCTCCAGCTCCTTGCACCAGACATCCCAGGCTCGAGCAACCTGTCCAGAATTGCTTGCCGCCGACGCCTCGCACTCTTCAGCGCTAAGGAAGCGCACGCCTCGACCTTGGTCAAAGTTGTGCACTCCGCCCGCCAGGCTGCTTAAACTGGTCAAGATCTTGGCGTTATTTTGCGTGTAAATCGCGCGGAAGATCGCCAGCTTAAGAGACGCGGCAACGAGTGTGGCACCGTGGCCCCGCATGAGAACCAGCGGTCGTGTTGGGGATGCCGGCGAAGAGGGAGAGAACGACGATGCCAGAACCGCACCCTGAGCTGTATTGCGGATGAGCATGTCCGTGCTTGGACCGAAAGAATCGCTTATGTCAAAGATGGGTGCAGAGTCCGAGCCTGCGCGTTTTTGTCAGAGGAATATCATTGCGAAGTTAGAATTTACCCAGAAAGGAGGCCATGTGGTAGGCGGCTTTGAAAGGAATCGCCATAAGGCCGAAGGGAATGATGTCGAGAGAGTGGAAGTGAACTACGGCCTCCACGTCTTCGAACCGTCTGCGCACGACTCAGAGCGGCACAATAAAAAATAATTGGGATGAAGTTTACCTGTATATTTCGCTGTGGATGCATCGCTCGAGGAACCCGCGCGGAGAGTTGGGATCGGCTGGTCTGAGGGGATGTGAATAAGGAGACGGGGAGGAATAGTCATGCCCACTCGGCATCTGAGATGCGCCAAGTAACAATATCTGCAGATTGAACAAGTGCAGGAGCAAGGTTGCGGGAAAGAAGAAAGTGTTCCTTGGGAGACCTTGGATCACGACAAGAGACGTGTCCATAGCCGTCCACTTCATTACTTGTGAGTTACTGGATGAGCCGGCAGATACTTGTACCTATGCCATAGCGGGCCAGAATTCTCGAGGCGAGGGAGAGATCTTGAAGACATTGAGTATACTCGGCATCTGAGTCTACTTGCGACATCGTGAAGCTTTCCCAAGAACGGCTTAGAAAGGAAAGGTCAAGGCGCGTCCTGTTCTCTCCAAGGCCTTTCGTCTTGAGTGTTTAGGAAAAGAGGTGGGCGACCGGCTAAACCCACCGGCTGACAATTGATCGCGGAATTTTCTTCCGAGTCCTTTCCGAGTTCCTTTCCTGAGCTGGACCCTGGTCCACTAGTCAAGTCACCGTTCACGGAGGAGATGCTCGCCGAAATTCGCAGGGACGATTTGCGGTGGTGCCGCGTACTTAAGTTCATCGCCGAAAGCGAAGCTCAAGCGACGAAATTGTGACCAGTGACCAGTTTCTCGACGAGTTGTTAGTTCCAGAAACTTGAAGCTGGATTACCAACGCCTGCAATACCATCGTCAAGATTCCGACTGCTACTGGGGATGTCAAGCTCATCGGCCAGAATACAGACAGTACGTCGAATATGCTGCTCAGATGGCTAGTAGTTTTTGACTAGCTTCCAGTACTCGGCATCAGAAATGCCCTTTTGAATTTGAGCGCGCAACACTCGAATCGAGACCTACACCCATACTCTGATGCGTCTGCCATTCTATTCGCGGGTCTCGTTACATATCGGAGGTGGTGCCGCGACGCGCTCTGCGGCCGTATTCCTCAATCGTGATGTGGACGAAGTGCATGCGGTTATGGGCCGCACTTGAGCTCGAAGGGCGACCCTCCGCATATTCTGTCGGTCCTAAACTCGACGATCCAAGCTGCAATATTATACCTTCAAAACTGGCTCCTTTGATTCGACGTCAATGTCCGTGCTCTCCTCGAAAGTAAGTGCCTGCTTCTTTGGATAGTGCTTGGAACTGATATCCAGCCTTGTAGACGTTACAAAAAACGAGTTCGACACCGGCTACAAGTCGGATCGGGATAGTAGGCATCAGAGTGGTGGTAATACCGTCCTACAGATCACGGACCGTTCTGCAGAAAGGCGGTTGGACACACTGTTTTACCGCTGCATGCACCGGGTCGTTCAGCTATAATCTGCCCTTCTCCACCTTGACCAAACCGCATTCCTCGTCAACTGCGATTTCCTCCATCAAGGCCATGCAGGCACGAGGACTACTTCGAAAGCACCGGCGTCCAGGTGCGCCGCCTGGACGCTCCCGTGCCCTCGCCATAAACGGCTTCGACGCGTGTATCTACCTCGTCAATCTCGTCACAGAATCGAGGGCCCTGTCGGCGCAGACGAGACCATCAACTCGCGGTACATGCGGCTCATGGCGCGCTACAGCGCTGACACCGACGCCGGGCTCTACACCATCGAGGTCGGCCGCTTTGGCCAGCGCGCGTTCTTTTTCGGCACGAACTCCGTGACGGTGACCCTCGAAATAACGCACCGTTACGCACGGCGCAACACCCCAAAGTCGGCGTCGTATACTTGGAGCAGTTCGACCCTTCAGACGGCACCGACGCGGACGACTACTTCAACGGCATCTTACCTTGTTCACCGGACTGAACGTGCTCAAGGCCGCCGGCGAAAAGATCATTGTCGATAATTCTGGAGACCGCGGAGGATTTATCTTTGCGGGAGCGACTGCGCTTTGGTCGTTCTGGTCGCAGGAACTGTACCCTGACTTCCCCGCCGTTTTCAGGGATACGATTTGACAAGACACGAGCCGGATGTTGCTGCGGCATCTGGCCTCGGCAAATCTGAATACTCCTACTTTTATCGCGACCTCAGTGTGTATCTTGCCCTGTCCCTCTTCTCTTTGCAAGACTAAGGGAGGGGAATACATAGACTGCATCCTATTGCAGAACAACAGCCCGTTCATGGCGAACCCTGTCCCGCAAATCATCAACGGCGTCTCGGACGCGTATTCGAAGCAGTCCTTCAATGGCAACAGCTCCGCCGCCGTGACGAATCTCACACCCCCGCCGTTTGCAGGCGAAGACTATGCCTTCGTGGCGAACAGCATCTGCGCATCGACGTGCTCCATCTTCAGCAGCTACCTCGTCCAGAAACACGGTGTCCGCTCTGCCGTCGCGTCCTCGGCGGTGTCGCAGTGCTCGGAGATCCCTGACTGCGATTCGATTATCGCTGAGCTCCGGTTCGCGGGGCTCCACAGTGACCCCGCGGCGCCACATCCGTTCCCAGTCTCGACATGAACTTCCGGAACGCGATCCGATATAACGACAAGCAGGATGGGATTCTGGAGTATGCGTTCGAGCAGGACAAAAGAAATATCACCCACGAACAGTTTAATAAATCCCAGAAGGTCTGGGTGTTTGTTACGGCGAGTTCTTTGGGAATTGAATAATGAGCCGGATGTATGATAATTGCCGTCTTTGGACAGTGGTAACATTGTATGACTGCACACACACCCAAAGTACACATTCGCTACAAACGAGCCCGCCTACTGAACTATTGGGTTGTGAGATGTTGTACACTGGATGTAAGAGGGTGAAGCGTGCGGTAATTCAAGTTATTGTGAAACCAAGTAGATGGCGGTGAAATTGGTCATTGCTCGCTGCTCCACTCGCCACCAAAAGCAATTCGTGTCACCTTCTTCCTTCTCGTTATACCCTTCTCCCAGATTCGCTTCCGGCGCAATGACGGCGACATCTGGTCGCACACGCAATTCAACTGCTTCAAAGCATCTTCGAGCGTCGCACGCGCATGTGGGTCGTCAACAGTCAAGCTCGCGGCGACGATCCGAAAATCCTCCAGGGCGGGGTAAACCTAAGAGTGAAGAAGTTCAAACAATTTGGTAAAAAATGGATCGGCACGTACATCGATTATCCGACTCATTGCCAACCCAAGTTGAAAGAGGTCCACGTAAAAAGGATTGTACGGTACCGTATTCGAGAGCTCGGGGATCATCGGAAACGTCCTCAGCGTCCCTGCTGTCCGTGCTGACTCTTTGCCGCCTGGGAAATGGATGGACAAGCCGAAATCAATGTAATAGTATTGAAGTGCGGGACGGAGCGAGCAGCGGTTTTTCCATGAGAAAAAGTGCCCTAAAAAGCCGGAGTGAGAGTGGGGTCTGTACCAGTGCGAGCCTTTTGGAACGAGGCGTGATTCTTCAGTGACCATATTCTGGATTGCTATATCGCTGTATTAACGAAGGGGATTTCCGTTTAATCAGGTGGTAGAAAGAAAGACAGAGGCATTGGACGGACAAGTGTGCAATATTGTGTTCATGCATGAACTGTAACCCCTGCTCGGTCGTTCAGTAAGCGGGCAGGGCACATTGGATAAGGCTCACCTCTATGTACTGCCTCATTGCATCCACGAACTCATTTCGACAGTGAAATGGCGGGGAGTTGAAGCGCCGGCAATAAGGCATGACGACGAACGTCCACTCTGTGCCGGGAAACGGGAAGACATCGAGCAGCGGAATCGTGTGATTCCTTGCGTCCGAGCGAAGGGCATCCAAATCTCGGAAGACCTTGAGCTCATTTTCATTGACGCGCTTCAGAACGACCTTCTGGCTATCCTTGATGCAAACGGCATCGAGAACATTGGTGTTGTAATTGACAAAGAAATCTTCGCCGACACGCCAGCCTGAGAGGCTCCATGTCGAAGTGCGTTCGGGGTACCAGGAGGGTACCCACTCGGGATGGTATCGTGGTCGCAGCTGGCAGTCGCGAGATAGAAGAAACTTGTACGAATCCGCCCAGAATTGTTCACTGTCAGTTCGTATTTGGGTAGAGCTCTCTAAAACGTCTCCAGGAACCGCCGCCGAAAGGTCTTCAGAGAGCGTCGATGTTTCAGGCGTCGAGATGGGCTCCATGGTATATTGACACCTACTTGTTCGTCGTCAATACTAGGGTGTCATGGTGGCCTGGCCGTCCGCAGCAAGTCCGCAGCAGTAGTGTCCCCTATCCGCCTCCGATTCAGGGGCGCCTGCGAGCTTTGCCGGCTAGTAGCCTAGTACCTGTTCATAAAATGGCCAAATAATGGGTTTTCGTACAGCTGACAATTGAGCACAAAATACCCGTCCGTAGTTATCGGAAGTTGCCGCCGGCAAAATTTATGCTGGGATTTACAAAAAGATTTCCTGGCCAGGCAATCTATAGTTACGACTTGAAACGGCATAATCTGGAGAAAGTTCGCCAGTATGGTATCGCTGGAGAAACGGGAGTCGGGATTGACTGGTTGTCGGGAATGTGAATCAATGAGATGGATAGATATGGTCACGCCCGCTCTGCGCCAAGTAACGATACCTTCAGCCTGAATTGAAGTGCAGGAGCGCTGAGCAGCATGCTTGTTGCGCGGAACTTGAAGAAAGTCTTCTTTGGGAGACCTCGAATCACGACAAGAGACGTATGCCATCCAGAAATTAAGATTCTAAAGGCAGAGATCTTGAAGGCATTGAGTATAGTCGGCATCTGAGTCTACTGACGACATCGCGAAGCTTTCCTAAGAACGATTCAGAAAGTTGAGGCCAGGCCGCGTGAAATGCTCTTCGCAAGGCTTTTCCGAAGTTTTCGTCTTGAATGTTTGGACCGGACTGACAATCCGCTGATGGCCGAGCGGAGTTTCTTCCTCTCGATAAGCGCCAAGATAAGCGCTGTCCAGAAGTTGCGACTTCGGGATTCTGAAATGCATTCTACTGTGTTTTACGATGGTATTCGAATTCCTCTCTCTTATGTAAACCCACACGAGTTTGTGGCACAGAGCCCTCACTTCCGACGAGTTCAAGGTTCCAATATCAAGAGCCTGAGTTTCGCCGAAAGGTCCGAACAATTGCGATACAAGTCGGATCTTGCTTTTGAATGAATTCAAGACGGAACAACATATATTCTGCGTATAACTAGGTTGTCGCATTACTTCGTCCAGTGCTTCCCGTCCAAAGTAAATCTGAAGGAAGGAAATTAACAGTTGCGTGCTATGAAAGCAGAGGCAAGTACGGACCTATATTCCCAGTCGGCCTTATCCTTTCGAGTGACCAGATCCAAGTAAACCTTGGCATGTTGGGGACCACTTGTGAAGAAATCCGAAAGCGGATTGACTATGCCTCCGCTCTCGCCGACGAGAGTTGCATAATGGAAGCTAAATTCAGAAATAATGAGACATACAGTACTGTGGAAAGGTTCATAAACCACCCACCGGAATCCTTCCGCGGAATAAGCGCGAGACAAGACCTCGGCCAATCGCCACTTGATAACCTTCTCGATATTCCCTCCGAGCCAGCTGGGGCGGTCGGCGGGAACCCAGGGGAGAGGGTTGCCAGTCACGATGAAGGTCTTCAGCGCGCCCTTGTGGGTTTCAGACCGGAACCCGACAAGGGCCTCCTGCGCTGCCGCATAAACGGCCAAGCCACAATCGGTGTGCTGCTTGAATGCCTCCAGAGACAGAGTTAGGGGGTCTTCAGCAACAGGTGGAAAGGCAGCAATTGACGCTGAAGAAAAGCACCGTCAAGTTTCTTTCTTCGATGGATAAACGAATGAACTATATTCACCATTGAAAATCACAACATTCGGGGGACCAAGTTCCTTGGAAATTTGGGCAAAGGCTGCTTTCACGCTTTCAGGGCTTCTGGCGTCCACAGCCACAGGAAAATATCCGTCCTTCTTGACCTGGTCGATTATGGGCTTGCGGGAGCCGAGGGCGACCTGGTAGCCGTTGGCCTTCAACGCGGCCGCCGTGTGGGCACCGATATTTTTGCCGGCTCCGATGATGAATGCGATGGGAGACATGTCGATATCTTATGGATCCTAGCAAGAGCGAGAACTGGTTAAATACTGTCGGACGAAGCTGAGAACATCGCTGGCTGGCGGCAAAAAAAAAGCTGACTGGCCGCAGCAATGGAGTTGCTGACTGAGCGCAAACTTATTCAGCATTGACCCACTACTTACCACAATTAGATTGCACTTGAACCAATGATATCAAGGCGCTTTGTGGAGAAAGACGGTATATTGCGCAGGTTTTGCATAATTTGCGCTCGTCCTTGTCACGGAACGCCGCGTTAATGTCTCGCTACAAACATAAAAAATGTGGTACATGCCCGTAACGCCGCGTTCGCTCAGTGTCCGTGTTGTACCGATGCGATAGTCATAGTATCAGAGCGCCAAGTTGCAAAATAGTGCCTCCAATTTTAACATTACTTCTTGACTCTTCTTGAAGGTCAGATCCTAGGGAAGCAGGCTTAATCCGAGATTATCCGACAGTATCGGCCAGTAACATCTGCAAGAGAAACTTGCAGTCCTCCGGCCACGCCATGTTGGTTGTGGTAAGACGAAAGTGCCGAAATTGCACTTGTATAAGTTTTGCCCAGGCAGCCCAGGGCCCCTTTGAGATCACAGATCGAAGAGACAGCTCCAAGAAAGAAAGGAAATACGTGGCTGTGCTCTTAGTCGTAAATCAGAATTATTACATGCCATGCGGAGTGGAACAGAATGCAACGTTCGATGGTGGTGGCTACAGCAGAGTACAGGGTTCTATTGGATTTATTCTACACCGTGGGGATCTCCATCTTTGTTTGAATTAGTCGAGTATATACGCTTTGCTTTGCTATGCATGCATGAATAGCGTAATCTCGAGCCCTAGCTAACGTGTCTATCTAATCCCGAAGTGCGTACTTAGATCGTCTTCGTAATATATGCGCGTATCGCATGAGCAACTAGCATTGAAAAAAATGTTGATCAGATACAGATCCAAGAAATAACGGCAAACAAGTGAATGAATGGGAAACATTCAATGCTTACCCAATAAACGCCTGTGAGGAAGAACGAGATGCCCGCGAGGACGGCCGAGCCGGGTCCCAGCCCCAGGTTACGGAAAAACGCGCGTCCAAAGAGACTTCAGGCAGGTAATCCAGTCAGACGCGACGCAGCAAGCAAGATAGTGATTATATGGGAACACTCACGGAAAGACGGACGCAATCGACGCCCGGAACAAGGTGTTAGCGGCTAAAACCGGCGCCCCGTGGTCGGGATAGGCGGTCGTAATGTACATGAGGATGCTCTGGAATATCAGGTAGATCCCCGGTAGGTAGAGCGCTGCGCCGATGACGGGCACGATCCTTCGAGTTCAATCAGCCTTAAGCCGCTTGGCGAGAGGAGAAGGAGGGAAAGGTAGAGAGGATGGACTGACCAGGAAATGCTGGACTTGGATGCGAACCCGAATATCAGGACGCTTGTGGGAATGAAGATACTTGCCATGAGACCGATCTCCAATTTGATCTCGGGAGGCACTTCCTTGTTGGCGGCCTCTGCACGGGCGGTCCGCGGAGCGATGTGGTACATCTGGTAGAGACAGTAGACGGCGTACTGCATGTGCTTATCGTTAGCCGTGTGCGAGCATAGGCCAGGACGTAACGCACGGTGAGGGAGCCCGACACTAAGAAGCCGAGGAAGGGTAGCCCGCTTACGCCCTCGTTGAAATGGTAGATATCGCTGAAGACCAGCGGGAAGGCTTCGAACCAGAGATAAAAGACTGCGTCTAAAAAGGTACAGAGAGTCAGGAGGGGTCGACATGGTGTATGCAGCCACTTGCAAACAAAGCCAAGATATACACCGGCGAACAATAAGACGGGTTCCATCGCAAGGACGAGTGGTAGCACGAGGGCGTCATACACCACTTTGCCGACGGTGACGCTCTCTGCCGCGCGCTCCGTTGCCGTCCGCAGCTGAACGTTGCCGGTAAGCGCGCGCAAGCGCTCCGCGCGTCGCAGTAAGATCGTGGGCCCGTGCGTTTCCGGCAGGAGAAGGCCAAGGAATGCCAGCGAGAATCCGGAGATCCAGAGCAGCTCCAGTATGGGCCAGCGCCACGTCTCCGCCTGGGCGGCGAACCCGCCGATAACGGGCCCCGTTATTGGGCCAGCGACGCCTCCTAGAGCCCATACGCCGATAACATACGGATGCTGGCTCGTAGGGAAGATGTCGGACATGGATGCGCCCTGAGGATGCGGCAAGAGTCAGTGGGTGGACTAATATGGTACGCGGAGGGACATGCCCCGGTGGCCAGAGCGGGGCTGCCAAAGAGGCCAGTTAGGAAACGCATGGCGAGGACGGTGTTGATGTTCTTAGCGGTGATGATGGGAACTTGCAGTACGGCGAAGAGAAAGAGCGTCGCTATATATCCTGGATTTCGGCCTAGCAAAGGGAGTTCTTGCAACGGCGTCAAAAACATAGGCCCGATACCGTACCCTGTATCACGAGACGTTCAGCAAGAAGCCTATAAGGGAGCAGGTTGCGACGCACCGAGGACGTACAGCGAGAGCCCAAGCGTTGCCATCGTCAGCGAAACTTGGAACTCTTGCATCAGGCCGGGAATGGAAGGCGTGTAGATAGCACTCCCGATATACACGCTGAAAGTCAGAAGCGAGATCTCAAACGCGACGAAAGCACGTTTATTGAAGGACCAATTTCTGTCGTACTCCGTCAACCAGGGCGAACTGCGCCGAAAGGCAGAACACATACTGTGGGTTATCAGGATCGTTCTCTTCCCAGTCTATCAAATAGTCATCGTCTTTTGAAGAATGCTTTTCGGGGGTCGCAAGAGTCGCCAGGGTCAATGCACTCTCCAAATCCACAGGAGAAGGTGTGGTCGCACCGGAGGCGAGGGCTTCGACGCCGTTAACGGTCGCGGGGGTGAGGGTACCACAGCGTCGTTTCTGTTCAGAGTCTTCGTCACAGAGGGTCGCGTCCGATCCCTTTTTCTGTAGCGAGGGATTCAGGAAGCGCGTTGGGATCACGTAGCCTGGACGTTGGTCGCGGTACGGTAGGAGACGTCCTCTCGAAACATAGTTGATGACTTGGCCAATGGTCGCGTCTCGGAGTAGATCGAGTCCCATTGTGGAAGTCTTTCGAGGCAAGGGCGAAACCCTGCCTTCCGTCGATCTTATAATCCGCTTTACTAACGGAGCGCGATCGGAGAAAAAGGCGGATTGGTCAGCGACATCTTGGAGCGGTACGACTGAGCGACTCTATTGATTTTGATGCCATCGCAGAGAACTCGACAATTACCGCGACGCGTTGTTGACGCGAGAGTTTGCCGACGCAATCAGGACGGATTGTTATCGTTCTCCGCGGGAATCGTCGCACCAAGTATGCACATGCGATGCTTCATGTCCTGGACGAAGGAGCTTGGGTGCATCCCTTCGATTTTTTTTGCATTTTCTAGCTGATAGTACTATAAGGGTCAGATCAATCGTCTTTCAGAATTGGGTCGCAAACCCTCAGGCAAACGTCTGAGCTTCGTTGAACAATCTCGCTCGCAACTCGCATGAACGTCGAGCTCGGAACACAGCTGGGTTCCAAGCACTCTACTCCGACCTGGCAGAAGACGTTGCGGTGCTCTAGCTTGGGTGAGCACGAAGTGTACGTCTAGAGCCCGTCTTGGACAATGCAAAGCCCACCCCGAATGTCATCTCTGTCTGACTCTGTTAGTCTCTGTTGGTATGGGCACTAACACACGGCACATCAACAACGCCCCTTGCAGAATTCAATTAACAGTTGGTTGTCCTTTGCAAGCGGCGTCGACTCACCCGTTATCCCACTGCCAATACTTAATGAGGAGCAAGACGACGATGACTATGGGGCAGAAGCACAGATCCTAAATCGCGTTTGAAAGGTGGTGAAGCGGAATCTAGGGCTTCAAGTTCAACAATCTGATACTGAAGAGATACTATGTCAGGTACTTCAAGAAAGGAAATACGGGGCTGTGCTTCCTCGCCTTCTCGCGTATACCGCATACGCTGGTCGCGGGGACTTGAATCTCTTCGGCTTCCCACCAATTACATCCCCTCCGATGAAGAAATCAGAGATATCCAACTGGACATTGTCTCGCGTTCAAAAGAGCTTGCTCGGTATCCACGGAGCAATGATACCCAGGCTCATATTGACGGTATTCACAGCATTCTGCGGGGAGCACCGTGCGCCGAACCGCCTCACGAAGACCCGAACAGGCCGTGAGTGGAGACTCGGAAGCGTCGAGCGTGTTCTCAGCGGAAGAGGCCGAGGTGATGAGGTGTGATGGGAGGGAGTCGTGAAATGTCGCGGATCTTTCGACTGAACGCTCAGGTTTTGGGGCCTCTGTGTCTGGCAGCGAGTATTATTTAAGCTCAATTAACATGTTATGCCGAGTCTAGGAAGCTCACCAGACGCAAACGCATGGGGCCGATCGTCAGTGGGGGCTTGCGGCGCGGTTGCAGCTAGCGCTTCTGCTCTCTCGCACAAGGGACAGCAATCCGTATTATTCGTGCCCCGGGTCCAGCTGATAGATGTTTTCTTGGCGGTCGCAGAACGTGTACCGAGTATTGTTTATACCCTCGGGTGTGATCGAAATTCGTGTCGACCACAGGTTGTGTGTTCATCATAGCGCAGCCTGAGGGCGATAGCCTTCAGATCCCTGCCCGGTAACGTCGATACAGCAGGCTGAATAGATCTTCTCTTCGCGATGTTCTGGTCCCTTGCCACTTGGGCATCGCTTTCCAAAGTACCACAGGATCTTGAACATCCGCCAGAGCCCAAAAGAGTTTCTGAATTTCGGGGATCTCTTCATCCAGAAACAGGATGTAAGCGTCGCCAGCCATGGTATAAGTTTTGAAGTTAAGAAAGGAAATATGTGGCTGTGCTCATCGCCTTCTTCTCGCATAAGTACACAACGCAATGCGCATACACTGGGCAGTGGGTTGCAGGGATTGGAATCTCTTCCGCCTCCCACCAATTATATGTCCTCCGATGAGAAAATCAAAGATATTCGGCTGGACGTTGTCTCGCGTTCAGAAGAGCTTGCTCGCCTCGACAAACACATCCGCGAGTTACCCGCGGAGCGCAATGAAATCCAGGCTTATATTGACTCTCAAAAGGCGTTGATTTCTCATCCGCGACGTTTGCCGGCCGATATTGTGCGTATTCATCGCATGCCTTCCTACGAAGAGGAACGCCGTGATGAGTGCCCAGGAAGCTCTACTCCTCTTGTGTCGGATCTGTAGCGCATGGAGGACGATCGCACTCTCCACAACGAGGCTGTGGGCATCCCTACATGCTCCGTTCAAATTCATCCTCAACAAGGAGCCACGGATACCGGCCGTCGCGCAGTGGTTGCAGCGCTCCGCCGCTTGTCCGATCTCAATCTCCGTTGCCGCGAATGTTTGGGCGGATCCTGCAGAGTCAAGATCTTCCAGGGATGCATTGACCAGGGTCCTAACCGCAGTTGCCGATCGGTGGTGCCATGCAGAAATCGATGGGATGTCCCTCGAAATGGCCGATGAACTCTCAGAAATCAAATGCCCACTACTTATTGGAATCCTTCCGATTCAGCGGATGGAGTTCAGCACTCCGTCAACTTGAATTCTTTCGGTCTCACTGTCTTACTTGGATGGTGTCGACAGCTCATCTCAATACATATCGGCCCAATTATCGACCCTGACGTCGACTCTTTCTCCACCGAATTAACTCTTCCTTTCCTCGACTCATTCACTTCATCATCCTTCATAACTCCTCGCTCTCTCGGCCACCTTATTTCACACGTATCTATGCCCAAGCTGCGCCATTTTGATGTTTTAGTAGCGTCCTGTGAGCTTGAACCACACCACAGCTTTTTCCTTGCCACTCTCGGAAAAAAGTCGCCGCTCATCGAAGATCTCACGATATGCCTTTCATCTCTTACAGTGCAGTCGCTTCCAGAAACCTTGCTCTCCTTCCCATCCCTCACCATGCTTGTCGTGTTCGACGACTACGCTTGGGACAACGACGGCTTCCAATCCTGTACTTTGCCGCATGTTTTACGTGCCTTCTCAGACACCGCTGCCTGTCCGATGCTGCAAGAGCTCACGGTCCACAATTGGAATGGTCTCGACTGTAAGTTAGGGCTCGATACTTACATTTATCCAACAACGGATGGAATATAGACATCGTTTGCAGCGCCTCGAGATCTCTGGAAACACATGGGACTCTCAGGTCCTCATGTCGAAGACCGAAATCCAGTTTTATCTATCTCAAGGCCTCGATATTTCTCTCCTCTACGATAGTCCCTGGGTGGCAATTCTACCTGGTCCGTGGACAGGCTTGGAGCTAGATGGTCTATGAATCCTGGAATCTCTTTACTAATGGGCCACAGTTCACGGCAATGGAGTAGAAGGCATTGAATATGTACTCAATTTTGTTGAACCAGCTTGTAGCGAGGCATAGTTTAGCGATTGAATCGGCTATCGCTCCAACTTTCCAGCTTAATGGGTCGACTCGGATGAACCGGTGAACCATTCTCGCCATGTAACTCCCTCTACTTCCTTGGGCGCGAAAAACAATTACTGTATTGTTTGTGGCTGTGATAGTTGAAAAAAGTTGATCGTAACAACGACGATTTTGACCATGCTCTAGACTACAAAATCAATGGAATGTTAGTACACAGTAGCGAGTAATCCGCATGCGCTCCCGCATCGAGATATATATGTACAAAATCAGGTAACCGACGTATGTCCATATAGGATGGACGAACAGCCTGGCCGTCTACGAGGATTTAGCTACACACGGGGGGGAAATCAGTAAAATATGCAAGGTGGATAAATTTACAGACCGATCTTGGCAGCAACTATGTCTTCGGCAAAAGACCACAAGGATTCGTCAGTTCTCCGCAGTGAAGCCTCCCAATTCTCTATGACGTTTGACTCGGATAGTATCACCAGCCTAGGATCCTCGATACCTGCCAGCCCATTCGCAACAACGATCATACTTTCATCGTCACTGACCAAAGCTATGCATACTACGAGGGACCGACAGCAGGCAAGGACGTCGCGTAATTTTGTCTCCGATCCTTGCAGGTCTAAATCAAAATCGACAGCCAAGTGGGTGAGATGTGGGGATAGATAGTCGATATATGCGGCCCATGCCAGCCAGTCGACGAGCTCAAGATGTGTAACGTTCGAGAAGAAAGGGTGTTCAAAGTCAAGCTTACACCCCGAACCATAGAGCCCGTGCACGTTGATTGAAAGGCGTGTGGGCCGAAGCGAGCTGATGAATGGGAAAAGAGGAGTATCTTGGGGTTCGACCAGCCAGATAGCTAGGTTTACAACCCCTTGGCACGTTTTTAAGACTCGTGCGGTGCTGAACGCGTCGACGTCGGCGGGAACGCATAATGATTTGACGTTGTCGACAAAAAATTGCGCAGGGCGACTATCCAGTGTCCGTATGAATTTATGGCAGATTTCTTCGTCCGATAGTACCACGGTGTCGTATATGAGTCGTTCTATCCTGGGTAAACCGAACTTTTCGTTTGCAAACGAGACATGAACGATCGAAACACAACCACTGTACCAAATCTGGGTTCTTCGGGCAACCAGCACAAGGTTAACGGCGTTTCCCGGGAATTGTGCCGTTATCTCGAAGATTTCGCGTTCTATCTCAGGAGGAAGGATTGGATGGGGCTCGGTGCCTTCGCCCGAAATGGTTTCCATCTGAGACATCGCATACGCGCGGATTGAGGGGGTGTAGCCAGGATGGATTCCCCAATCGCACAGCTGAAAGAAACCTTTGAGGAAACAGGTAAAATCGGCGACCAGAGTTTGGTCTAGGTGGGCCGTGGCGGTTGAGACAGCCTCGCCGCCAGTCACGGTCACGGTCACTTCATGTCCTTGATCACCTTCCAAAATGTCTTGAAACGGAAAACGAATCTAGCGCCCAGGGAATTCTTCTTGCGGAGAGCAAAAGGCTCTACTGTGCCTTTCCGCGTTAATGTCGCCGAGTTCCTCGCATCGGCTGCGACTGTTGATCAAATACCAGCTCTAAACGGACGACCCGAGGTAATCTAGCTCTTCACCCATTCCGAGTTGAGCTGAGGGATTTCAGGTCATTTTAACTGGTCAGAGAATCTCTTACTTGTATCCTTGATCTCGGAACGAACCATCAGGGCAGGGCGCGCAAACTGCGGCAAGTCGACGTTGTTTAATTCCGTCCTCGGCCGGAAAGACTTGCTTAGGACAAGCAAGAAAGCGGTCGGGCCTGTCGTGGTTCTAACTGTCCTTTCTGACCTTTTCTGCAGGGCTGCACTCGCACACTGAATTTTTACAGAGTCGGCGCGCACCCAGGCTCAGTCGTTCTCGTAGATGCTCCAGGTTATGGTGCGCGTGGACGTCCAGAGTGGGGGGACCTATTCAGTCAATATATCACGACTCGCAAGCAGTACGACCGATATTCTACCCCCCACTGCTATTTGACTGACACCGAGCCAGGCTGAAGCGCATTTATATTTGTTTCAATGGAAAGCATCTTTTGAATCCAGCTGATGTTGAAATGCTCGCGTATCTTTCGGAGACGCTTCTGAAGGAAGGGGCTCAAGCATATACTCTCCAGTCTATAATTACCAAGGCCGACTGCATTCCGTCCCAATCGTTGGGCCAGGTTATTCCGAGAATTCAAAAACAAATATGGGAGGCGGCGCCCTTGTGCCTGCCGCCTATAATCACAAGTGCCATGATGCACCCGCAGTTTGGAATTGATGGTGTTCGCAGGAATATCGCTGATGTGTGTGGATTGGAACCACTGCCAGAAAGTAGACCGCCCAGGCTAAAGAAGTAGACTATGTATGTCATTGACTGCGTGCCATGTTATCGATGCTGTTCCCAGAAATTTTGCAGATAACTGGAAGCAGGTAGATCATGTATTTATTCCAATTTACAGCATTGCATCATTTGGTTTAACTGAAGACTTCGGAATACCCAGAAAAATAGGAGCTTATTTGGCTGTATTGAATTCAGACAGAGTTCTTCGTCTTGTGCTTGCTTCCGGCCACCGGCAAGCCACGCTTTCTTTCGCTGCCATGTTATGAATCGTAGCACGGAACTCAACGAATGTCTTCTGTTGGACTCCCTGATACCGTCCCACCGTGGCCCTCCCTTTATGACCCGGGAATCGAGCTTCTTCGCATTCCTCATCATGACCCGGTCCAGCCAGGTGGAGCATACCTGAGTCGTCCTATCGGTGAGCTGGACTGGTTCCGCCTTCAATAGCACATAATCTTACTCTATGGTCAGACATCTTCCGCTTCACACTGTATTGGAACCTAATTTTCTACACACCCATATTTCTATGTTGCGGACTTTACGCTTTCTTCAACCTCACGTTCCCTCCAACACGACGTTCAAGTGTTCGTAGACGTGAGACCTCCGACGATGCTTCATATCCACTCACCCTACTCCCGTACTCGCCTCACGAAACCACCGTGCCCCTCCTTCGCCCACCCAAACGCAAACTCAACCGGGGGCGTTCGCGCACTACATTTGCCCTCCTCGTACTCCTCGCGTTCCTTTCGCTAAGCATTGCTGGCGCGTTCCTCAGTTCTGCTATCATTGGATTCATTCTCGCCGGTGTATACAAGCTCGCAAAGTTCAACTTGTCTACGTATGTTAATCCTCTCTATGTCTCTGCTGTGCTTAGCTGCATATTGCTAGATGGATTCCTTTTGTATGGGCCCTGATATCGGTTCTGGTTGGCCTTCTCAGGTGTGTGTAATTAATTCTTGCTTTGGATGGTCAAGTAACTTGGCGCACAGCGTATGGCCGTCTGTTATAGACATTATCTAACTGTCGCATCTGTGTCATTCCATGCTCTTGTATATGTCGAATCTCCTAGTGCCATTGATTGACCTTTCAGAAACAGAACATGTTTCATGTTATGTACAAAGATCGTGCGTGCAAGTGCCTTTGAAACCAACCTGAAGCGCATGTTTTTTGTACCAGCCTCAAATTTGTCTACGTCATGCGTTTGCCTTGGATTCAATATTCGTACAACATAGCGACTCTGATTAAACAATCTTCTCAAGTTGTCACCGCTTAAACGGTCTTGTGCACGGTATGCTTCCTAGCCTCAGCTGCTTCCTCGACCGTAGCCAGGACGAAATCATATTTCAAAACCTGATGTGTCGTTGCCTCTTTGAATCCTCTCGCGCGGGTCACCTCACTGCTCGTTTCAGTCGTAATGTCCTAGCCACATCAACAATCTAAAAAAAACACCTCAGCGTGAAGCAAGCGGGGGACGTACGACAACGAGGCTGGATTTGACGCCAAACACGGCATCGCTTGTGAGATACGGATCGCCCTTCAAATAGAATGCTGTTGTAAGTTTCTCGAATCCAGGAGCCTGTGGGGTAGATGATTAATTGGTCTTGTGCGGATTTCGGCCGACAAATTAAAGGTTACCTCAAGCATCATATGCAGGTGGGCAGGTCGGTAAACGTGCCGGCCTAGAGCCTTGACCATTCGACCTACCGGTCCATCGCTCGGGATGGGGTATGAGACAGGGCTATTTCAGCGAGATAGACGAATAACGTTAGATAGTTATTCTACTCATTAGGAGGCAGAACCACTTACACTACAGCCCGGAAGAAATATGAGCCGTCTTCCGTGGTATGAAGCCGGCCTCTGCAATCCGGTCCCCCGCGTTGAGAGTACTGGTGATCGAAAGAAGTTGATGGCTTTGGTTCAGAGAAGAGCGAGCATACCTGAGTATCGTACATTCCGTGGCCGTCCGTCTCCCATGTGTCGATGAGGCAATTCGGGATCGGATTCCCCTTGGTGTCCACGACTTTCCCCTCGACCCATAAATAATTGCCTTTTCCTTCCGACGCAATGCTCTCGCCGTTTTCGACTGAAATATATAAAACTCTGAAACAATCAGAGGGTGTGGAAGGTAACACTGACATTCCAAGGCGTCAGTGGTAAAAAAGGGACCGAGCACTGTCGCCTCCGTTGCGCCGGGAGGCTTGGCGTTATTTATGGAATCAACCAGGCTCGATACCCCCAGCGAATCCGAGAGGAGGATGAATTCTAGATGACTAAAATCAGAGCGAGGTTGAATGAGAGGCCCGAAGATGCCTGCCTTGACGAATATCTGAACACATTTTCCCGGTCTCGGTGAGGAATTCGATGGCGGTCCTGTGTATTGCCAAGTGTTTGAATTCGAATTCCATGACGGCGGAAAAATGAGAACATACATCCATTCCTCCGTTGTGAGGGAAGTTTCACGGACAAAGTTGTGTAGGTGTGTGACCTACGCCGAAATCAATAGTCGAATCGACTTCAGGGAGTTCAGAAGGACCATACCAAACTCTTGAACACCGATTTCATTCTTTCGTCCGGACCTACGAATCGAAATCGTCTGGAATATTGCGATGCCGATGAACAAAGAGACTCACAATTGGAATTTGTGATGTGCACGTTCTCTGTAATGTTCTCTGCCGACATGTCGAGCATCTGCGGGAGTTTCGAGAGATCGATTCCATGCTCGGCGGCTTGTTTGTTGGCTTTCAATATCGATTCCTCGTGAGTCTGAGACATGTCGATAGTCTGGGGCAGAGTTGGGGTTGGCTTTTTAAGTGGAGGTCCGAGTCGCTTTTCCACGATCGGCGTGGGGTCAGATTTGACGGAAGAATTAGACAGACGGACCAAAGACGGACAACAGACGGAACGCGCACACGTGATGGCCCGATTCGAATCTGAGGTATGTTACACGGTTGTACACCATCCCGCGCCGGTTTAAGTTAATTCCTCCCTTCCTTCCTTCGGCAACTATCCTATCCTATCCTTCCATCGGCCGAAAGTACGCTG
The DNA here is from genome assembly GCA_029281435.1 of Mycena haematopus. Taxonomy (NCBI): domain Eukaryota; kingdom Fungi; phylum Basidiomycota; class Agaricomycetes; order Agaricales; family Mycenaceae; genus Mycena; species Mycena haematopus. Next base: position 14,697 of record JARJCV010000174.1, on the reverse strand, counting down.
CATGATACGATTTAAACCGAATTTGAATTCACTTGAATCAGTTCTAAGTACTCCGACCAAATAGAAGTGCTAGGATTATACGTGCTGGGCCACTGGTTCGGGTCCGAAGGTTCATAGGGAGAAATGCTGGGGCAGTGAGTATCATCGTAGTCGTACAAAGTCGAGCATGGAACATATGGTAACGTAGAAGACGCTGGGATCGCATCTTGGAAGTAGGTGCCCGAAAACAAACCATCCTGTGTTGGTGCAACGAAGGAACCATCTGGAGCATAAAACAGAGGAGGTGTATAGAATGGCGAGAACGAGGTTGTGTGGCCTCGACTTGTCTTCTGGGCAGGAGTTCGACTCGTGTACCCAATCGCAGGGAATTCCGGAGGTAGCGAAGGCTCTGAGGCAAGGGGCGGCGGAAGAAGCGCAGGCGCAGCAGTGCGTGTTACAGAAAATTCGTAGGTTATGGACCGGATAGATTTATCGCTGGGGCTGGGCGATGTTGGGAGAGTATCGAATTGCGCAAGCGTCTTCATGATATCTTGTTCTATTACGCACTGAAATAATTCTAGAAACTAGTTGAGAATCGACGATGCAGTTTTTAATTATTCAAAACTCACGCGCAGTGCGGCACAAGTGTGCCCAATACAAGGGAATTAGTTTAGCGCTGTATGTGTGCTGTTCTGTGTCGACAGGGGAAGATGCGGATGATGTGGATACGAAGGTCAGTTCTGTAACCTCCGAGTGGACAAGAACGCCGCCAATGAGCACCCGGAAGTAGGAAAAATGATGTGCAGTGGAAATCTTCCGTGGCGTCGAAAATGCGAGGATAGGATCGTTGGTTTCAATGTCTGACGGATATTCCAAAGAGACGCAACAGTGATTCGTTCGGGGAGATCTGGTAATTTGTTGGTGAACAAAGTGAGACGGTTGAACCAACTCGATCGTGATGAAGGTATTGGGAGATAAACCATCCACGGCATCAGGAGTATCTGATGTCGAAGAACAGTCATCTGAAGACACAGACGATTCGGAGGGCGTGTTGGGACCTGTAACGGATTCCTTTACGAGTTCCCGGGAGAAATCAGGGCGAAATATAAGATCCAGAACTGCCAATGAAGATACTTCTCCATCAACGACATTAAAAAGATCAGACTCTTTCACTCACTTCGCTCATCCCGACACACGTCTCGCATCTGCTGCAGCCGGCTCCCCACCTGTTTGGGAGTCCTACGCACACCAGTTACAGCGTAAATGTGGTCAGAGATATGTTGATTCCGTTTTGGAAAACGGACAAGTGGTCGCGCTTTGCGTGGGCAACTCGTAGGCCGGTAATTTTCCAGTGCTATGTCGTCAAGTAAGACTTGCACAAGTACCGCTGGCTGGGGTATCCAAACCTTCGATCAGAGCGGCTTCAAGTAATGGGGACCAGATGGGTCCCGTTCGTTCCTTGGTCTTTTTCCAACATTTACGACCTGGTATGGGGCTCGCCGTAGATGTCGACAGCAGGTAGCGGGGGTAGGGAATCAAGGACGACATAAAGTTGAAGTTGGAGGTAACCAGCGTTCGCATTTAACTTATCACAGAAACCCTGAGTTCGCGTGCAGTGTGCATTACATCTTGACGGCATTTTGCTGCACTATGTCTGATTTCAACGTGTCCTTGTCTGAATTGAATAAGTTCTGTTCCCGTAAGGAGATCGAAATTTAGTTCCGTCGCGGCAACGGTGCCTGTGAAGATTCGCGTTCGCCTCCGTTGGATAGTTGGAAAAGGGATCAAATCAACATTTGGTGGTGTTGATCTGTCCCATCCATGGCAAGCAGAATCAAATTGCTATTTTGACTTGGTTTCGGATGTCTTCAGATCATCGTGCTTCAGACTCTTCTACAGACGACGATGCAGCTTCCCAAACCACAGAGGATGACCCCCAAGTTCCGGAACCTCCCGCACCGGACCCGGGTCCCTCTGCACCAGTCGCCGGACCCTCCATAGCTACGAGCCGTGAAAAACCAAACTATGAGCTCAGGCATACAATACGTGGTCACACCATGTCCATTTCTGCGGTCAAATTCAGTCCTGACGGAACCCTACTCGCGTCTTGTGGTCTGTACGAAAACCTAGTTGTTTTCCAGTTCTTAGTAAAATAATGCAGGCGCGGAAAAGATGGTCAAAATATGGTCGCCGTTCACGGGGGAGCTTATGAGAAATTTAAACGGTCACACGCAGGGCTTGTCCGACATTGCGTGGTCCTCGGATAGCGTCTATCTGGCGTCTGCTTCGGACGACACGACGATCCGCATCTGGGAGGTCGATTCAGTATGCGACTACATACTCGCCCACGCGTCCCCTGATGCTATTGATGCGCCCAGGGTCTGACCCAAAAGCAGCTCAAGGGGCACACAAAATGGGTATTTTGCCTAAATTACAACACCGCGTCCAATCTCCTTGTTTCTGGTGGTTGCGACGGCGATGTACGGATATGGAACACTGCGAAAGGTGCGCGTGCCATTTTGTAGCGATAGCCGGTTCCTGTCTGCAACCTTCGACAGGAAAATGTATGAAGACACTTCACGCACATCTAGATTTCGTCACAGCCGTAAATTTCAATCGAGATGCGACATTGATTGTGTCTTGTTCCCTAGACGGCCTTATGTATGTTCTTCTCTTTTCAGCTGAATGTTGGACATGTTTTGGCTTTGATCTCCCAAAAGCGGGCTTCTGGCTCTGGGTACCGGGTACGATAGCCAAGCAAAGCTTTTTTTTGGCTCAAGTCGAAGCCAAAACATTGCATAAAAAATACCACTAACTCACGCTCACAGTCGCATTTGGAACACAGCTGACGGGCAATGTCTCAAAACCCTCGCCGAGGGCCACGACGCCGTCTGCCAACACGTCCAATTCTCTCCCAATTCAAAATACATCCTATCCACCGCGCACGACAGTGCAATCCGGCTCTGGGACTACCAAACCACGCGCTGCCTCAAAACATACACGGGCCACGCCAACACCAAATACTGCATTTCCGCGTGCTTCAGTGTCACCGGCGGCAAGTGGATCGTTGCTGGGAGCGAAGACAACAAGGCCTACATATGGGACCTCCAAACTCGCGAAATTGTCCAGGTTCTCGAGGGGCACACTGACGTAGTGGTCGCGGTTGCGGTCAGTCCCTACTTGGTATATCCCGCTCAAATCGGTTGGCACTAACCGAGATTCCCGGTGCTGTAGACCCACCCGTCTCAAAATATGCTCGCCACAGGGTCAATAGAATCAGACCTCTCCATCCGCATATGGACAGATCGCGGGGCGGAGGCAGCATAAGTTAGGATTGGATTGGGTTTTGCTAGTCTACTTGTTTATGTATTTTATTCGGAAAGCAACATACAGAAAAACCGTGGGCGTGGGGGAGAAAGCGTCCTGAGTGACAAACGGCAGGAATATGGATACAATGCAATGTTGAGATGAAGGAACAGGACGCCGAGAAACTGATAGTGACGGAAGTAAAATCTACTTGACAGGCTCCGCATTTATCAAGTCTAAAACGAGAACAAGGCCGTCGAGTGAGCATAAGGAATTTTCCAAAACGGACGCATACGTGCCCTTGGCGACCTCCTTGTCCGCATCAGTAAGACCCGAATCATGGGCTTCGAGGAACGCGTCAACCTACCCCGCAAAATATCAATACGCCGTGATAAGATAACGTGGAACCAGAACAGACCTCGTCCATGACCTGGTCGTCATTCTCGCCTCCGTCCAGCTCCGATTCGCTGTCGTCCTCATCGTCTTTGGCATCGTCGATGGCGAATGGTGTCCGCTCCATAAGTGCGATGTTGGCGGCGTGGAGCATGGGCAGCGGCGAAAAGCCACTGCCGCTGGAGGGTAGAGATCCCTTGTCCGAAACGCTGACGTCGACACTCAGCGTCGACGCGGACGACATCGATGCCGCGCTGGCAGCTGTCTTCGTCGAGGGACTCGAGAGGCTCGATTTAGACGCAGAATGCCGCATTGAAGGTGTAAGGAGCGATTCCCGAGCTTTTGGCTCCTCCAGTTTCGTGTACCGACCGATGGAGGGTCGGTGGATGACCTAGCGATAGAGAAGCCATAAGCGGCAGGCACGCAAAGTAGCCGTACGAGAGGACACACCTGGTGCTTGCCAATGGTTTTCCCAATTTCATCAGTAAACATATTAAACATCTTCTTATTGGTATCCGTGGCGATTGTCGACCAGATATCGCCCAACAAGCCGCTGCTGGACACGGGAAGCTCCATTTCTGGAAGAGGCTCCAGCCTGAAGGAAGCGGACAAGTCCGTCTCAAAGAATGACTCAAGGACTTCGTCTGCTAGCACGACCATACGGAAGCTATTACCACAATCAACAACCGAGGAGTAGCTGTGAATCAGCCGGAACATACGTTGCGAGGTTGAGGTACGGCTGGTTGGTGGGAACAGTCGGCGGAATCTCTCCGCCCTGTTCGTTCGTCTCGGGCAGTTCCTCTGACGGCGGAAGCAGCGCATCACCATATTCGAATGCGTTCGTCATAAATCGACTGACGGCTCCTAGATATGCGTCACCCACTTCGTATCTGAAAATAAACTGGAAAACATCATCGTTAGCCTTGAATGAAACATGGCGAAAGACGAAAGAGGGATTATCCTCACTAGGAATGTTTCCGAAAGCGTCAACACTTCGTCCTTTGTAAGAAACCCGTCTTTATTTTTATCGTGCAAATTGAAGAACCATTCTATATTCTCCATCAAGTCGTTGAACATGACGCCGTCCAGCCCGAGTATCAAGTCCTGCACCAAAAAAAGCGATCAGAACACACTAGATGGTCTGGAAGACGGCATACCTGGAAGGATAACGCACCCCGACAGGACGTATCCCAAAAGTAGAATAGGCGGTCGATGAATTCGTGCTCCGCAATCTCCCTGTCGACCCGCCGCTACAGTTAATGAAACCAAGGCCAGTGAGCACAGGGATGCCGCAGGCGGAGAATCAGCCACCGACCTGGAACCCATTGGACACGATCCGCTCGTCCCTTGCCCACGTAGCGATCTCGCTCAAAAAGAACTGGAAGGTCCGTAGTTGGATGCGCGTCTCCGGCTTCTCCTCGGTCCCCACATCGCCCGTGGCCACAAGCGACGGCGGGGGTGGTGTGTCCGGTGGAGGCGGCACGAGGCACATCGCCTTATACAGCGCGTCATATATCAGTCCCGCCTGCTCCTTGCTGAATCGCCCGAGGCTCTTGAGATTGCGGATCGCCGAGCGCTTGGAGAAGGACTCAATGCTGTGGATGATCTCGGAGCGGAAGCGCCGGCGCTCCGAGAGGATCATGTCGTCGGTGATGACAGAGAACTCGCGGAACGACACCAGGAGGAGCTCCTGGAAGCGTGTGATCGCGCGCGCACGGGGATCCGGGGAGTTGGGGTGCGCAGAGTCGCCGAGGGAGGCAAAGTAGTCGCGCATGAGGCTAAAAGCAGGTAAGAGTGATACTTGACCAAGGCGACTGCGCGTACTTGAGGAAACCACCGTCATCCTGGATTTGCAGAAGTTTTTCTCCGTTGATCTTGAGGATCGCTAAGGGTACATATAAATTACTTGGACTCTGAGAACTCAAACAACTAACCAAGTCTGTGCACAGCTGATTAGTTCTCGGAGTTCTCGAATGAGTGCCAGAGCCACTCACCCTACTTGGAACAAGACCTTGGGGCCCATGCAGAAGAAACAGTCTACTATTCGGAACGCGAATATCATCGGCATGCTGTTGATATACCTATCCCAGGTGGTTCAGATATGACAAAGATCAGAACGTAAAGAAAGACCGACAGGCTGAGGAACCACGGCAGTGATGCAACGGATAGTTGCACATCGACCTCTTGGAAGTGGTCGTGTATGATCGGCAGACACCGCTGGACGAGTGCCTCGAAAACACGTTGGTCAAGAAGCGTCCCGTGCATCGAAGGACTAGAAACCATGAATACAAGGCACGTAGAGAAACGGGCATGACGCACGCATAGTACCCAGGAAGGAGGCGGTCGCACAGCACCTCAAGCAGCCAGAACGCCTGTTCCTCCGACATATATCTTTACCACCGATCAGCAAGGCTCCGTGCACCCCCAGCAGAACGCGACACACATGAGAATAGCAGCGGCGAGAATATTCATCGCCTGGCAGTATCCGAGCTCCGGGTTCTTGAACGAATACGCCTGGAGCACTCGCCGCAGCGCGCTGATGCCTTCCTCGGACTGGTACCCAGCGTACTCGGGCAGACTGCGATGCAGATCCTTCTCGATGTCCTCTGTGCTCGTGGTCGTGCGGCCCACATTCTTGTCTAACAGCTCCTGGTAGAAACCTGGGTTCGAGAAGCGCAGATAGATCGAACCCGAAAGGGTCTCCCACATCTCACCGCGCAAGCGATTGGGGAGGCCGACCTGGACGAGTCGCGTGCACTGAGGGTAGCGGAGAAGCGTGAGATTGCGGCCGTGAGCTGCCCAGAGTCGTTTGAGAATGAAAGAAACAATTTGTATGCTGAACCGCACCTCGAAGATATTGTGTCCATAATTTGATTTTGGACGCCTCGCGCAGCCTGGGATCGGGATGGGAAAAATCCACAAAGGCCCAGCAAAGGACTCACTTCTTCGGGTCTCCAGGAAATTTGAATTTGAGACCGAGACCACCATGATATGTCGACTCGCGCGGAATCGGGTCGTCCTTCTCCTCGCTGATCAGACTCCCGTCTTCCCTCTCGTTGTCGGCGACATGCGATGTAGTAGACACCAGTGCCTCGGAATAGCATGTCTTGACGAAACCCTTTACGGCGCGCATCTGGCCCCGCTGAAGCTCGACCTTCAGTGCATCACGGAGGAGCGAACAGAAGAGATCCGCTGTCGGCCTTAGGGATGTTAATTGGACGATCTGTGGACAAAAGTTAACAACGCGTCTGGATCTTCTTGCCTCCACTTCCAAATCCGGGCGTCCACAGTAGATCATGCCCGCTATAACAGAGAATATATGTTCGGAGCAGGACCAAAAAGCATAAATCAAGCCTGAGTGCTGAGAAAAACATATGCACAGACTGAAGGTGCAATATGCTTTCACTGGCCGTCCACGCTCAAAATCAAGCCCAGCCAAAAGGCTAAATCTTCAGTTTCACGACTGCTTTACGCGTCGCAACGCTTGGAGACCCTTCCTCGCACAATTCCTCAACTCTGCAGGGCAAAAACTACGCACAATTTTAGCGCCATGCCACGTCGAAAGGCTGAGGGCATAGATGCCCGCCCTGGCATTCAGTCGCTCCACACGCCGGATGGTAGACAGCGGGACAGTGAAGCGCACGGACTTCCGGTCGAGCGACGCGAACGCCAGGTACGGGGCCATGATATAGAGCTTTCCCGCCTGAGACCCGCGGGGTGAGTACATATGTACTGGTAGATGGAACGCTGCGATAACTCACATAGGCGTCCTCCTCGCCCTGGACACCGAGGCTCAGCACGGCGTTAATGTCCATCTTCTCAATCTCCTCCGCTGGGTTCTTCTCGGCGTCAATGGACGGTGCAGTAGTCGGGACAGAGAAGAAGATCTGTGTCTGCTGCTCCCTGGTGGGCTCCTTGAAGTTCCGCAGCGCGGTAGATATTGTAGACATCGTGGAGGGCGCCTAGGACGTCAAAAGGAACCCCAGAGTGTATGCAGCGCGAACGAGAGAAGTGAAGTAGGAGAATCAATGCACGGGACAAGCAATGCACAGTCGGGGACAAACACTGCCACATTCCGTAATTCCGTAAAAATATTCAAAAGATACAGAATGCAGTGGATACAACATGAACACTAGGTACAGCCCAGGGTTAAGATCGATGGGATTTTGGTGAGCACAAAAGTCTGCCCAAATCTCACAAGAATCGAGAATATCTCCACATCTAATCGAATGCGCCTTCCAGTGCGTCAAACCAGCGTCTAGAATAAGATTTTAATAGCAAGCTTGGGGTATAAACGTGGCACACATACCTCGCCGGTGGTCTATCAATCTAGGTGCGGAGATGTTCACTAAAAACTCCGTCCATACACGAAAACACCGACGTACCCGATACCGTACATTCTCACCCTCGGGGCCTTCGCGGATGATGACTATCCTATTCCAATCTTGCCGTGCTTGATTGTGCCCACTGTGATCCAGCTGCCGCAGATTCGGACACAGCTGGACAAGCTGCATAATGACCCCGTGCATGCGCTGCATGTTGAGGGTCACGGCCGCCCACAGCGCCTGCCCGCGGAAGACCTCCAGCTTGGGGAACCGGGGGAGAAGGTCGAGCCAGTCCTCCTATGCGCACAGCATCAATCAGCGGGAGTCACCTTGACGCCAGGATAAGAGGGTACACACAAGGCTGAAATGCCCGTATCGTGACGGCATGGACAACCACGTCAGGTCGGGGAACAGCTCGGCGAGCTCGTACATCGAGTTCAGGTCCCCAAAGGCGTGCAGCTTGACCTGACGGACGCTTCCGTACTGCAGGTTCTTCAACTCGACCAACGTCGCGGGGTCGAGCTGGTAGATATCGAGACTCTCTATCGGGCAGTCAAGCATCCCGATGACTTGGACATTCGTACGTATGCGCTTGAGGGCCGGAAGGGTTTGCGGGGAGATGTACACGGGTCCAAGCGGGAGCCAGGAGAGGTCTTCGATGCTGGGGTGGTCGCTCAGAAAGCGCACGACGCGTGGATCGATAGATCGTATCCCGCCGGCTTGAAGAAACAAATTCAGCCGTTTCAAGTATGGGAACTTGCAATCTGCAAGGCCGGAGAACTCCATCGGGATTTCTAAGTACTGCGCAAGTCAGGATGACAGCCAGTGAAGAGAGGGCGCGTGAATACCTCTAGATTGGCAGTCGAGCGACTCAGCATGCGCTTCAAATGCGGCGCATTCATTGGCTTGATCCAAGCGTTTCCGCGCAAGGATATGGACGTCAAGTTGGAGAATCTCCAAAGCTAAGGTGCAAGTCAGCAAATTTTCCTTCAGAACAATGGCCGGCACACACCGGATACAATGTGCTATCAGAATCGATTGCCAGACCAGGCGCATGGGCCGCAAACATCCCAGACAGCCCGACGTGCCGTAGCGTCTTCGTCCGCGACAACACTTCGAGAATAGCATTCTCATGGTCCGGCTCAATCGTCGGGGTAGACGGAGGGTCGACCTCCCAGGACCACGTAAATGTATGCAGCCGGTGCATATGCCCGAGCGCGGTGCAGATGTTCCGCACGCGACGCTCCTCTACGATATGCGTTATCTTCTCGTCAACGCAGTGGTCGATCAGGCTCTTCGGCACACGGTCCGAAGCGGACTTGTTGAAGCGTTCGCAGATGTGCACCTCGCGAATGTTACGCGCAAGGTCCGAGCGCCGTGCGAGGTGAGCCCACATCGCAGGGAGGAGATGGCGGGTGCGCAGGACGCGATACTCAGTGTGCCGCGGGATAATCAGGGCGCTGCTGGCGCGAGAAACGAGAGCCAAAGATACAAGATCCCTGTGCTCGAGGTCCGAGATAATTTCATCTAGAAGTTCCTGGGGGAGATGCAGAAACGCAGAGGACTTGAGGGAATAGTTATGGGCGAGTGTGGGCATGTCTTTCAAGCGCACAAAGGCAGCGGTCGAGGATATACGGAACGAAGCAAGTCGGGATCAATACACAACATGTTGTCTGACTTGCTGAGATAAGTCGCCTTTGTCTTCTTTGTTCTCGTGACCTTGCCGCACTGTCACAAACTCTAAATCCAAGCGAAATTAATTTCTCTAGGGTGGTCGATTAGTTCGATTTGCCTTGGGTCGTCGGAATAATTCAAACTCGAGCGCTAGCTTGAGCGTGCCTTGGATAGATCGTAGGAATATCATATAGACATCCGAGCTCGATGAGGCTGAAGAACAGAATATTCGTAGGAAAAGACCGCCGTGGTCGAGTGAGAAGAACATAACGTTAACGGCAATAATGAAGGAGCGGAATGAACGCTGCGTCAGTCGGTCGGACACTTAGAACAAGACAAAGTAAATACATACATGCATTCAGTATTCAATTCTTGTCAGCGAACTGGCTCGTATCTTCATTTGGCGGTGAAAACTATGAACTCGTTTCCTCCTAGATGATGTGGTACTTATCTTTATTTGACGGCGACGAGATTGGGGCGTTCGCGGACGAGTCGGAAATGAATGCCGGCGCGACGTTCGCGAGAACGATTCTAGTACGAGAACCTGCGAGAACCTCAAGCTGAACCCCATTTGCTCAAGGGACAAAAATCGAATGGCCAGTAAGCCGTGACGCCGATTCGCGCTTTCACGAGAGTGAGGTGCTTTCTGGACGCTAAGGCTCCAACCATTTAGTTTTCGTTTACGGACAGCCCTAAAATAAATGGAAACGGTAATAAACCATTTAAAAACTGTTTAAACCGTTTAAAAACAATAATTTATCAGTATTTTTTGCCGACCTCAATGTATGCAGACCTCATGAATCGAGGTGGTCCATAATGAAGGCACAAGCATCCCATTATGTATATCTATGACTGCTCATGTCTAGCGCTTGTGCTGGACCACCAGAGGTCCGTTTCGTGTCGTGTTTACTTCACCCGAGATGCCTGAGAGCTCCTTGAGAGTTGGTAACGCTGTTAAAACATCTCCACATTGAAGGCTTAGTGTTGATAGAGATGTGTAGGACTGGGTGAGTGATCTTCATTGTCTTCTCAGGGGTATACAATGAGAAGATTTCACCGTACCCTGGGTGAAACCGTTTAACCGTTTGTTTATCATTTGTTTAAAGTTTACGGGCCCCCACAAACTAAACGGAAATTTAAACGGTTTTAACCGTATAAACAATTTAAAAACGGAAGTGGTTGGAGCCTTACTGGACGCTGAGGGATCCACTGGGATCCAGCAGGCTCTAATCAATCATGCGCCAGAATTGTACGGGAACCACGAAGTTGTATCAGTGGAGATGGTAAAGAGAATCAACGGTCTGTGAAAGGAACGCCTGCACAGTGGAAGGGTTCGCGCAATATACCGCCTTTCTCCGCTGCGCCTCGATGCCATTGGTCCAAGTAGTGCTGTCCATTAATATAATATGGAATAATATATTATTAATATATTAACAATAATACGGATATGATACGGTCCTGGACAGCGAGGATAATGGATGACTTCCCGTAAGGATAGATTTATTTTTTGGAATATCGGCGGGGTGCCAACGATGCCGGCACATGACATTTAGTCCGATAATCTAATCGTTGGTGGTTCCCGTAAGAGTATTGGGGGAATATAATTTGTTGAATAAAGCCACGCGGTTTGACTCCATCATCCGTCTCAAACAACATCCAACAACGCGTCCTCAGCGCGACTCAGCTTCCAAACCGATGGATATCGACGCGTTCATCAACCTACAACAACTCGAGGAGATAGAGGAAGATATGATAGACGAAGAACAGACGCGCCTGGCAGGGTCAGCAACGGCTATCATTGCTTTAGGCGTGATCGAAGCCCATCGACTGCGTACCCAACGGCGCAGACCTAGCAGATTATATCTCTGCCGTCCCCAGCTTCTACGAAACCCGAGGGGAGCCACCGCGTGGCAAGTATTGTATCGAACACGGAATGACCGTGCCTACATCACAACAATGGGCTTTGATGTCCACACTTTCCACGCTATCCTCGATGCGGGGTTCGGTTATGCATGGGACACTACACCCATTCCCCGACAGGACACATCTAGGGTGGGACAGACACGTCTGGGTGCACGATCCCTCGACGCGTCGGGAGCTCTTGGCCTGCTGCTGCATTATCTCAACTCGACCATGCGCGAGATCAGCCTCCAGCAGATATTTGCCTTGATACCAACCACTGTTTCTCGCTACATCACATTTGGTCTTGAACTCCTTCTACACGCTCTCCGTCGAATGCCCGCTGCAAGGATCAAATGGCCAGAGCAACTCGATGAATTCCGCGAGTACAGTGATTTGATTGAGGAGCGCCATCCTCGGTTAACGGGTGCCTTCGCGAGCATTGATGGACTCAACCTGGCTTGCCAGACTTCGGATAACGAAGAAATTGAAAATGCGACATACAATGGATGGCTTTGTGAGCACTTTGTCAGCTCCGTTCTTGTGTTTTCCCCCAAAGGTGAATCTCAATATATGAACTTGGTGTACTTCTTCTTTAACTCAACTCTAGGTACTGTTGTTGCCGCCGTACTTAATGCCCCTGGGAGCTGGCACGATTCTCGAGTTGCCCGGCCAATCTACGAGAAGCTTCGCACTCGTACGCCGGAAGGTTTTTATCTTGTCGCTGATACAGCTTTTCCCCGTGGAGCAAACCAGATTGAAGGGAAAATCCGGGCACCTATCAAGAGCGGTCAAAGAATTCAAGGCACCGCCAGCGAAATCCAGGAGCAACTGGCATTTGACCGAGAATTGTTGTCGTATCGGCAGACTGCCGAGTGGGGCATGCGTGGTTTGCAAGGTTCATTTGGGCGGCTCCGGATCCCATTGGAGATTGGCCGCCAACAGGAGCGCGGAAATCTGTTGGAGATCTGTGTCCGCTTGAACAACGTTCGCGCTGAGATGGTGGGCATCAACCAGATTCGAAGTGTCTACATGCCGCTTTGGAAACATACGCGAGAGGAGGAGGAAATTTGGAGTGGGTTCGAGAAAATGCTGTTCTCAGAACAGCGTCGTTCAGACCGGGTTGCCCGCTTTCACAATATTGCAGTTTACGAGTAAACATACTGATGTATTTGCTCAGGCAAACAATTGATAGCTATAGGAGACGGATGACTAGTAGCTAAAGGAGTGTGTTCGGATGATAGCAATAGAAGATTTATCTACGACGGGGCAATTAAAAGAGTGTATGTATGGTAGTACGCAAGGCAAGGTCCAAGAGAAGAATGATGTTCAAAACATGCTGACTACTCTTCAAAGTGCCCACCGTCATTACCCTCCACTTCGGCAGAAGCACCGATGCTGAACGAGTCTTCCATGCTGAAGAAAGGGTCGTCGTGATGACTGCTGGAGTGGGAAGAAGAGCTGGGGTCCTTGTTCTCCTTCTCTCCGTCGTCGTCGCTCGATGGGTCTGAAAACCATTGAGTGCATGCTCCACCGTCTGGATAAATGCGCTCACAACGAACTTTCCCGTCAACTCGGACGAGGTCCGGGTTCGCCTTATAAACAGCAGCACGGCCGCGACTGCTTCCGAAATGACTAGCGCCGGTCTGGAAGAGCTCCAGCTTGAGTTCTGCACGTTCCCGTGCACGCTCAGCTTCGTGTATGCGGCTCTGCATGGTGGTGATCTGGGTGCGGAGGTTGTCGGTCATCGTTTGTGCATCACGGAGTTGTTGGGATAATGTAAAGATGTGGGTGGTCTGGAAAGAGCGCTCGGCCCGCTCGTCGTCGCGTGCCTTGGCTACCTTGGGATCGAACGCCTTCGAGAGCTTGTTGACAAGCTCTGGGGCATTCATGCGGGGGCGGCGAGTGGCGGGGCTAGATGCGCGACGGAGGGGAGGACTTGGTGCACGATGGGCGACTGCGGTGAGGACGGGTCCGACTTCGACGTTGTCGTCGTCAGAATCACCGGCACCGGCAGCACCGGCATTGTCGACATCGGAGTCGCTCAGTTTGCGGGTGTCGGCCTTCTCGTTGATGAGCCGTTCGATGCGTTGGACACGCTTGATGTCCGGTGGGCAGCGACCTTCCCCAGTGGGCTTCTTCTTTTTCAGCAACTGAATCTTCCAGTGAGTTACCGAAAACAATTATCTAGACGGAGCATACCGTTTTGAACTTATTCTCGAGAGCCTTTGCATCCCGCTCCGACCGATCGTTGCCCGCCGCCCATTTGTTGTACTTGCTCGCGACAGCCTTCCACGCTTTCGCACCAAGCGGCAGCGTCTTCTTGACGATATCGAGCAACTTCTTGGTGTCGTCTTTCGAGAAGTTGCTGGATCCTTGAGGACGCCCACGTTTAGGAGCAGACGGAGCATCACTATCGTCGCTCGAGTCGGAGGAATCGGCATGTTGGCGTTTCCTCTTTTTGCGATCTTTCTGGCGAACGTTGCCAACTTGGAGAGCCGGGCGAAGGCTTGCTTGAGCGATGGCGTGAGGGTTGGAGAGGTCACGGTCGTCATGCTGAGGGAGATGGATGAGCCGAGGATCAAGGTGGGTCGGTGCGAAGGAAGACGAGTGCGGAGGCCCCGATGGTACGGGAGGAAAGTTATATGTGGTTGCCTTAACAAAATTCGTTAGTAAGGATCTTGAACGACGTGGAAATACATACCTGAGATGGGCCTTGCGCTGGTACCCGAAGTTCGATGGGTGGCTGAAGCGGTGGCGGCAGAAGCTGGTATTTGGGTTAATGATGCAGACAAAATGGTCAACGATACATACCGAGGTGGGCTCTGCAACGACAGGAGCCCAATGGCCATCCATCTCGCGCCGCCAACCTTTTCCGGTGGCATCGTAGCGAATGTCGGGCGGGGGTGGGTGCTGAGTGAATGGAGGAACAGTTGGGTCTGACATAGCGAAGAGTACTGAGAGATGAAAAGGAAAAGAACGGATGAACGAGGAACGAACCTCGAACAGGGAAACACCAGAATGCGTCCCAGCTTTTAAGTGCAGCTAAGCGAGCCTGGATGCTATGAATCACTTAAACTCTGTGGTACGGATGGTCTAGGTGTCGTTGAAACCGACCGTT
>JARJCV010000173.1:0-94689 GCA_029281435.1 Mycena haematopus | reverse complement strand
ATCGATAGCCTGAGCGGAGACCTTAAGAAGGTCGAGCGAGGTGGGCTTGCCACCGGGAAGATCACGGAGCTTGATCTGGATGCGCTCCGGAAGCCCGTCGTAAAACACTTTGCGGAGTGCGACGGAATTCCACCCGGTAAGTTGGGACAGCTTGTTGAAACGTACCAGATACTTTTGAATAGTCTGGCCTTCAGTCATGTGGAGCGCAACGATCTCGTTTTCGGCATCCTGGCGGGGATCGTATGTGCCGAAATTGAGCTGGAGCTCAGTGACGAAGTGGTCGTAGCTGTCAACCCAGGCGGGAATGTTGTCCGGGTCCGGGTTTACGAGGGCGGGTTCAAACCAACCGAGAGCATCACCAGTAAGGTATGAAATCATATAATTCACCTTCTGGGAGTCAAGGCGGAACGCCGCCGGGCGATCACGGAAGTTGAGGACGCCTTGGAAGAGGAACGTCCGGAGTTTTTCCGGATCCTTGCCGTCGAATGTGTCCGGATCCCGTACGCGGGCACGAGATTTGTCGCCATTACCTAGGGACGAGAGTGCTTGACCAAGGCTAGCGCCGAGAGCGTCAGCGAAGTGTTCCATTTGCCCTCGGGTCGTTGGAGAAGGACCACGAGGAGGAACGCCTCCGCCTCCGCCCCCACCACCACCTCCGCCACCACCACCAGGACCACCGGGTCCGCCGGGACCGCTAGGTCCACCGGGACCACTCGGACCACCGGGTCCACCACTAGGGGGTGATCCACCAGATGGCCCTGTGTTACCTGCACGATCCCTAGGAGGCGACCTACTGCGTGAGCGACCATGGGATTGATTTCCGTCACCTCCATTTCCGCCATCTCCACCATTTCCGCCGGAGCCGCCGCCAGCGGCCGGAGCGGAAACGGGAGGAGAATTAGCCGAGTGTCGAGTAGTGCGGGAACGTCCGCGAGAAGGAGAGCGGGAATGCCGCGGTCTGCGTTGAGTGGCCGGGGATACGTGCCGGGAAAAGACAGCGATTGGGGGTACGGACTCGACTACCGGAAAAATACTGCCCCGGCGGCCCTGGGAAACAGAGTCGGCCGCATGTTCTGGTGCAGTAGCGTAAGTTTGTGTAGTGGTGAATGTAGCCATGCCTGATATATGCCCCGCTTGTCGAATAGTGTGAGCGTCCTGGATGAAGCGACTGGAATTGTCGCGGAGTTGTTGGTTATAGGTGGTGCGATCGGTTGGGATTGTGGTATTTGTACGTGGAGCGGGAGACAATTCCCGAAGAGTTATTGTTTCCGAAGGGGTGCGGCGCTGTGCCCGTAAATCGCGAGCAAGATTGTTCTGTTGCCTGCGAAGCTCGGCTGCACGTTCTTCTGTACTTAGAGCAGCAGTGAGCTTTTTGGACATGAAAGGGCGTAATGAACGGTGAGTTCGAATATACTGTCAAGTGCGGTGTTCCGGATCCGCCGGGTCCGGCGGCCGAGACGGGTTCCGACTGGATGCGGGCTTGGCTTCAGCTCGTGCGCTGCGCCCGTCAGTACGCCCGAGGCCCGATTTCCGAAGAGACAAAGACTAGAGGGAGAAGGCAATAGGGAACCAACTAAGTCGATATTCGAACTGAGGCTACTACTTTACAATACTACATATTTATACTAAAGTCAAAATCCGAGAATGATCCGGGAAGTACAATAAAGACAATAAGGGTTGTGAGTCATCCGGAGATGGAGAAGATGTAAGAACAATAAGGACGACCTTTAACAATAAGATCCAATAGAGTGGCAAAGATTAGAGAGCCGGATCCGCGGGATAAGTCGGCCGGTGGAATTGCAACCCGGGTCCGGCCGGTCCCGGTACGGGACCTGACAGTAGCCCAAAAAACGGTCTTGTTTCTTTTCGTAGTACAGATCTGTACTGTCATTCCGCAAAATATATTTGAACCAAAAGACCAGAGAACTGACGTCATCGTCGAGAATGGGTACAAAATTTGAGAAGAAAATAAATCGGTAATCGAGCACTGCCACCGCTACCGCTCTTGGACTTCGACCTCCACCACTCCGCCAGACGTTTCACGCTTGGCGGGCGTTTCGCCCACAGAATGTTGCACATTCATAGTCTGTGGTTCTTGGTCTCCTGGATCACTCGCTGACCGCGGCACGTTTCACCAGTCCTCCGCATTCGTCGTGCCACATTCCTTGGATTTCGTACATAATACAAATGCCACTTATCTTGTTTCGCCTGCCTTCATGTTTCTTTGGCTTCGCCTGGCTTGCTTCCTCGGAGTCATGACAATGACGATCGTCGTTGCTCGGGATTGGCTCTTCCAGCAGAGTTCGCGCCTTGGTCCTTCTAGAAGAACTGAGAAAACAATAGCGCAAGAACACGTTCTTCGAATACAAGGCCCATCGAGGCGACTATACTGAGCACTATAGCTGGAACAATAACCCCACTCGCCGCTGAGACGGCGTGACACACAAACACGCGTCCTCTGGCTATTTTTGCGATTCTAGGATATCACCTAAGCCCCTAGGAGCGTAGAAGAGCATTTAGCAGTCACTACAATCTAGTGCGCTAAACCTTCTGTTCGGTGATATAAAGGAGAGCCGGAGTGAGCTCCAACTGCTGGCTGTAGTGCAATTGAACTACACAAGTGGGACGCACTTGTGCTAGGACTTGTACATAAACAACGGAGATATACCCAAACCACCGCCTAAGCATTCATAGAACTATAAACCCATACAAGTAAACAACTTGGTGTTACAGAACTTTGCGAGGATTAGGACGGAGTCCTAGGAGCATTCAGAACCATGGACTAGGAAGCGCTAGGATTGAGACCACTGGCAAGGGCCTTTAGGGGAGACCTAGTCGACGCCTAGGAAGAGACGCACAATCCCTAGGGATTGAACATCAAACATAGAGCGCCGCGGAACGATCCGCTGTGATTACGAGAATGGAAACACATCAGCACTAGACACGTGATGAAGTCGCGCGTCCTAGGACTGACAAACTGGAACAAACATCAGTGGAAAGGACGAGATATTTCAGGAGACAAACAACGTTTACGCTAGCAGGCTTGGCACCTTTACTAAGGTAGTCAGCTGGCCTAGGCCAATGAATAGGAAAGGACTTGGAGGTGGGGATTCAACTCCCGGCCGGGCAGACGCGTCGCCGATAAGCACGACGGCAGACGAGCGAACGCCAAGATACCCAATAATAGAACAGGAGTGGTCACAACGATGACCTCTCCTAGGACCCGGACAGTACGCCAGTGCGCGGCAGCCGTTTCATTGGCTGTTCATTTTATCATCTTACTCACTTTCATTATCTCATCTATCTCTCCGCTCATGTATAAAAGGACAGCGTTCATACCACGTATCCTCAGATTATCCCACCTCAGTCCCTAGGACGGTGTTGGTGTTGTGGTGGTCTCAGGCTATTCGTGGAGATTTGTTTACAAACTCTGCTTGTAGTAGTCTTAATAGGAATTCTTGATTGTTGGCTCAGGAACTTGAATTGAAATCTAAGAAAACCGTGTTGCTAGTCCTAGGACTTTCACATATAAAATCAGAAGGGTGTTCCCTTTAGCTTGGGAGTCACAACTTGTCAGTTACTTTGCTTGCTCCCCTACTGTGCATTGGGCCGGTAGAAGTTTGTAAGACCGATAGCTGGACGCTTGTGGTGCAAGTTAAACCTCACCAGAAGAAGAGGAACCAGGGTACCTACCCTAGGCTCGGCATTACCTTGTCAGTTACTTTGCTTGCTCCCCTACTGCGCATTGGGCCGGTAGAAGTTTGTAAGACCGATAGCTGGACGTGTAGTGTGAGCTTAGAGCCTGTAAACCAAGTAGAGAAAACGTTCCTAGCGCACGGAAGCGTATAGGTCCACGTATTGTCGTGTGAGGAAGCATAGATTTGAAGTGTTAGCCTCAATAGTCTTCTGGGTTGCCAGTTGCGGGGATTTTCCCAAGTCGTGTCAAACTCTGCCCTAGTGCGATTGGTCTAAACAGCCAGTTCACTTTGTATCCACCGTTACCCCCCCTGTTCATCAAAGGTTCCCTAGGGGCATTGATTGACTCGGAATTGTATATTGGGGTCTCGATTACAGTATTGTATCGATTCCTAGGAACAAGATTCGTGTGTTAAGGATATCCAAACCAGTTAGCCGCATACTACGGCTCGGACCCGAACTCACAAGGAGAGCACTTATCTTTGGGAGTAGTAGTGTTGTAGTGTGGTTGTTGTTTTGTGGTTTTTCGAAGCCCTGCAATAAACGCCTATTTCATTAGCATATCAAGTGCGCCGTTTCACCGCTTCAAAAGAACGCCCACCCTTCCCAGTTTATCGGCCACTATTCCCAACACTGCCGCTGCCCTCTTCTCACCGTTTTCTTCCAGTCTGACAGTGTTTCACGCTGCGGACTTTTCACATTTACATCGACTTCTGCAGCCCTCACTTCTCCGATGGCTGACGAAGACCAGGAAATGGGGCCAACCGAAACTTTGTGCCCTTCACCCGCATCCACCTGCGAAAACGACAAGCATCTCCCGGTCGCTGGTGCAGCCCTTACCTCTCCGACGCCTCACGATAACCAAGGGATGGGGGTCATCAAAAACCCAGCGGTCGTTCGCCCTGCGCCTGAATCCAGCGATAAGCGTCGTGCGGTCGCTGGCGCAGACCGATCCCATGTCGACAACGTCAGTGAATGGATTTCTCCCCTGATTATCGCTGACCTTTGTATTGTTAGCTAACGCAGGACGTCGCGTACTACAAGGCCAGGCTAGTTGAGGAGACGAAGCGACGGAAAGCCTTGGAGAAGGCGCTCGCTGGGACCCAAACCTTGGCTAAGCAGGCTGAGCAGATCGCAGCGGAAGGGGCTCAATTCGAGCTCGATAAGTACGTAAAGGAATACGAGATGGCCTCACGAAAGCATTACGAAGAGCAGCACGGAAAGCTGAGATCGCAACTATCCAATGCGCAATGCACAGTGGTACGCATTCTTTCACTCTTCTTAAACACTCCTGACAACGTGATATATTCAGAGTCAGCTGGAGGCCTCGTTGGCGCATGCGACTAACGCCCTGGAACAGCAAAACCACGACTTGGTACGTTCTACTCAGGTTTAGCTGAAATCCTGTTGACTGGATTATTTAAAGTCCCGACTTCACAATCAGACTGCAGCCCAGGAAGAAGTGGAGCGAAGACTGGTACATTGAATTGTCTTCGTTGAGGAAACAAGCTCATTGTATGAATTCAAGACGGAGGCGGAGGCTAATCTCGTCACCCAGAAGGCCGCGTATCAGAAGGCCATGGTATGTACGCCAAATTTTCTGGATGCCAAAACTACTGACGGGATATTTCAGGCAGAAAAATCAAACGAGATTTCTGCACTGATGGCAAAACTCAGGACCGCGCAGAAAACCATTACCACCGCGCCGGAAAATTTTCCGGCCACATCACCTCCTCTCATTCCCCGCTTTCTGTCGGGCGCCACCCGCAAGCAGCGGGTCATGAACAAGGTTGTCAAAACTAACAACAGCGGAATTCCCATTGTTCCATTACGACTTCCTTCCTCATCCGAGATGGAAGGTGAACTTGAAGGGTTGGATCTCACCGATGACCAGTCGATCGCGCGCGTCACCGACATCGTTCGCCAAGTGTTGGCGGGCATAGGAGTTGTCCAAACTGAAGTCAAGGACGATTCCAAGACAAAGAAAAAGCGTGGACCGTCGCAGAGGGCTGTTGAAGTCAAGGCGCAGCAGGCGGTGTTGACTGGGGAGCAAGACCTGCTCTACAAGGTTCGTAGGATCATGCTCGGGAGCCTGTAGTCGGACATTGACTCTCGCTCTCCTCAGAGTGGCTTACGGGAGCTATGGAGAACTACCTATGGAATCGACACCGCTGAGGGCTTCAAGGACTATTGTCCCACCCATCTAGATCTCGTCGCAGTCTGCGACAACGGTGGAGACGGTCCTGCTCCATCGGACTACAGCCTGGACTTCGGCGGCGGCTACCAAAGTAGCCTATGGAATAAAGCAGTCATTGGCAAGCTCGTTGCGAGCTTCCAGATGGCTCGCGATGCGAGTGACGACCTTTGGGGGCTGCCGAAAGTTTCGGACGCCTACCTCGTGGGCGAGTTGTACGGTCACCTCAAGCGCTCCCAGCAAGCGTGGGCCTTATGGCGCCCTCGTCTCTTACCTGCGCTCCTGAGAATGGAAACAGAAGTGGAGGCGACTGCGAGAGCTGAAGCCTCCCTTGGGAGGCGACAGGTCAATACTGGTAGCCGAACCAATCGCAAGGCGGTGGGTACTCGACGTATCCTCAGGCCCTCGCTGATATGATACCCTCAGAAGTTTGAGCGTCGTTGCCGGGTAGTGGAGAAGGTTCTGCACCTCAAGACGATACACGAGCAGCCCGATGTACGAACTTGGGAATTCTTTCAAACCATCTTGAAACGTCTCGACATCGCCGGCATGTCGTCGGAGGACGCCGAAGTCCGCGTTCTCGAAGGAAGGCCTGTCAACACCTTCCGCATTAGACTATGCGCCTGGCGAGCCCCGCCTATCACCGACTATCTTCGCATGATAGACGACGCGGGGCGGGAGTTAAAGAAAACGAACGCGGCCCCGAGAATGCGGGACGGTGGAGAAGGGAGGTCGGCGCCGCCTAAGGGGCTCCCACTCAAGATGTACGATGAAACGTGGCTGTCGCGACAACACGACAATCTCATCGAAGACCTGGAGATTTCAGCAGATGTCTTCGAGTTTTTGGTCGCGGCGACGAGGTCAATGTAAAGTTACGAACAATACCAAAGTAGAATTTGTACGACAATTTTTGGCTAAAGTAACAACTACGCGAGTCTGTTATAAATTTCTTGACCAGACACCAATAGTTTTGAGTAACTTGATGAGCGGTGGCTGTGATTTAGCTAAGCAGCTTTTCCATATATGGACTGCGGTTTGTCGCTGACCACCACGAGCTCGGACTACCTCGATCTCAAGCCAGCCTCGGTCACCAACAAACTGCAGGCCCTTCGTTCGTTTCTGAATAGCGCATCATCGCCATTCAGGTTTTCGACTTCTAGGCCGCCTGTATAGCGCATCATCGCCGTACAGCCCTTCGACCCCAAGGGCACTCGTTGACTTGTCTCTCAGATTTTGTTGTTTATATTATTTCGGCTACTCGCTTGAGCCTCGGTGGCACTTTTGCTCGCCGAGACTTGGTCGTGATCAAGGGCGTCGGTCGAAATATCCCTCGGTCACTCCCTTGCGTCGCCATCAACTTGGACGAAACTGTGTGCTCAGGATTGAGGGCCTTCACTCGCTAATCCAGTGCCGGTGTTCTATTTCCCTCGTCGCTCAAGACTCTTGACGTGTATAACATCCCTGCGAAGCTTTTGGTAAGTTTCTTGGGGCCTTCCCCCTGCTAAAAACCGAGCTAACCGTCGCGTATGCAAAGGCGTAATCCCAAGACTTCTTGCATCCACGCAATGTGGGATCTGTTTGCCAGCGGATCCTCTGTCAAAGCCTCATGGGATGCACGCCCGTTGGGTCCTCAACTGTTGAGGCACCCTCTATCAACGCGCGCTCTCGAGCATTCCTGTATTTGAGCTGCAAGTTTTCTTAGTCATAGGAAAACAGCTCCATATCGACATCCCGACTCTCGAGCCCTTGTCTTAGCTGTAGTTATGCGTGGGGCGAGTTATCTTTACAAATCATTATATCTACCGTTTCTCATTCGTTTACAGTGCCTTCCGTTATCTCATGGCAAGCCACCAATGACCGATCGGATATGTGTGACCTTGGGTGGACGCGTCTCTGAAGATATCCTTCGGCTCGGAGAACATCGGGTCGGCTTCTATCTATTCGCGCGCGTACACTTTCTTCCCGACTCGCTCGCCCTCCCACCGTCATGTCCTCCTCGCTGCTACACCTCCACTCGTCCAAAACCCTCCGCGCCACGTTCGCGTTTCCCCCGCATATTCGGCAGCGCTCCCTCGAAACCGTCCGCGGCGCGTTCACGGCCCCAGCACGTCGCTTGCTCAGTTTACGAGAGATCTGAGCTCTCTCAGGCACTTGTAGATGAACCGCCGAAGTAGACTGCGATAAAGGTGAAGGAGTGACGGTCTTGCGCCGATTTTGTGCCGTTGCTACACTGGATGAACGGGAACGGGCAGCACCGAGGGCATTCGGAGCAGGATGGGCGTTTGGAGTATGGGGTTTGGAGAAGAATGGGCGGTCTGAGGAAGAATGTCAACGGAACAGACCGACCCAAATCCAAAGTTGAAGTCACGCACCTCTTCAAAGGATGCCGGACTACTACTTAAGCCCACATCATACGGCGACTCGTGATGCCACGGCGCACCCCACGGATCCGAACCGTCCAACAGATCGACGTTATCACGAGCGGTCTGGGACGTTTTCCGAGAGCGGGGTTGCATGTCCGTTTGAGAAGAGCTTGGCGTCGGGAGCGGCGAATTTGAAGCAGAACGACTGAGGGTAGGCACGGATTCACCGGAGGAAGCCATGGGGGGAAAAGAAGGAGAAAAGACAGAGGGCGGCCGGCTGGGGCGAGTATTAGCTGGTGGCACAAGATGGTGATTCTTGTACCACCGGGGTCCAAAAGGGTTGTGTATCGGATACCGCACAGAGTGGTTAGAATTTTCCTTGTACCACGCGGGCAACTCTGGCAAGCGGTCTGGCACAATTGACCTGGACAGAACAATCGGCATTGGTGGCACGGTGTCCGCACTCTCTCCCCGGTCATGGTCACTGACGGACCGTGGTGGTGCACGGGCAAGCGACGAGGTTGACGGGGACGTGAGCTGTACAGCCGAGGCTGGCTGCGGCTGAGCTTGCGAGGTGGACGAGCGGCGGAGAGATTTGCGAGACCAGAGGGAACCAGACTTCCGTTTCGAAAGCTTGCGCTCGAGGTCTGTCCGTTCCATGTCGCGATAAAATGCGTCCAACTCGCCCGGCGCCAATCCGGATGCGGCAGATCCAGCGAGAGGTAGCCGACTTGCTCGGTGATGACAGCACCAGTAGGGGAAAGATATGAGAAGCTGGGGCAAGGTAGAAAACTCACCGCCATCGTTTCGACATCCCCCGGCCGAACGTGAAGTCCTCCGGCCAAGTAATTAGCCATCCCGTCTGAGCATAGAGCGTCGCGTCAGTGACCACGTAGAAGGCCAAAACACCTGGAAAACAACGCAGAATAAGGAAGGGAAGGGAAGGGAAACGTGTAAAAGAATGAATGAAAACAAGGGGGAAGGAGATGGAACGACCTACCCCCAGCCCTCCTTTACCCAAACTTCTTCACCAAGTCCGTGTGCCCCTCAAGACACCCACCTCCCTCCCCCACGTCTTGCTCCGCCTCCCCCCAGTCGTCCCACCTCATCTTCGGATTCGGAATCGTCCTCCGCTTCGCCGGTGTCATGCGTGGACTGCTCCGGGTTATCAAGATCCGCCAGAGAGAAGCCGCCGGCGGGAAAAGCAGAAGGCAACGGAGAGGACGCACCTGGGGCTGTCTCGAGCAAGTCGTCAACGAAGACGAGGTTGAGGGCGCTGATCGCCGCGGCCGACACGTGATTTCCCGCTGCTTTCGCAGTCTGTCTCGTACCCGAGCACATTGTAGGTGGGTCAAGTCGTCGATGCGAACGTTCTACGTGCTGAGGGCCTTCGTCAGCACGATGGGACGTTTCACCGAATCCCACTTGCTGCATCGACGCGACCGTCATCCCATGCGAACACCCACTTCGTCGAGCGAGTCGAGCCGAATCAAGCGCAGAAATGCACTGTGCGTCGACTTATCTGCCTGGGTGAGCTGCGTCCAACGTATTTCAGCGCTCGTATCAGTGACAAAAACGACCAAATTGCCGCTTATCTGCGTACGATTGACCGGGGCGAAGCGGTGTACGATGATCAGCCCGGAGAAGTGTATTCGGTCTGTAGACTGCGCGATGAGGGCGGGGGGACGCTGCTGGACATCAAAGTGGGCATCGCCAAAGACACCAGCGTGCGCCAAGCCAACTATAACGAGTATTGCGACCCGGAAGAGTTTTTGTGGTTGGTAAAGTGGAAATGCAAGCGACCGAAACTACTTGGTGAGCGGATTTTCTTACTATTCGGTCGTCTGCTAAAGAAACCAGAACGTCTCGTCCACCTTACGTTCCACGCCTGGGGCGCTGCTCTGCCACTTGAACGTCGGACTTGCGCTGGATGCGGCGTGCGCCATCGTGAGTTTTTTGCCTACGAAGCGGTGGGTGGGATCAATGGGGTGCTAAGGATTGTGGAGTTTTGGTTAGGCGCGCTTGGGGAACCGATTGAAAGGTAACGTGTATCATTCTCCGAGTTTCCTATTCTCTAACTAACATCCATCCCAGAATAATGCTCAGCGATCTGAATGTATAATATAGTAGTATTTATAACATAGCGAACGAAGCAGGCGGCTCCCGCAATTGTAAGTGGATATATGCAAGGAGTGGACGCGGTTCTGACAGTAGTACAGACCGGGCCAGTGCGGTGACTTAGTGGGGCTTTGCAGCGGGATAACTCGTGAGTACTGAAATTCACTTCGGATTTGGCCCATTCGCACTTGATCATTCGCAGATGCAAGCACGGAAGATTGGGTAACATCATCGGGACGCTTCTTGTACGTTCGAATAGAACTATCTTCTTGTCGGTGCGTTTTGACAAGTCAATCGAAGGCAGAATGCATTCGCCTTACTTACCACCTTTCAGTCCAGAGTGGTTGCAGCTTTCAGGTGTCGTAGTTAGCCTTCGATGAGACTTGAATTAGTGGGTCAGGCAAGAAAATACGCCACAGCATGGTGAAAAAATTAACTGCCAAGCTTGCCTTTGTCGGTCTCTTAAGTAAATTCTCCTTCGTACGTACTGTCGTACTACATACATAGTGGCTGTAATCAAACCATTTTATAAAAATGGGGGTGAACGGCCGCTCATCTGCAGATCACGCGGCCGCTCAGCTGCGGATAGGCGGCCGCTCATCTGCAGATTACTTCCAGCCCGA
This sequence comes from Mycena haematopus, assembly GCA_029281435.1. NCBI lineage: Eukaryota > Fungi > Basidiomycota > Agaricomycetes > Agaricales > Mycenaceae > Mycena > Mycena haematopus. The sequence continues at coordinate 83,695 of JARJCV010000173.1, read as the reverse complement.
GCTGAAAACAGCGCTTTGGGCTTCGCTTTCGGCTCAGGCCGAAACAATAAGATTCAGCCGTCATTTCGGTTGCGCGCAAACGGTCGCCGAAACTATTGTTTTGGCCTGCCGTTTCGGCGTTGCCGAATCTTATTGTTTCGACGCGGCTGAAAGTGCAGCTGAAATTAACCTTTTCAGCTACAGTTTTGGCAACGCCGAGATTGTTACTTTCGGTCAGGCTGAAACTGCTGCTGATTTCATAATTTTAAGCCACACTTTTGGACGAGACAACTTTGCAGCCTAAACTGTTATATTCGGCATGGCAGAAAATGGTGCTGAATTACAAGCTTTCGGTAACTCATTCACCTTTGCCAAAATGATTGTTTTCAACTACATTTTCAGCCCCATTTATTTTGCACCCGAAACTAACACTTTCGGTAACATGTTCAGCCGAGCTGAATTTTCACTTTCGCCGGTGTGTCAGCAGCCCCCTCGATACTGTCACCTTCAAGTTCCTGTATGCCGAGGAGTTCTCTCGTACACCGAGACCGACGTTCCGCGGGGCTTGCTAGCTACATATCCTTCCATCTCTACCGCCGAGCTCGTCGGCGGCGAGAACTCTTAGACCGCCATCAAGCTAGGCCGGTACCGATTCCTCGAAGCTTTCACAGTCTCTGCCGCGTTTGGTGTCGGGGCACGCCAAATCTCCGTGCCGCCGCGCCGATGCTGATCTGCGCTTCCGCTCCGGTCTGGGCGACACTGCCATCAGGTCTCTCGCTCAGGATGCTAGTCAACCCAAGAAGCTGTACGTTGTTCTCTTATCTCTTCCCTTGCCCTGAAATGAAGTTGGCTATGGAAACGCCTAGAATTCGACATCTAGTCGTCGTTCCGACCTAGTTCCTTCACATCGGCCTGTCGGCGAGACATCTCAAGGCGGCCGCGACCTGTACGAGAGAGGAAGAAAGTACAGGGTCGAGGACTTCCTTGACATCGGCGCCTTCTTATCGGTCTAGACTTGGAAAACATTCTCCTGGTCATGACCGCCTCGCAAGGCGAGCACGAGACCGAGATCTGTTTAGCTTGTACTGTACCTAGTATGAACACTTTCCCCCACTCGTCTCACTTCCGTTGCTAAATTCGTTCGTCAGATGAACAAGCCGCAAGCCCAGAGTATGACGCCATTTTCGGGTACCTCAGTGCTCTTCATGGTGTTGTGGTCGGGCGAGAGCTGCACCAAGTGTCAATGCGTTCCTCGCCGTCTGCCCTGTTCTCACTCTGTGGACAGCACCTCGCCCAAAACCCGCACGAATATCACGCTGATTGCGTCGCCTTGGAGGCGTTCATGCGCATGGCGGGACTGTTTCAAGGTCTGGACTCTCGGCGCAAGCAGGACCTTGGCAGTCGTCGCGTGCCGTGCGTTTTGGATCTTTGTGATTGTTCGCGTCTATCTTTGTCATGGGCATTTTCGGTCTAGTCTTGCAGGTGTATGCACCGCATGATGCGTCGTGCTCGAAGGTGGTTCGGAACATCCTCTTCGTACTCCTGCTGCTCTTACGAGCAGCGGGCTCTGACCGCCTTCATGCTCGCTGATAAGCGTTGCGAGTGAATCCATCGAGTCTCGTCCGCCGATTTCTCCGATACGCATCCGGCTTCCGCTTCATGGATTGTGTGCAACCTAGTACACGGGCCGAAGCCCGTCACTTCACGGCAATTTTGACCACACGCAAGCTTCCGTCTGCCCCGTACGGCCTATCTTATCACTCTACCCTGGGCCTTCTGCGGCGACCTTGCAATCGCATGCTCATGCAGCTCATGCCATGGAACACCTTACGCACCTCCTAAGACTCTCACCATTCTTCTTGTCCTACGATCGAGGCGTGACTTCACGTCTCGCGTCTGTTATTTTTGTGCACACCATAGAACGCCGCCACTTGCGAGCCCGAGCTTCGCTCCGAATCGGTATATCAGCCATCTCTGACTGCCCGGACCCGAGCAATTGTTCTATCCATTCGCGTGTAGTGGCTCTGCTACCAGGATCGGAAGCTGGCGCCGTTCACTGAGTAGAGACGACTCCGGTAGATGTTTCTGCCGCGCGCACTCGGACGAGCTTCAAGCTGCCCAGGATGCTCTCAGTGCTCGATACGGGCATAGTAGGAGACGAAGCGGTACAGCAGCGCCAGAAGCGCGCGCGGCGGCTGAGCATACCTTCCCGCACTACATGTCCAGGGTGTTTTCCTCTTCTAATCAATTCATCTTCTCCACGAATATTCCTGTCTAGCACCCACTGCGTGCATCCGAGCCCTCCATTGACGATCATCAATTCAATCCAATCGTCTCACGATTACTCTATCTTATTAGTATCTAGATCACGAACGCATCGAGAAGCACTTCAAATAACTTTTGATAAGTCTCCGCATCAAGCGTTAAAACTTTCCCAATTCAGTCTACCAAAAATCCTCAATTCGATTTGTATACATACAGCGGTCTAATATATATGCGAGAGATAGTGGTACATGTTGGTGTTACGTGTATAGTACAGTGCCCATCCAGCCGCATTATCAACCAAGTCCGGTATTAGAATACACACAGCGAGCAGACCCAGCCTGCGCGTCGACAAAACCCCTCAACCTTCCTTCTCCTCGATGCATTCGTCTATCATCGTACGTCTCACCCGCGTCACTGCCTATCCTCTGCGTCGTCGACCAATAACTCAATCGTCCTCATCCCGCCTTGCCATCGAGAATGCGCTTTCGTACACCGGCACACCGACATCTTGTCCCGTGACACGCCAGTTCCCGACAAACTTGTGCCCGCCCACAATGAAGCCGTAGAAGAAGAGCGTGCCGATGCGTGGGTCGGGCTATGCGGTGACGCACATGGGATGGAAGGGGATGAAGGGCAGGAGAGGCGGAGGCGGCGGAGGGAATGCGGCGGAGGGAGAACAAGTCAGCAGACAGAGGAAATGAAGAAGGGAAAAAGACGCACAGAAACGCGCAGAAGGGTAACCAGTCCATCCCACAGTCGCACACGGCCGTAGAAATCGAAGTGGTTCCATGCCTGTCCGTGGCGCAAGTCCGTCTGTCGATGCATCAGTCACATTATCCGGATAGCAAAAAAGGAAAGAAGTCGAGTGCGTGTGAGGGAGGAAAGATGAGAATGGAAAAGGGAATGGCAAAGTTTCCTTACCGCACCGGTGAAAATTATATCCTGGATACCCGTGCACGGCGGCATGCGTGCGGGGTCGTGCGCTGGAGGCGTGGAATCATCATCCGTCTCCGTCTCCGTCTCCATCTCGTCTGAGTCTGAGTCTGAGTCTTCGGCCGCGTCTGCATCGTCCTCGTCAAACTCAACGTCCGGCGCTGTCGTACTCGTGCAGGAGGCATGCCCCATGCCCATGCGCTCGACGAGCTCGTAGTGCGCCGCCGCCGCCGCTGCCGCCACCTCCGCACGCTGAGTCCGCATGGACTCCTCGCGCAGACGGCACCACGGGCATGCGTCGGGGTCATGATTTTCCGAGTCACCGGCCGTGGCTCGATCATATGTCACATACTCGTACGCACGATCCTCGCCGTTGACGTTAGCCCGCACAGTGACGCCTTGTCCTCGCCGCCGCCCTCTCTCGTCTCGATAGCCGTCGTGCGGCAGGAACCGCGCCTCCGGCGGGAAGAAAGCATTTGCGAGCCCGTCGTCCCACCCATCGCTGGCGCCGCAAGGAACGGGCACATCCGGCGCATGCGAATGATGCTCTACGATGCGCATATACAGCGGAAATGTCGTCGTGCCCAGATGTGCCTCATCAAAATCGCGCGGGTACGCCTCCGTGGAGACGAGTGCGTTCAGATGGTTTTCGGAGGGGATCTACCCACGCAGACCATGAGACGGTGCAACGCCAAGGAACAAGTTAACTGACACTTACGAGCATGCGACCCTGCCAGAGGCCGGTGAGCATTCCGGGGGCGTAGCACGGCCCGAGGCGGGTGTCGGGAGTGGAGTACGCGTCAAAGCACTTGCGCAAGCGCCACCAGTCGCTGTCCCAGGTCTCGCTGAGGGGAGGGGCCGGGTCGTATCTGCCCCAGCCATCACGCATCTCAGGCAGGCGGCTGTTGAGGTGTTCGTTGACCTCGATGATGTCCTCCTGCGTTGGCCGGACATCCGTTATCCCAGCCTCCATTGCGGCTTCACGGTTGAGAGGCAGGCCTGACGGGATGCTAAAGGGGACGGTCTCCCGGCGGGAAAAATATATGAGCTTGGCGGCAACGGTGGCCAGAGGCGGGGCCATCGCCGGCCGGGAGGAGAAGTGGACCTGTGACCATGCGCGTTGAGGATCGAGGTAGATCGGGTAAGGTCCATGGGAGGTGACTATTGAGTTGGCGTGCCGCTGAGAGACGGCGGCATTTTGGAGAAGGGGCACATTGAAATGATGTGGCGGCGCGAAGGCTGATGCGTACTGCGATGTGTTAACTTAGTACTCGGAGAGAAAGGACACTCACTCGATACGGGACGAGTACGTAAGGAAGTACCAGCCGGATAATTTGGTTGCGGCGCCCAGGCGATTCCGCCTTCAGTTTTTCTTGGATAACGCTTCAGACACAAGAGAGTGGAAATCAGAGGGAGTAAGACTCACCTTCGGTCGTGGTCATCCACACGAGCCATAGAGCACAAGCAGTCGCCGTATTATCGGTCGGCCAGCCATGAGATCTGTCATCCCACAGGCGTGTGCGGACGAAGATGTCGAGGTACGAATCCAGCCCAGCGTGCACCAGCTGAGCCGCATTCCGCCCGTCGTTCTCCAGCATCATGAGATACGCAGAGAAGAGCACTTCGTCGCAGTCGCGCCACACCGGCCCGCGCAGTCTTTGCAGTTGTGTGCAGTACAGAACCAGCTGATCGTGGTATTGTGCCGGTGTAGGGTGAAAGGCTCGCCGCCTCACTGCGCTCGAGTCGAATTTGAACTGGAATATACGCGCATAGAGAGCGGAGTTGCTAGAGAGCCGGATGTGCACGGTCTTGCACGTTAGAAGCAGAGGCACAAGACCAGACGGTGGTCCCAGAGGCTGAAGACAAGTCAATTGGAATGCGATGTGCTCCAAGACTTCAGCAGGGATCGAGGCTAGAGGACAGACAAGCATGGGACGGGAACCCAGCTATGTAAAGTGGACATATAAGAGGCTCTCATTATGAGAAAGTCAAGGTGCCGTGAAAGCGGGAGCAGAGACAGTCCATCGGTGACCTAAAAGGAACTATTTTTGACCGGCGGCCATTCCTCGACATATCGCCCCGCCATATAATTCGAAAAAATATATTATAATTCCAGAATTTGAAGAAATTCAACACCAAGTCCATTCGACCCCACAAATCTTTTTGATTTACACTGAAATAATTCTTGCTAAGTTCGCCGCCTCCGCTTACGGGCATGTCGACCCCGTCGGTTGGATCCAATCTGCAAGAAGACTGATTAGCAAATACAGTAGCTATAGATCGTGACGGCAGCGGCGCGGGGATTCACTCACCCACTCCTCCGCTAACACCTAGACGTTCACTTGGCAGTACTTAGTTCGCCGTGACGCAAATCTCTGTGCCTAGCCCACACAACGGTTGACCGGCCAAGTCCGGTCGCGTAAAATCGAGCGATACTTATTATAAGCCTCAAGAGCTCCGCCGACGCGCCCCATTCCTGGGAGTTGGACGCTGGACTGTGGTGCAAAGGATTCGAACCAGTTCGAAAAGGTAACGTTCTCGAGATTTTCGAATCAACCCCAGAATGACACGCAGCAAGACATTTCGCAAGAAAGGAATGGCACTCTGCAAAACACAGCGCATGTTTAGTACTTTGCGGGGCAAGAGATTTCCCAAGATATAAAACATTGAACAGTCAGGGCCTGAATGAGAAAGTAACTTTAACTTTGGGTTATGCCGCGGCACAGAACCCACTTGATAGATCAAGAACCCCGTTAGCAATGCCAATGACAGAAGGAGAGCGAAAGAGCGGCACGATAGGCATGACATATCATAGGGACTCTTACATATCAGCATCGCGAACCAAGAGTGGAAAGGTCGAGATCGCCGCCGACATTGACACACCGCGAGATAAGGAAAGCCGTCCAATATTCGCACTACACCGTATGTAAGGACCCCAGGTTCCAAGGTTGCCAGCGAGGGTGTAACATAACGCGGAGGAAAGGTTTGAATGTTCGGATTCCCTATTGTTCCGAACAAAACATAGCCCACCGATGCAAGCCTCTCGTTGTCATCGATATCTGTCGTCGCGTTATCGAGTTGTGTATGTCGCGTATTCATTTCGGCTGTTGCGAGACCCCGCGGAGTTCAGATTGTGTTCCGTTCCCGCCTTTTGAGAGGGTGGACTTTAGCGCCGTTTGAATTATGTTATGTATGTCGCCTAGATCCTCAACGCGCCTCGAGATCACTGGAGTGGGAGCATGACGAGAGTTGGCAGAGAGATGGATGCGGGAGTTGGCCGCGGGAGTTGGCCACGGCCAGCACGTATATGGACGTACTTATACGCACGTGGGAACTGACATCGACTATATTTGCGCATTACGGATGTCGGGCGAGGTAATTGAATCCTCTGTCAGCGGCGGCGGCGTCGTGTTGGCCGACGTCGAAGCCGTAACTTGGCGGAAGAAAGAGAGGTGAAGTTGATGCGTTAATTGTCGAGGCTGATGGGATCGAGGTCGACTTGAGATTGGAATTGATATGTAAAGAAACATACCTGAAGAAATCTCCTCGTGAATTACGACAGAAATGTCGTCGTCCACGAGGTAAGCTAGTCCGAGTAGACTTGCCGTGTTTCGTGTGCAACGTGCACGCTCGACCTAGATATTTTTCCTCCCCAGCGAGCTAACGCAGCTGGGTTCTCTACTGCTCCACGTCCACACCCTCATGTCCAAGACCGAAACCGCGCGAGACAAGGGGTGAGAAGAGCCCGACATCGAAGAACTCAGGCTGTGTCGCGCTCAAGTCGAGATAACAATACAGAGCCAGGGCTCTGCAGCTGCACGCCAGTGGGGTCATCCCACCGCTCCCAAGTCACCGTTTCTCCTCATTCCAAAGCTTTATCCAGCACCACGAGCCTTGACGGAGCCACTACGAACAACAGATGCGCGTGCTGGCTGGTGGAAGCTCGCGGTCAGCTTCGGAGGAGGTCCAGCAAAATCCGGATGGGTGCGATGAGGTCAAGGGGCCAACACGATGCTGGCCCCGATCCGTGCACATGGTCGCCGCGTAAAGGAAACAGACAGCGCGCGCGGAGGGACCCATTCGCCACCGGCGAGCGTCAGTCCGCGTCCTGTGTTTCGTTTTCTCTTGAGTCATGCCGGTGACGCGAGAGGGAGCTTATGTGAGGCGAAAACAAAGATGCGTCAAAGTGGGGGCACAGAATCTGAAGGCAGCTGTCTGCTTCTCGACACCCTTGATAGATACATTGGGAGCAGCCACCAAACCGTGGAATAAGCGCTCGAGCTGGGGGAGGCGCGACGGCAGGAGCTTCAAGACGCGGAGAGTGCAGTCATGAAATTCGATCTCGGTGTTGGGCGCGCAGACGGCGAGAAAGCAGGAGTAGCTGGTGCCGTGGATGATAGCGTAGCGCCTCGGATAATAAGGGAGCGCGTGGACTGATATTGTGCGTCGGGGGATGAAGGATGGTGCAGCAAGCAGCCAATGGATACACATCGGCGGACGTCTGGTCGCAGATTGGCTTAAGCACGCGCACAAATTGAATCATCTGGGCTTCAGGAATTCGCCGCTCGTACGAGAACCTATAACCCGAACGGGAGTACCCTGGGAGTATTACAGGGATGCTCCAGCGGTGCTAACATTTGTGCATTATATCGGGGCACTGGTAAAGTCGCCTTGGTACCGACAGCCGTGTATACATAGATCGCAGGTCTACGCTCAAGGTTAAGCGTGGCGTGTCGAACCACAGCATGTTGTCGGTGGTTGAAAGGGTGATGCCATGAGAAAGCATACTGCAGATACGTATCAGCAATGACACTCGGCGGACGAGAATCGGTCGTATCGTCGCGCATCCGGACCACAGAGAACTTAGGCACGCTGGCAGCGCTCATCGGCTGGCATCGGGGCTGAGTTGAGTATCGCCGTTCGTGTAGGATCAGTGGAAGTACGTCGGGAATACTAACAGTAGTGCGATGCCCCTTTGACGCTTTTCGAGCACTCTAACAGCCAGTCAGATAACACTGCAGGACTAGGCTAGTTAGCAAGCAATCACAAAGATGTAGATGCAGAACGCACGCAGCAGCTGCAAAGTCCTCCCGCAAGGCATCGAAATCCAGATACACCACTAGGCCAAGGGGAAAGAGAACAATATCAGCAATTTCGATATCGGCCTCGCTGACTAGCATCCCGAGAGTGAGACCTCAAGGCAGTGTCCTCCATATCAGAACAGAAGCGCAGATCGCAATCGGTGCAGCAAAACGGAGAGTTCGCCGCGGTACCAAACGCGGCAGAGTCGGGGAAAGCTTCGACACCAGCCTTACCGAATGGCGCTCCAGGAGTTCTCGCCGCTGTTGAGTTCGGCCCCTTGAAAGGCGTTAGAGGCGGAAGGATGTGCAGCTTGCAGGCCCACGGAATGTCGGTCTCGGCGTACGAGAGAACTCTTCGGCCAACAGGAGCTTGAAGGTGACGATATTGAGGGACCTGCCGAGGTCACCATCCTGGAGGCTCCGACGGACAGCAACAGGCCACTAAGCATTCGGTACGCCGAGGTAAAGTCCCGCGGAACGGCGGTCTCGGCGTACGAGAGAACGCCTCGGCCGACAGGAACTTGAAGGTGACGATATAGAGGGAGCTGCCGAGGTCACCGTCCTGGAAGCTCCGGCGGACAGATAGAGACCTGGGTACGCCGGTATACGAGAGACCGAGGTTCTGCTCATTTTTGGATCTGGTGAGCTTCCCATATGTTAGCTCTTATAGTATAGCTGTATAGCTTATAGAGAGGAAGGAGACCAACGTTAGGCGTCGATACCATCCGCTCTACAAGTTCTTGACGTGGTCGAGTACCAGCGTCGGGTGATGAAGAAAAAGAGAACAGTCTGCATAAAAAGAGTCAACGCCGGCCTGTCTGGTGAGCTGGTGAACTCACACGCCGCGGGTCCTGGGTCGTGATGGTGGCAGAGGAAGGTCCCGAGGAACGACTTCAGATCAGCGCTGCACCCGGCGGCAGGAGGCGCTATGGTCTTAGAGGGCCATCGAAGCGAGGTACGCTTCGATGGTACCACAATGAGGCGACTCGGCGAGAAGCTCCGCTATTCGCCTGAGGCCCTGATCGAATGGCGCTCTAGGAATTGTGGCCACCGTCGAACCCCTACGTGCTGCTGGGGGTGGTGAGATCGATATCGAAGTAGAAACCGAGGGTAGGGACTTCAGGTCGCGATCGGCGAGGAGTGCTGGCGACGGCTTAATCTGCGTGGATTCGCTGGGCTGACGATGAAAACCTACTTTGCAGGTGAGTAAGGTGTGTATCGGCGGTTAAAGACAGACACCAGAGTATCAGAGACTTGAATGGATCCCGAAGGAATATTAGCCCACAGAGCTGAAGCTCGTCGCAAATCATTTTTGCAGTTTTTTGTTTCATCAGGAGAAAAAAATGACGTTGGTACTCACAATGTCGGGACACAACCACAAAAAACGCGTGGTAGGACGACGTTTCCCTGGGGCTTCAAAGCATCCAGATCTGTCTGAAAAAAAAAATGAAGGTAAATTCCGCGCAGCGATAATTGAGGACAAACCCGCTATCAGCAGCTATCCAATGCAATCGTAGTCGGAATCCTCCGCAAGGAACGAGTCCGTGCGGGTTGTTGGCAAGCTCGACGAAAAGACAAAAATTGGAATATTATCGTGTCTGGTGCAGATCTTTGTCGCAAGGAAAACTTGTAGATTCCGTCAGTCTGTTTAAAGGTCAGACTTGAGAATCACCAAAGCGTACTGCTCCGAGTCATACTGACTTTTCAAAAATAAAAACCCGTCGGAGATGTCCCGTTTGACGGCCCAGAATGAGCTTTCCATTGGTAAGCACGGTAGATAATGGTTTTGAATCCGATGCTATTCGTCGAGTCCAAGGATGAACAGAGTCCAAGCGTAACCCAAGCGGAAGCACTGAAGGACCAAGGTTGAGAACAAGCCTAAAATGGAAAGCAGTGCATCTGTGATCGGGTCAGAGTTTTGTCGGTTCCGATGTCCTCCGACCTCCTCCGACCGAGAAGTAAGTAACCGACTTTCTCTTTCACTTGAACCGACCGCACGCTCGAGACCGGAGATGCATGAGCGTTCTGAGTTTCCGTCTCTCTCAGACAGATGGCACTATAAACCTCGTTCTTCGCTACGTACGCCTTCCATTTCCACTTTTCTTCCACAACCCCCCGCCGATGTCGCTTTCAACTACAAGAGTCCAATGGACTTGCGCGCGGTCTGGCCCGTTGAAACGTTGTGCTCAAATTACTTTTTGAACTTGGATTGGCGCTGAATTATTTATTTAAAGATTTTTGTAACCACGGGCCCGAGATAGACTCCTATACACTCGGACTCGAAGTCGAAGGAGGCCAAGTATTTCATTTCATTACTTGCTTGAAGTTGCAAGTGTTCCGCCTTGATAGCGTCCTGATCAACGAACTAATAAACGCAGACCTAGGTGAACCGGCGTAGGGTCAGCGGAACTGTTTCAAACCAATTTCCTTACTGCGGTCGAGCATTGAAACATAGCTTTCGCTTTGCCAGCCTAATGGAGCACAATTGGAAATGCAGCTAGCGCTTTATAAGCGTCTCGGAATCCGATCGCCACATATAATCCAGTCGCACACTCCATTCTTCTCCCAACCATGTCTTTGCCCGTATTCACAGCCTCCACCACCGCCGACGAGGTCGCAGTTGCGTTTGTTGAACAAATCCGGGGCAAAAATGGTAATTTGCAAGCTACGTCTGGCTCCTCAAGGAGGAATTTTGATTTTCAAGTTGCCAGTGTTGATAACTGGCACATCTATCAACGGCATTGGGTTCGAAGCAGCGCGGGTCATCGCAAAGTACGCAAACCTCGTCATCATTACGGGTTACAGTTCCGAGAGGTGAGTGTCCATTTTGTTGTCTGTAGGCCTAAGAATTCAACGCTGTTTAGGTTGCAGCTCTCCGAAGACGCTATCAAGGAAGATGTGCCCAGCGCGAATATCCGTCAGCTTGTCCTCGATCTCTCCTCTCTGGCTGCCGTTCGCAGAGCCGCGGCTGAAGTCAACGCATATCCGGAGCCGCTTCACGTACGCCGCATCTTCTTTCCAATCTTTGCTATGAAATACATTGTTGAACAAGGCACTAGGTGCTAGTCCACAACGCCGCCGCTGCAGGCGGTGAGCTCAAACTGACTGAAGACGGTTTCGAGCACCAAATTGCAACTGCGCAATTCGGGCCCTTCCTCCTGACGAAACTGATCGCACCAAAACTGCTCGCAGCCCACTCGGCGACTTACACCCCGCGCGTAGTACTGGTGTCGAGCGCCGCGCACGCATACGGTGCGGTAGACTTCGCCACGATGGCGCACCCAGATCCGGCAAAATACGACGATGTGGCCAGGTATGCCCTGGTGAAATCCTGCAACGTCCTCTTCGCGACGGAGTTGACGAGGCGCGCCAAGGGCAAAATAAACGGGTACAGCCTTCATCCCGGAGGTGCGACTAGTATTCTCAGCTTTCGGAAGGCCGACGTTGATGCGATTTTTTTCAGTCATCAAAACAAACATCGTCCAAAAGGAGGAGAATAAGGCCGCTTTGATTACCCTGGGTGCGCTTTTTTCTGATCTCTTAATCAAGATAGACCCAGATTTTTACCTTGGTATGTAGGCGTCCTTACTCCTGAGGGACTCCCCAACACAGAGAAATATCCGTGGAAGACCTTAAATCAAGGCGCTGCGACGTAAGACAACTCCGTATACGCTGATGAAGTTGACTTGCTTATTTCCTCAATTCCAGCACGGTCGCTGCGGCCTTCGACACCCGACTCGACGGTCAGTTGATTTGTCTTGGCAGTGAGAGAACCTCATCTAATGTTCTCCATGTCGTACTGTAGCAAAGCCCGGTGCATATCTCTCGGATGCCGTTGAGGCCAACGACCAGATTGCACCTCATTGCTCCGACCAGGTATGTTGCCTGTGCTTGGCTACCTTAACTCTCGCTATATTTGTGCTCTGTAGGAGACCGCCGCCAAGCTGTGGACTCTCAGCGAAGACATAGTTGGAGAGAAATTCACTTTCTAAATTCTAATAGATCTCCGCCTAGCGTGCCAGATAATCGAACAACAGCGCAAATTACACCGCATACTTGTGAATCAGGATGAACCGCGGAACGCGTATTAATCCAAAATTTCGCTATTCAACCCAAACACAGTGGAGAACTAGGGTCCGCTGCCCACGTACAGTGCCAGAATATTCCGCAACACCACCTAACCTACGTGCCAATGCCCTTCTTTTACCGAAGCGCTAGTTCTACTACCCTATTTGCCGCTTCTGAGTCGCCGACATCCTGTGAATGTAAATTGGAAGTGCTCGCTGTTTGTTCAGCTGTAATCCGTTGAACTGTGGTTGGGATCCACTTGACTTAGAGCAGGTACGTGCCCGAAAGGCGTCTCCCGCTGCAACTTACCAAGACTTGTCCCAATGAGGCCGTTTGTTCAGGCTAATGATTGTTCGAAAAATCTATGAGTTCAGTTGCACGTTTGAATTTCTTGAACCAATGATCTGATCATGGCATGCAAATGACAATACAAACTATTAAAACACAAATTTCTCGCTCACTATCTGCTCGGTAATCGTCCACAGCTTTGCCGCTCTCTCCTGCACCGAAATTCGGTTGGTACGTGCGGACTCAGAGGAAGCAAAAGCTGGGAATTTATGCTTACCGGGTCGGAACTATGAGGGGCAACCTGCTCGTTGGCCTCGACGCAATCGGAGAGATATGCACCGGGCTTTTCTACGAGACGGGACATGAGAAAGTGAGCGTGATTGCCCCGAACCGACAAAAAATCAAACTCACCGTCAAGGCGTGTGTCGAAGGCCGCAGCTACGGTGCTGGAAGTACGGAAGAGAGATGAGTTAGCCGCCCTAAAATTGCGTTACAGTATACCAACGTCGCAGCGCCCTGAGGTATGGTCTTCCACTCCCATTGATTCTTGACGGGGAGCCCCTCGGCGCTGAGAACGCCTGTTGTTGTCAACCTCGACTGGAAAATCAACCAATTCGGAATTGACGCACCCATGGCAATGAAGTCACCCTTCGTCTCCTCCTTCTGCATGATGTTGGTAAAAATTGCTGCAAAAAAGGACGGAGGGATCGGTATTGACTTCAAGACTATCCTGGCGCAGGTGGAAAGCACGATAATATTATTAGGACGCACCTCCGGGATGTAAACTATACGCGTTTAATTTTCCTCCAGCCCGCCTCGTCAACTCGGCGGCAAAGAGGACGTTGGCAGATTTCGCCTGGAAATACGCGCTCCCAGACTTGTACGTCGCCGGATCCGGGTGCCCGAGTGTGTCTAAATCTAGAGCGGCGTACGCATGTCCCCCGCTGGACACGACCACAACGCGCGGGGTGTAGCTGTCCGAGCCGGCGGCGAGGAGTTTCGGTGCGAGCAATTTCGTCAGAAGGAAGGGCCCGATGTGGGCGGTCGCCATCTGGCTTTCGAACCCGTCGACGGTCAGTTTGAAGTGGCCCCCAGCGGCGGCAGCGTTGTGAATGAGAACCTATTATAGTACATTGTCGTGAACGGGATATGATTGAGAAAACCGATGCGTACATGGAGCGGCTCGGAGTACGCGTTTACTTCCGCGGCGGCCTTGCGCACGGCAGCGAGAGATGAGAGATCAAGGACAAGTTGACGAATATTCGCGCCGGGGACTTCTTTTTTGATGGCATCTTCAGACAATTGCAGTCTAAATTCAAGAGGCGGAGAAAAGGTCATTGTCAGAAACACTTGTATCTTAGAAGGAAACAAAAACTTACCTCTCGACGTTGTAACCCGTAATGATAACGAGATTCGCGTACTTTGCAAGGACCCGTGCTGCCTCGAATCCAATCCCATTAATAGACGTGCCAGTTATCAACACTGCGATGCATCAGACTTCCTGCCAGGTATTGAGAAGTTGGGTTGAACTGACCATTTCTGCCCCGAATCTGTGGGGAAAACACGGCAGCGACCTCCTCAGCGGTTGTGGTGGATGAAAACGTAGGCAAAGCCATTTTTGTGTGCAACGAGAAGAAAAGTAAAGCAGGTCGGAATTCAGGATCGAGTTGGCAGTTGGTCGGCAGCCGACAGTGACGGTCGCTAGAATTTATACCTTATAAAGGGGAACCGTGTGTCGAACAGGAAATGACCAAAATAACTACCTGTTCAATGAATCTCAAGTGAATATCGCGGCAACGGCAGAAAGGAACGGCAGAAAGGATTGATCGGCGTTAGTACTTGCGGCTTACGTGTGGGCCAAGGTGTGGGCTGCCGCGGCGACATCAACATACTGTACTATATGGAGAGCTACTAGAGTATGGGGATCAAGTTTGATTGATGGACAATGGACAGTGGACTGGACAAGCATAGCCATTTTGCTGCGGCACTTTTTCAGCAAAGGAAATGCTGAGGCCAAATCTCCGGAGACGAATCAATGCGGTGATTCCGCCATGGCAGAACAGTCCCACATTGTATGCTCCAGCCGTTTCAGGCCTTCAATATTGCTAAACTCTTTTTGTTCCGGATACATTGCTTCTACATAAGTACTCCGAAATACATACTATTTCGCCCAATGGGTCTGAATTTTTGAGTTCTTTCCTTCCTCCCTTCCTCTTTGCCCCCGGAATTTTTCGGAATGATTATCTGTAATAGTCTTCTATGAGTACACCAAATATCTAAGGGATCCGGCGAAGGGAAGGTGTTGAGAAAGCCTTGCTAAGACATCAAACTTGATGACATTTTGTGATGTCTTCAAGTTGTCCAGTTTCTAGCTTCCTCATTTTCCCTAAACACCCGAAAAAATTTGAGCGACACTATATATCATGCATAACATGTTCTGCTTCCTCAAACTTTTCACCGGTGCAAATTTGTGGCGCATTGGAGGGAAAGTGTGGAGGCAGTGACACCTATGACCTGATGTGACTTGCAACACTTTCCTCTAATGTGCCACGAACACGCATCTGTAAAAATTTCTGAAGATACAAAGCAAGCTATTAATGATATAAAGTGTCGCTCAAATTTTTTCGGGTGTTTAGGGCAAATGAGGAAGCTAGAAACTGGACAACTTGAAGACATCACAAATGTCATCAAGTTTGATGTCTTAGCAAGGCTTTCTCAACACCTTTCCTTTGCTGGATCCCTTAGATATTTGGTGTACTCATAGAAGACTATTACAGATAATCATTCCGAAAAATTCCGGGGGCAAAGAGGAAGGGAGGAAGGAAAGAAATCGAAAATCCAGACCCATTGGGCGAAATAGTACAACCATTGCTTTCAACAATTTGGGCAAAACCAAGATTGTCATTGAGGGATTTATGAGCAAGTAATCACTCGAGAATGGTCTGAGTGAGGACCATAATTATTGAAGATGACTTGATCAAGACGAAAGGAGATTTCAGGTCACAGAAATTTTTCTGCGCGGCGGAGGTTTGTTCACAGCAAAGACGCCACAGATATTATTCTTGAGCAATATAACCGTAGCGATTTGTCTGGACCCGAAAGACCGCTGTTGTTAGGATCCAGTCATTATGCTGGGCTGACATGGGTGCCACTTTTGAGTTAGACCTTTAGCGCTGTATCTTAAATGGGCCAAGTGTTTGATCACAGAGGTTCAGCTCCAGTGTTAGAAGAGTACTGGTATGACACGGTAGAGGTACAAGTGACAAGGTAAGTGGAATGGGTACATGTCGACGATTTAGTTGAGGTGATATGTTCGAAGCTTTTTTGATTCAAACACTTAGATGAAGGGATTTTATTACAGCTAGTACGCTACGGAGGGATAACTACACCAGAATAGCTCCACTTGTCTGTCCACCGGTGTCCATTGTCCACGATCATTCCCATAACTTCAACAAGTTGACTATATTTGCACTTGTACATCAAAATGCACTAGAAGTTCAAAATGCATTCGCTTTCGCTCAGTTCTTGTCCGATCGCCTTCGGAAGTACCGCAAATCAAACCGACAGGTCTCCTCGACGATAATATAAAAAAGCCTTGACGGAATTTGGATGAGTATTGAATGAGAACCCGCCATCAGCGGCAAAACCCACTGACGCCTAGCAAAATGCAATGCACTGTAGTTCATGGCCAATAAAATTTCATAGGACTTATCATGGAGGCTAATACAGTGTATTCAAGTATATTTCACAAGTTTCCAGGGTCGACATCGAGACGAAGTGACCACAGGACGAGTACTATGGGCTGAGCGAGATAATTTACTGCTATTTGCGGAACATAAGGCGCGCACGCTTTTTCCTCCATTTTAGTCACTTTTTTGATGCTAATTTACTTTTCCCTCTAGCACCCTCAGTTCTTGTCGGATCACCTCGGAAGTGGATGTGTTCGATTCCTAGTGATGAAATACAGTGTATAGGCCATCAAATATATATTTGAGACATTTACCTCCCGTGCTGTGCAAAATCATGCACATTTCAGCTGTTTACCCTCTAACATCGGAGGGGGGGCTCAGATACGTCCAATATTTCACAACATTAGTCCTATCAATGTGAGATACTGCACTGTACACTTTGATTCACGAAAATGTAACGAGAATTGCACGAACGAAAGAAATTGAGTCATATCAAATCGAAGATTCTGTCCAAAATTGTAGACCCTCATTCATGACAAAGGGTTGCCAGCAGTTTGCCAATTTTTTCACTGGACAATCAAGTCGGTCTATATTACTGTATTGTCCACTCACTTTGGCAAGAACCCCACCGAAAGTTTTGATATGAAGTCAGATCAATGTGAGAGAAAGTGGACTGATGTGTGATGGCCAGACTGATCTGCCTTCACTAAGCTCGTTTCCAAGGCCTCGGTTCATTTATGGCCTAAATGAGTTGATAGTGCAGTAACATATACCAAAACAATTACCCCTTGAAAATATCAGCTATGTCCTGCTACCCGTCATCTTGAACGAGGGTAAACACTTTGCACTAAAATTTTGATGCAATCAAGATTCATTTCGCTTGCTCGGCCATTCCTGCTTGTAATTTCATGGAACAAAATGTTCTATGCGACATTTACAACCACTGAGACCACTCGGACAAACTTCTGGACGTCTGGGATCACCCGCTCATTTGGTGGAGGGTCAACGGCTGAAAAATCCGTGATTTCGGAGTACAGGTGAAGTACATGTAATAGAGATATATTCAAGGGGCTTCGGAGATAAGAAAAAAAGATATCACCTACAAAAGTTTTTTTTCAGAGGTTCGCTGACCCCTCCCCCCTTCCCCTCCTTCCATATCGGGAAGGTGGTTCCCACCCCTAGCCCGGACTGACGCGGCCGGCTCCCAGGAATGATTGATGAGTTGGTCTCGCTGCCGAGCGGCGAGTGTACCAGCGGCCTACTGACAATACTGTACGCAAACTGTATGTGCATGCAGTTTCCCCGTGTCAATTGCCTGTTACTTAATTGTCCAGTGTTAAACAATTTAAAACAAGTCAGATACATTTTTGTGTTTTGTTTCGCCATTGAGGTATTAACTTGGAGCCTGTAAGCAGTGGAGGACGCGATCGCGAATTTTGCCAATGTTGTTGCCTGAGCCGTGGTCACGGAACGCTCCGAAAATCACTGATGGTTGATGGCGGCGGGCTCGGCGGGGTCGATGCTTGGAGGTATCGACTGTAAAGTAAAATTGAGGTGTATTTTGAAGAGTATAGTGCTGATTGATCACCTTGGTGGTCCTAATATGCAAACAAGGCTATTTCCGGCCCAAAAACTTTTGACCTACAAAAGTTTTTTTCCAGGCCCCGCCAGACCCCCCCCTCCCCTAGCCGACGTCGGCTATTCTTATCTCCGAAGCCCCTTGGATATATTACATAGTCTATACACTGTAGTCTTCCCATGCGAATCGAACGCGATATGTTGCAAGACGATCTGATAAGAACTGAGGCCGCTAGAGGGAAAAGAAATCTGAGATCAAAAAAGTAACAAAATGTGACAAAAAAGTGTTCGCGCCTTATGTTCCGCAAATAGCAGTAAACTCCGCCCGACACCTTGAAATCATTCGAGAATTATCTCTAAGTTCCGCTACCCCATCATTTTGACCCTGCTTTTTTTGCTAATATGCTTTTTCATCCCATATAAATAATCATCCCCAGTATTTTGACGATCCGCTCACCACCAAACACAGTGCGACGATTTTTGACGGGCCATCAGTGGTTTTGTGTACTCGGGGCAAAATCTCCGCCAAAAGCTATCTGTTTTCTGTCATTTCTTTTTCATATACTAGGATCGAACACATGTCGGTTCAAATTGCGTGACTTCCGAAGGAAATCGGACAAGAACTGAGCGAAAGCGAATGGATTTTGAACTTCTAGTTCATTTTGATGTACAAATGCAAATATAGTACCATTTCATTCAATTCGGACGTCACGCGTCACAGGGCCCAAAATTTTCGGACGTGTCACAGGTCACCCAGGCCATGTTCGAATATGTCAAACAAGTCACAAAACGGTGAAAAAATGCCTTTTCCACAAATTTTTCGCTCCTGAGGCGTATGTGAGCAATTTGCACCAGTTTTACTTCTGCTCTCGAAAACAGTAGCAGTTTCAAGGGGCTTCGGAGATAAGAATAGCCGACATCGGCTAGGGGAGGGGGGGGTCTGGCGGGGCCTGGAAAAAAACTTTTGTAGGTCAAAAGTTTTTCGGTCTGAAATGGCCTCATTTGCCTAGGACACCACCCAGGTAGCAAATAGGCACTATATTCTTCAAAATACACCTGATTCTCACTGTACAGTCGATATCCCAAGTGTCGATCCCGCCGAGGCCGCCGCCATCAACCATCAGTGATCTTCGGAGCTCTCCGGGAACGGCTCAGGCATTGACAAATTTCGCGATCACCACCCCAAGACACGACACCTCGATAGCGAAAAAAAAAACACACAAAGTGTGTCTTTTGACTTGTTCCACTGTGATATTGAATAACTTAGACTGACATTAACGGGGAAACCCTGTAGGCACATACAGTTTGCATACAGTAAGTAGCACTCGGCAGCGAGACCGACATCAATGGATATTAACTTACCCATTGGCCGTCGACAAGCCGTCGATGATGGTTGACGTATTGGGAGCCGGCCCCGTCGGTCCGGTACAGGGGTGGGAACTACCTTCCCGATATGGAAGGAGGGGAAGGGGGGAGGGGTCAGCGAACCTCTGGAAAAAAACTTTTGTAGGTGATATCTTTTTTTCTTATCTCCGAAGCCCCTTGAGCAGTTTTCACTCTAACATCAGTGTTACATGCAGCATAACAGACAAAGGTGTGCTTGTATTTCCTGCACCCTTTCAGAGGATGTACAAAAATTTTTAGGTGTCACGCAGGTCCTGCCCCATGTACGAAATCCAAATTTCGGACCTTCGTGTCACAGGTCACAACACTGGAGAATTGAATGAAATGCTACAGTAGTGGCAACATACGCCGGGCAAACATACCAGTCCAGCGTCGCCCGATCGAAGTCGACCAGGCCCTCAGGGCTCTCAGTCTAGATGGACGAGTAGGAAACAACAGGAATATCTCCTATTATTATTATTAAGACCTAAGTTAGAGCTCTTTGAATTTCATTAGATTCGCGCTCGGACCGATCAGTCCGTTGACAGTTGATCTCCGAAATTGCGGTGTAGCTCAGATTGACTGCTACTTACCCTCGTACGGTCCTTTTCAAAGCGTGGTTTATTGTTCAAGTGCTATGTACTGTTTGATCCACTGAATACTCAGTATTTCTACAATGGCCTTGTGATTCAAGCTCTGTCAACGTTTTCTTTTGTGAACATTTTTCTTCAGATGAAGGTTCAGCGAATATACATACATTATCGGATGTCTGTATTTTATTTCGACTTGCAGACATCCAAAACAATTGAACGTACCATTATTTTGCATCCTCGCCGGTTGATGCCCGCCGAATTCACGATCTTTAATGATGGTTGCTGATTCGGATGTCGAGAGACGGGGGGAGGCGCAGTCTTCGGAAAGAATCAAATGTTATAGAAGTCAGGACGAGTGTTCGCCAGCAAATGCATAGCAAGGCGGTGTGCTTGTGTTTCCCGCCTCGAGGATCCCAGCGTAACTCGACGTTGCGTACATTTCTGAACTCTAGGTGACTGCAACGCAACCAGGGTCGGCCAAAACTTAAGGAAAAGAAACTACTCCCTTTTAATCTTCCCCTCAACCGTCAGCAGCGACTCAAAACCCAGAGCGTGCTCCCCAAACCATCCAATGACCGAGAAGGCCCACCACCCAACAACCCCGACAAAGCTGCGCATCCCTGTGCTCTCAAACAGCGAAATGGCCATAACCGCCGCCCATGCACTAGGTGGCTTTCTATCCACATCGAGGTCGATCTCAAATGGTAGAGACTCCCCCGACCCCGAGATGAGGTGCGCGGCGGCGTCGAGCCCGGACGCGAACCCGTCCTCGTGGAAGCCGTAGCGGAGGTACGCACCGGCGTACGAGAGCCCGCGCTTTCGCTGGATCGTGCGCATCAGACGCTGCGCGCGGACCGCCTGCGCGTCGAGGACGGGGTGGTCGTAGCTGTACCGCCCGGCAACTGTACCATCACGCGGCTCGAATGGCGGGTTTAGTGTTACGAGGACCGGGCCGTGTTTGGCTTCGGGGATGTGCTGCAGGTCGTTCATTCCATCTATGAGAGACATGAAACTGTGGGTGAGCGGAGCTGCAGCAGCGTGGATGGTCGTGGATGCATACAAGTACTGGAAAACGTCAATGAAAAACCCTCGGGAGTATGGACGGCACATACAGGGACACTTGATCCGAGTTGGCTTTGCGGCGGCCGTCCGAATCAATCACAGATTGGGTGAGGTAGTTCCAGCACGACCAGGCCAAGCGACTTCGCGGCATAAGCTTCGACTTTGATTGGAACAATTAACCACCGGACAAGCGAAACAACTCACAGTGACGTCGGAGTGCAGAACTGCTTCGTTGCGGTTCCACTGGAACATGCTGAGGATTTCCTGCTCATCTGCTGTGATACCCTCTCCGGCTTGGAGAATCGAGAGGACAGTGTCTGAATGGCATGCGAAAATCACATGTTCGTAGCTCTCTGTTACGCCACTGTCCGTTGTCAACTGTACAGCGCTTGTCCCTGCCTTGGTGCTGACAGATTTTATTGGGGTTGAAAGATGGAGTTGGGACGCCGGGAGTTTCGACAGGATTTTATTGACGTACACTCGGCTGGGAGGCATGCGTAATTGACGATAAATCGTTATTGGATGCACTGACCTGCCACCTTCGATTGTCAACCACGAGGGCTTGCCTGTTATTTGGAGCAGGTGGTGGTTGTTCATGAATTGTATCTAACATCACTTAAACCATCGAGAAAGGAAGATCATGCAAACAACGCACTAGAGTTTTGGCCGGAAAATCCATCGCGCATTTATCGGGTGGTGTGCTCCAGATACACGCAGTCATCGGCTGGAGTGCGCGTCAGAACTACCATTTGCCAGTAGGAATACCTCACAATCAAATAATTATCCTTGAATGAGTCGGAATATCCCTCACGGTCCAGATAATCGCCGATCGAGCCCTCCTCCGAGTCACTGGTAATGATGCTCCTAGCAAAGGCGTTGAAGCGCAGGACGTCGTAGATGAGTCGCCACATGTTCGGGTCAATCAACCGGTATGGCTGACAGAAGATAGTCGCCAAGTTGCTGCCGCCCCATTCAAACAATCCACGATCGCGCGAGACGCTGAAGGTCATCTCGGTGGGAAGAATCTTGATGGAGTGCATTTTGAGAAATTTGATGAAATTTGGGTAGGTGCTTGGATTAAAAACGATCTATAGAAACCTTGAGTGGCTGCACTGAGCTCTTGCTTGACACGTACAAAACCGCTGCAAAATATGGGGGTCAGTTTGCCTTCTAGAAGCGTCGCTTTATGGACCTACGTGTCCACATATACACCGTCTTTTGAATTCTGTCCGGGCGGAGTGAACTTGACGGTATTAGCATGTCCGCCAGGCCGACTGTCTGCTTCATAGAGATGGACTTCGTGGTCGCTATACTCGTTCAAGAGCTAGCAACGATTAGATCGACAATGAGCAATGGAGACGGGCCAACCCAAGTAGCTCCAAGTCCAGAGACACCCGATCCAACAACGGCGACCTTCATGCAGTGGTGGTTACGAGGAGAAGAGCGTCGACGCTACATAAGGTTGGTCGATGAGCAAATGGATCACATCAAAATGATTCCCGAACAGATTGCCGCCGGCTGTTTGCGGTGGCACAACCAGCCCGGCACTGGCAGTGCCGGCGCCATCATTTACTCAATCAATTCTCCCTCATATCGAAGAGGTTTCCCATCTCTCTCCAGTCCCTGCTCTATAGGCGCACACCACGTACTTTCATGCGATGTAATCAACATGTTGAGATAAAAGTAACTTGCAATAATCATGGCCTTTAGTCAGGGGCCTCGCAAACATACAAATCGTTTACACTACGAACTACTTATACCGTGCCGAAGTCAGGAACAAATAAGTCTGGATAAGGAGAGTTATATGTTTAGAGGGAGCGAACAAGAAATCATGAACAACGTACATGCCTAGTAGCTCTCATATATCGTATTCATGTGGTTCAAATTGAGCATTTTCTAATCAGAAGCTGAATTTTTCTCCAACAATTTCCTCCGTGATCGTCCACAACTTCGCTGCGGTCTCCTGCCGCAACAAAATTCAGTGAGCGTGATACCCGAATAATAGGAAGGAAGCTCACTGGATCGGCACAATGCGGAGCAATGTGGTCGTTGGCCTCGACCGAATCTACGAGGTATGCGCCAGATTTTGCTATTGGATGGATGAAAACATGGTCCTCGGGGGAAACTGATTCAACTGACACTCGAGTCGCGTGTCAAAGGCTGCGGCGACAGTTCTAAAAGTACGAGAGGCCTCAGTCAACATCAGGGCGTCCAATGATGAAGTCATTTACGTTGCAGCGCCTTGACCAAGGGTCTTCCAGGCGGTTTTCTGCGAATTGGGAAGTCCCTCCACGGTTAAGAGACCTAGGAATTGAGATTTGAGCCAATCACGACCGCGAAAATTAGAAACCAACCGATGGTAACCAAAGCAGCCTGGTTTCCCTCCTTCTTGAGGATATTTGTATAAATTGCTGTTGGGGTTGAGTCGGCATTTGCCTTATAAAATCGATATTCCTTACTTCCAGGATGCAGACTGTAGACGTTGATTTTCCCGGCCGCCCGCCTCGACAACTCAGTTGCGAAAAGAATGTTGGCAGCTTTCGCTTGGCAGTAATTGCCGAAGACGTTGTAGGTTTCCGGATTGGGGTGTGCAACAGTGCTCAAGTCGAGGGGCCCATGGATGTGGCCCTCGCTCGCTACCACGACAACGCGCGGAGTATAGCTCTCCGAACGCGCGGCGAGCAGTTTCGCTGTAAGTAGCTTCGTCAGAAGGAATGGCCCAATGTGGTTAGTCGCTATCTGGTTCTCGAATCCATCAACAGTGAGCTTGAACTCCCCACCGCCGGCAGCGGCATTGTGAATCAAAACCTGGTGCACTGTTCAAATCCATCGGAGACATCTGGAAGAGACACGCACATGGAGCGGCTCCGGGTACGCGTTGACTTCCGCGGCGGCCTTGCGAACGGCCGCGAGAGATGAAAGATCAAGAATGAGCCGACGAATATTTGCGCCAGGCGTTTCCTTCTTGATGGCTTCTTCCGAGAGCTTCAACCTAGACGCATCGAATTTCTGAGAAGCAGCCTCGAGGAATCAGGTACCGATATTCACCTCTCAGAGTTGTACCCCGCAATTATGACGAGGTTTGCGTACTTGGCGATCACCCGCGCCGCCTCGAAACCAATTCCGTCAATAGACGTTCCAGTTATCAATACTGTCGAGCGTCAGGATCGGATTTCAGAAGTTCGGGCGCTAGAAGGCACCATTTCTGCCCCGGATTTGGTCTGCAAAGGTGGCTGCGACATCTTCGGCGGTTGTGGTGGGTGTGAATGCAGGCAAAGTCATGGTTGCAGCAGAAGACAGTGCACGGCCGGGAGCCAGAGCCGTCGGATTTATAACTGACAAATCACCGGCAAATGACGTTGGCTTGGTGCCTAGTACGCGAAGACCCGACTACCCGACTTTCCGTGTTCAGACTCGGATCTGGTCAGATTAGTTCAATACACTGTGACACAGAAAGATTGACGGAGAGAAACGCCGGCCAGAGAACATATGCATCCGGTTTGGCAAAGTACAAGTGTGACGAGGTCTTTGCTCTCAGCAAGTGAGATATTGGCCTCTGGCTATCGATCAGAAGATCTTCGGCGAAAGGATTCCGAGTCTCTCCAGCGTTGAAAGTGGTATGTATGCATCAGTGCCACACTGCCATCACGGTTGGCCGTTGCGGCAACATAATGAGGCTGTGCTTGCCCCTTTCCGCACAACAGTCCAAGGCTCTCCGATACAGATGCTATAACGCGCTCGTGCCTCGCAGGCTATACTGAAGTCCTTACCCGCCATGCTGCGTGCAGCGTTTTATCAGAGCCCTCACCCAATTACTCGCGCTTGCGCAAGATTCCGCACACGTCGACATCCACAGAGCCAACGAACCAGCATTTTTATGTCGATCCTGAAAGCAACACTGTGGTCGACTTGACCTTCGCCTCAGAAGCTTTGGGTATGCCAGCCGCGAAAGGCTACGGCTGGGCACAATTCGACTTTGGTGAATCTGTCGGAGATGACCAGCGGTACACGATTCTGCGCAAGCTGGGTTGGGGCATGCACTCTAGTACCTGGCTGGCTCGCGACAAAGTGTATGCGCTCTCCATCTGTTTCATGAATTCAAGGACGTTCACTCAGCGTAACATACCTAGCGGCAATGGATTCGTTGCAGTCAAGGCGCTGACTGGGCATATGACCAAGATGAACGACAAGGCTGTATCTTGGGAAGCTGAGGCTCTCAGACTTTTGTCTTATTTCCCTCCGTCGCCTCATTGCATACAACTCTTGGACGAGTTTACCATCTCCGGCCGCGGCTCTGCTGGCTCTCATCTCTGTTTCGTGACGTTGAAGCTCAGTAAATCCCGCAAAACCCATTTCGAACTCCCGACGGCCAAGCGTATCATTCTTCATCTTCTACGCGGGATCGCTCATGCGCATCGCCGGGGCATCGTGCACACCGATATGAAGCACGACAACATCTTTTTCACCACGGATTTGGACACCACGGACATGGAGCGCTGGATGAAAGAGGACCCTTCGCGACGCCATCCACCAGAAATGTCAGAGGACGGCATTGTACAAGCTGCTGTATCTCAGCCATTGCCCATGATCTCCGACGAGTTCGCTCGCCGTGCCACTTATATATTGTCTGACTTTGGCTGTGGTGCCTCGTTGTTTTTGTTAGGCTGCTGGAAGTCACACTAATGATCATCTCACGCAGCCTTACCTTCCCGGCTTCACGATGATCGAGAAATAACGACGATACCTCTGCGAGCCCCCGAAGTATTCCTCGGGGGAAAATGGGACACACCAGCGGACATCTGGTCGTTTGGATGCCTGGTTCGCCTCGCACCGATACTGTGATACTATCCCTGATGCTGACGATTACTGATAGGTATTTGAACTATCTGTCTCCCGTCCTCTCTTCGAAAATCGCGTCACTGAGAAGCACAACCTCACGAAGATCGAGAGCATGCTCTATCAGATGATTTTGTTCACTGGTGACCTGAGCTTCCGAGCGGCGCAGCTACGTATCTGCCCCGTAGCGGCCGAGTACTTCAACCCATCATGTATGGTCAATCTTGACTTGCATCATTCCCCCATGATTTTTCTTATTGACATTGATGTAGGTCAGCTGAAGAAAGAGCCTCCCGTATTGCGGTGGCCTCTGGAGGACATAATCGGCAAATACAGTATGGCTATACCGGCTGCTGAGATCTCCGGAATGGCAAAGCTCATATACCGATGTTTGCGCCTCAATCCGGATGACAGGGCCACCGCCGAAGAGTTATTGCAGGATCCTTGGCTCGAAGGTGCTGATGACTGAGGTGGGCGCCACGTTCAGTCGTCTAGCTCCTTTACATTGGTACAATGAGATGGATGAATAAACACCACTCACTCTATGCACCGTGTAGTCTTGCCGGGTTTCGCATGGACAACGCCCGGCGACGCATGAAGATCAACAGAAGTACGGAGAGCCGGACCCTCCGCATTCCATTGACGCGAGAATCGGGGCAGCTTACTCGACTCATTCTCTACGACTACGCGAATAACAATGTATCTAAAGAAATGCAGGTACGAGTCACTAGTCACTCGATGATCTTAGTCTTTTGACTATCAGCACTGGTAACAGTAGCAGCACGGGCGGACAGAGAGGATACTGGATAGCTAAGGGAGAAAAGAGAAAGTGGCCGTACACCGAGTCCCCGTTGGCACCCGTCGTGATTGGTGGCCTATCAATTGCGCACTTCGGTGCAAAGCCCACGCTTCGTCGCGTCCTCGACATGGAGCTCCTCCAAGCGATGTTTCCCGAGCCTCGAGAGCGGCTCGGTCGTCCGCGCACGCTTGGGCGGCGTCCGCTCACGCACGGCTTGTGAATGCGGGTCGTCATACTCTAGCTCGTCCACCGAGCAGTTGCGGCCCGGCCACACGTGGCTAACGCCTCATACAGCTCAAACTCGCCCCGCCCCTCTGCTGTCTCCCTCTCCTCCTCGTCCTTGCCGTCGTCAAGCGAATAATTCCCCCTGCTCGTGATGTCGTCGATCATCGTGGCGCTTCCGGGCCCTTCTTCTCCTCCGTCTCGTCAGCATAGCTCCTCCGATGTCAGCGTCGCAGTGTTGCGAGCGCTCGCGGTCATGGTCGCCGTGGGAGCAGTGCTCGTGGTGATGGCCCCTATTGTCGCTCCCACGCCATCCTGCTCCTCCGCCTGCAGCCAGCACAGCTCCTAGGGGGTTCTTGCAGGGTCGATACTTCCCCGCCCTCAGCAGACGGCCGTAAACAACTCGTCTCTGGTTTTCTGCGTTACTGAGGCAGCGTTTGTGCTCCCGCCTCCCTCAACCCTCGTCTTCCTGCCAGGCGGTCGGAGTGGGCAGCAGAGTGGTCACGCAATCGGCCCCTCCACGGCGCACACACTGCGAGTGATGCAGCAGCGGCTCGCGCCATACCTGCATGTGCGCATTAACATCTGCGTGTTTCCTGCGCCACGAGAGAGGGAAGGCTCACATCCAGTCTATACTGCAGCAACTGCGCGTTTGTCTAGTCTCGTGATCGAGGGCAGGCGCGCAGGCGTTCCCGCACGTCCAGGGTCGAGATAGAGAGGACATATCGCTCGTCGCTTCCCCTCGTCCTCATCGTGCGCTCCCGAACAACCTGCTCCCACTTCGCCCCCCAATCTACGCCCCTCTCCACACCCAGACCCAAACCCTCGTCCCGTCCTGGCCACGACATCCACGATCTTCGCCAGGCTGCTGAGTGGAGAAGCTTGCTAAGCGTATGGCCGTTGCTGTTCATGGTGCTCGGAGTCGGCTGGAGAGCTGTGGAGGCGGTGGAGGTGGACATCTAACGTACACCCCACCACCGCGCCGCATGACGTTCTGAAACGCACGCGCATCAAGGGCGAGGAAGTAGAGTCTAGTAGTACTGTAGAGCCCAAAGAATTCCCGTGGAAAGCGAGTGCGGACGCGGAAGTGACGTGGCAAGGACGGTGAGGAAGACAGGCAATCTCTGAAAGTCTGTGATCACGTCCTCGTAACTCGCAGCCCCTCCTCGAGCATCCACCGTCTTCGCCGCGCGCCGCGCCGGGTGGAGAAGCTTGCGAAGCGTATGGCCGTTGCTGCTCGTGGTGCTCGGAGTCGGCTGGGGAGGGGGTAGTGGAAACGGTAGTGGAAGAGGTCGTGGAAGAGGTAGCAGTATGATATGGATGAGGTAGCAAGTACATAGACGGGGGCATCCAACGCACACGCACACGCACACCATCCCGACGTTCTGGGATACCGCGCACCCGCCTCGGCGAAGGCGCACGAGGGTGAGGGTAACGCAGCGTCGGGGTGCGTTTTGCGGCCCGTGTCAGCGAGAGTGCAGTCGGAGGAATTCCTGGGAGATGGAAAGGGAGTGCGGAGGCGGACCTGCGGCGGCGGCGGCGAGAGGACAGCCAAAAGTTGAGTAGGGGGCAACCTGCTCGCACACGCTGCAAGAGTGATACCGCGGCTCGCCAGACCATGGGCGTACACAGCTGCGCCCGCTTGATTCTTCTCAGCGCCGAGGTAGAGAGTCCTGGACTCGCGCGTCGCCTCTCCCCCTCGTGATTCGTGCTCCTGAACGCGAACAAGCCGTGCCGTGCCTCTTCGCTCGCGGCACACCACACCCTCGTCCTCGTCCTCGCGGTCCCTCCATCCGTCATCTTCGGTAGAGAAGCTTGTGGGTTAGTTGCTCCAGGTCAGCTGTGGAGGTGGAGGTGAAAGAGGTGGTGGAGGGCCGAGGCGGTCGTTGAGGTAGTGAACGAGGTGGCGGGTTGTGGAAGAGGTAGTGGACGAGGTGGAGGGCGGTAGTGGAGATGGAGGCGGTAGCGTAGTGGACGACGTAGCAAGTAGTAGAGCACGCGCCGCACCTGCTTCGGCCAGGGCGCATGTGAGCGAGCGGGGGTAACACGGCGACGGGGTGCGTTTTGCGGTGCTCGTGTCAGCGGGGGTGGACTCAGAGGACTCGGAATACCAGGGGAGATGGATTGGAAGTGCGGAGGCGGACGTGGAAGCGACATGTGCGGCGGCGGCGAGCAGTCAGCCAAGCCAACTCCTACAATTCTGCAATCACCGAACGTCTTCGTGGTACTTGTCCCCTACAAAGCAGCAGCATTCACAACTTTCGCTTCCTTCCCCACCTCCGCCTAGTCCCACAAACTCCATATCCACCCCCCTTAATGCTGTCGTACGCCTCTGTACTTACACGCCTCTCCGCCCTCAGCGCGCTGGGGCCGCAATCGCTTCTGGCGCCGGAATATCTCGGGGAGGGCAGCTGGTGAATGAACAAGTGCTCCAGCTCCGCCCCGGACGACGTGTTGGTGCCACTCCAATCGAGATTAGACCGCGATAAACACGAGAAGGGATTACACTGGCGTGGTGGATGGTGAGGCGGACGGACGAGCGAGCCACCGCCGAGTTTCCGCGAGGCAGTGGAATGGAGTGGAAGTTTGGATCTTGTAGCGGCCCAGCGCAGTGGCGGAATCCGAGACGAGTGGTGATTGGTGCGTCGATGCATGAGTCCATCCGGACGCGGTCGAGCCTCACCGCGCATCGGGATTGCAGCGCGGGGAGGCGCCGAGTCACGAAAGTTGACGGACGGGTGGAATAACGGAGGAACCGCCCACCCTCGCAGCGATACTGCCTTGTGGAATTTCGGATTGAGTCAGGAGTCAGAACAAGGGTCTTGGCGTGGATAGCACGACAGCTATGAGGTATCTTGGATGTTCTTTATTGCACGGTTTCACGCGAATATTTCGAGGATACACATCTTGGCGACGAAGTCGAGCCTGTGAAATGGCGAGGCGAAAAACGCACCAAGCGCAAGATCCAGAGGGTGACAGTGGGGTGGCCGAGGTGGCGGGACTCGGGACCATGAAAGATCGGGACGTCATGACGCGACGTCAAGGACGTTGATGACAGAGAACGCCGAGAACGAGGCTGCGGCTGCGGCGATGAAGGCTGTAGCTGCCGATTGGTATACCGAGCGGGGCCTGGTGAAGCTAAGGTCATACCGGTGAGACAATATCAGAAGAGTAAGGCGGGAGAGGAGCCAAGGCGCACTGCAATGGAGCGATTCGAGTACGGGAATGGGGGTCGAGGCGCCGTGCGATTCCTCCCCGCGTCAAAGGAAAGCATCCTTCAAGTTGGAGTCGTCGGGCGAAGCACGCTCTCCACATCCTTGTCACGTCCTTCGAAACATAGACAAGCAGATATTATAGATAGACCGCGAGTCGTGCGACCCAGTACGCCCTCGTCCTTCGAAAGTGCTGAAATCTACTTCGCTCACGTCCACGGTGGGGGGTTCTGCAGCGAGAAGGGCGCGTAAAACGAGCAGAGGATTTCAATGCATGTATGAGCCTACGAGGTAGTGACAAGGGTGTGCCGGGCCGTGAATACGGGAACATTGGTTGGTTCGGCCGCCAGGCCGGAATTTTTTTTTCTGTACACCATGTTTTTAGGCCTGAAAATGGTTCAAATACTGTACTATTTCGACGACGCGTGACGCGGCCCTCTGAACTCACAGTGCTGGTTCCTCAATTAAATGGGCATTTTAGTTAGCAGCGGTTCTCTAAATATTGTAATATGAATAGTTCGGCGCGAAACTCAATTTTAAGTCCCTAATTTGGGACTGCATCAAATTGAATAATATTTGTTTTACTATACTTAGAAAAGTGTAACTAACTAAAATAATCACTATTAGTAACCAATCAGAGTGCTCGCCTATGGATTTGGTGAACATTTTAGTTAGCTACACTTCTCTAACTATAATAAAACAAATATCATTGAATTTGATTCAGTCCTAAATCAGATATTTTAAATTTTGTTTCCGGCTGAACTTTTTGTATTGCAATATTTAGAGTAGCGCTGCTAACTAAAATGCCTATTTAATTGAGGAACCAGCGCTGTGACTGAACACTTGAGGTACTCGTGACGGTGATATTTCGTTTTCAGGCCAATTTCAGACCAAAAAATGCGAAAATTTCCCGTCTGGCAGATGCTGGATTACCATATATGGTAATTTTCTTGTGATTGCCGAGAAATGAACACCTAGAAAACTGAACACTTGAGGTGGCGCATGACACCCTATGAACACTCGGTCGAAATAGTCACAGCGCTGGTTCCTCAATTAAATGGGCATTTTAGTTAGCAGCGCTTCTCTAAATATTGCAATACAAATAATTCTGCCTGAAACTCAATTTTATATATCTGATTTCGGATGCAATCATATCTAATCATTAATCTAATCTATCAAAGTCCAAATCAAAGTCTAACAAACTTGAAGTATTGTCACGCGTTTTTACGGCGATAAAATTCAATTTACAAAAAAGAGAATAGATGGTCATAAAATGAGTTGCCAAACTAAAGGTATCAAGGTTTGTGATATCCTTATCGATACTTGAGATTTCGAATTACATTTAACAGACACTAAAATCAA
Organism: Mycena haematopus; assembly: GCA_029281435.1. Classification (NCBI taxonomy): domain Eukaryota; kingdom Fungi; phylum Basidiomycota; class Agaricomycetes; order Agaricales; family Mycenaceae; genus Mycena; species Mycena haematopus. The sequence goes on along the minus strand of JARJCV010000173.1, from coordinate 52,345 downwards.
AGATATAACTTCTGATTAAAAGGGGCCTGAAACTGGATGAGAAATTCCAGGTTTCGGACACCATTAAACTCATCCGTAGATGGTCGGCAGATGGCCTGCGGATCATCTGCAGATCATCGTCATCGCCAACGATGTAAGCCAAAAAGGCCAAAAATTCAGCGATGACGACGATCTGCAGATGATCCGCAGACCATCTGCCGACGATCTGCGGATGAGTTTACAGCTGTTTCCGAAAACCTTGAGACACGTCACGCTTTTTTGCCGCTGCTCAATTTTTGATCGAGTGATAAGGACTACTGGATTTGGCCCGGCTACCCTCGGCTAGGCTCGGCTCGTGTTCAGGAATCAGTCAGCTGTTTCTCGAGTGAAAATACGGATACTTGGTGAAGGAGGGTCATAATTGCCCGCTGGCCAACTGTAACACTGGTTATTGTGGAAATACCTTCACAAATTCCGTCACTTACATTTTCAAGTGCATTTGCTAGTGAGTTTTATGCCCGGACCCTGAACGGACGTCGGCGTACATCGGTGTACAACGGCAGATATCGGACTTCATCGGACTTCCAAGTAATCCAACGGATATCATTGATGAGATAACGTTGCCGTTGGCTATCAGTGATTGCCGTTGGTCGCGTAGATTGTACACTGTATTTCCGCCGTCTCATAGCCTCTCATACCCATCCGCTAGAGTCCACTGGATTCCAATGTATTCCTCTTCAATAAATTTCAAATTATTTGGATGGATACAGAGGTCTCCACTGAATTCAAGCACTTTCCTCTGCTATGAATGAGGTCCAACATCCTGGCCAAATTCGGTGATAATATTTCAACTCTCTCCTCGTTGTTAGCGTCGGAATACATCGGATACCAGTGAATTCCGGTGGAATTGTGTTGGTTTCCGCCAACATTCATTGTATTTTTACTGAAAACCGGTGGAAGTTGCTGTATTCCATTGGGCAATACAGCAAATAGGCCCACATGCCTCATACATTTCCCTGTATTGGATCTCAAATTCAGTGGAATACAATGGATTGGAGGGTCAATCCAGTGAAATTCGGCGGATTTTTTGGCTCTGAACACATACTTAAAATATCTATACTTCCAAGTGCAACATATAAAATATATTCATATTTACAGCGGAATCCAGTGAATAGCAAATACACCAATGAGATCCAGTGGAATCCGGTGTACGATGGGCCGTACGGCGGAATCCGTTTCAGTCCTCACCTGATTCATCAACGTTCACTGGATTCCACTGGATTTGACCGGCGTTGCCGGTCCGGGCATATTACTGTTGCTAGTGGCAGTTTAGGCTGGGCACATTCGGCTGTCGTCGGCTACCTAAATCCAGTAGTCCTTATCACTTGATCAAAAGTTGAGCAGCGGCAAAAAAAGAGCGACATGTCTCAAGGTTTTCGGAAACAGCTGTAATGGTGTCCGAAACCTGGAATTTCTCATCCAGTTTCAAACACTTTTTAACGAGATTTCATAGTTCGCATTTCAGCATTGTTTAAACATAATTCAAAGTCCAATGTATTGATACGGGTATTGAAAGCCTTGATACCTTTAGTTTGGCAACTCATTTTTTGACTAGCTATTCTCTTTTTTTTAAATTGAATTTTATCGATGCAAAAATGCGCGACGATACTTCGAGTTTGGTGGACTTTTATTTGGACTTTGATAGATTAGATTAGTGATTAGATATGATTGCATCCAAAATTAGATATATTAAATTGAGTTTCGGGCGGAATTATTTGTATTGCAATATTTAGAGAAGCGCTGCTAACTAAAATGCCCCTTAAATTGAGGAACCAGTGCTGTGAGTACAGTAAGGTAGACGACAGCCACATGCCGCCAGAGTAGGTCACATCATGTCACATCGTCCAAATCGGGAAAAATGTGATCTTTTAATCCTGGAATAAAGGTTTTCATGGAATCGGCGGAGGTGATTGTAGATTCAGCTCCCACATATTGTAGATATAGATTGTATATGCTATCAGAAAAATACGTGACTCAAAAAACCTTCAACTGAGTGACTAGATAGAGATTTCGTGCACGCAAGTGTTTATTGCGGCACTCGGCATACTAACTCGCTGTTTTTCGAAGCCCTGCAGCTTCCATATCATCCATCAACTTCTCTGGGTTCGTTCGATGTCCAGGGTACTTCCGTGACGCCCATGCAGCCTCGCTTCCGGTGAGCCCCTTCCTGTATACATCCATGAATCTCATGGAGCGGTTTGCAAATCTGGAAAGTTGTGTCAGATCCCGAAGTTAAATCAAACAACTACGCACCGACGCATTGAGACCAAGGGAATCACATTGAGAGCTTCCAAAGTATTGCGTTCCAGTGCATCTTCACGCGATGACTCGGGGTTAAGACGATAAAGCCGTTTCGCATATCCCCAACATTGCACAATAAAGTTGAGCTCACAGTGGAACTTGGGGAGGAACAGTATCTGGAAACCCCGTTGTTCGCAGTCCATCTCCAAACAAGACTTCACATCTTCGAAATCGGGCTGGTTATAAAGGATCCGGCGGATGCAGCAGTTCAGTGCAGGAGGCGGGCACTTGAAGCCAGTGCACTGGGCCAATTTCCCGGCTGTGGAGATTCCACGTTCATCGAGGATTTTGACCATCCCCTTGAAGTGGCCAGAGAGCTGATGTCCATCAGGGTAGTATAAAGGCTGGGGCTGACCATTGAATAGTGCATCACCCATCCGAATTTTCTTCTTCGCAAACTTCCCATCTGCCGAATGGACCTGGTCACCGTGCTCATCGCGAACATTGACGTCGACAAAGAACTTGTCAGACGGACCCTTCGTCATTTTGGTGGCTGAAAGAGAGCCTTCCAGACGCTTCAGGTGCGTAGTTGCATTGTCATAGACAAACACGTGCTCCTCGTCGGAATAGAACTGGGTGAGTATATTCATAGCGTCCTGAGCCTGTTCTCGGATTTCATCATTAGTAAAGTACCCATCTTTGTTTTTGCCCGGTTTCATCACAACCCGAGCGTTACGCTGCCCGTCAGGGGATTGTAACCAGCCATATTTGGATGACACAAAATCTGCAACCATCAGAGATGCGCCCTCGCCCTTCTTATACGGCTTCGCAGGCGCATCTTTGTGGTACCATGTTTTTCGGCGACGGTCATGAGCATAAAAAATACTCTCGTCATGGAACCACACCACAACAGATTTACCGGGAGCGAGTTCCCGAATCTCAGGGAGATTATCCTTGGTCTAGGTCTCCATTCGGTCTTGAAGCTTCGCCCAGGCAGGCAGAAACTTATTTTGGCGATAATCAACAACATCTGGTCGTTCATGACCATCTGCGTATTGGCCACGTTTCGGACTCATCCATCTGAGTCATGAATTAGATATGGAATGTTCCCAACAAGGACTCACCTGTAGCCCAACGTCTTTAAGTAACGCTGAGCTGTTCGAAGACTGATCTTCGATGTAATCCCGTGTTTGTTCCGCACATCCTCCCGTGCGAGGAATTGGACCAGTTTTTCTGCTGTAATGTCTTTCCCCAGCTCCTGCAAGTAAAGATTGATGTCGCCTTTGAGATCTTCATCCACCAGCATCGAGGTATTCCAATACCCGTAGGGATTTACCGGCAGGATTTCATGGTCTGCAATAAACTGGCGCACCAATATCCGAACCTGCCGGGACCACCATCTTCCCTTTCCCCGTGCTATGGTGGCCTGCAAAGAAGATGCTGCCCACAAGCTATAGGTTTTTGATAAATTCCCAGTGTAAAAGTTGAGCATAATCTCCATCGCCTCCATCCGCACACGGACGAAACGGTCAAGATTGGGATCAATATAGCCACGACCCGTCTTCCGATGCGGATAAAGAAGCTCCTTGAGGTCCCGGAGTGCAGCCAAGGCATCGGCAACTGAGGGAGCCTCACGTAGCCTTCCATCGGACAGCAGGATCTCTGTACGGGTCTGCAGCGGAGTTTCTGACGCAAAATCAAAATACATTGAAAGCCATGTAAAACCAGGTGCGTACCCGGGAGCACAGATTGTTGTTCTTGAAGAGCACCCCATTCTTCCTGCAGATTCGCCGCCAAATCATCAGGGACGGTGCTCAAAGAACTATCCGTTTCGAAGCTATACATAGACGCCGTTGACAGATCATCCCTGATGACGGTGGGACGGCGCCGTCTCAGAGGCTGGGGAAGCGAGAACGCGTGGAAAGTCGAAGTATTTGTTGGCGTGGGAGGCACCGGTGGGCCTGCGTGGTAAAAGAATACCATTTGCGAGGCAAGATGTGCCGGGCTCGACAGATCAGATGCTGGTGCCAATAAAAATGGATCAGACTCATTTAATGGACAGGCGCCAACAGGGGTGAGGGAAGCAGTAGATCCATAATCAATTGGCACCTAGGCATCCGTTTGAATGAGCTTTCAATCCGCCTGGATCAATCATGCATACATTTTCTTTCCCTTGAGTCTTCCTTTTTTTGCGGGGAGAAAGCTTTTCTATGATGTTCTTGGCAGCTTTCCCGAGGTTCTCGATGTTAACGAGGAATCTCCTAGGCCGTTTCGGCATAGTTCCTGCCTTCCAGAAGCCTCGGAAGTCAGACGCGATGTGCGAGGAGGGAAGACACGTCAAATCATTGATCATTCGGACGAAAAGTCTATCTAGATATTTGACACTCGTTCTATTCCCAAACCAGGTATGTATATAGTTTGGTACATAATATAGGCTTGATTTGTGGGAAGCCGATTGCTTAAATCACCTTTGGATGATTATCTGGCGCTTTTCTCATGAATTTTATCCATTTTGGGCCATGTCACGCTGATTAGATAAGGGTTGGCGGCATGTGGCTGTCGTCTACCTTAGCAAATGCGACATTCTATATCCCTCAAGTGATACTCGGTGAGTCTTAGTTAGGACGATTGGGGCCTCAGGGGCTTGAAGTTCCAAATTGGGTTGGGGCTTCGGCATACTGTAGCATTTCGGCCGAGTGTTCACATAACGCGTAACACCGACCTTTGAACTGAACACTTCTGACATTCGTAACGGTAACATTGAGATTTTGAGGCTCGAATAGGCCAAAAAGTGGTAAAATTTCCTGTCCGGCAGATGCCGAATTGCCTTTTATGGTAATTTTGCCGTGATTGCCGAGAAATGAACACTTGAAAAAATGAACACCTTGCATAACGTGTAACATGGCCTGAACACTCGGTCGAAATGCTACAGTATCATGCACAAATAATGTCAAGATCAAATGAAAAGTTCACAATGCAAACACGACATCTTCTGGCCCATGTGCTATCATCTATGTCTGTGGACGGTTCAGGTTCAAAAATATATTTTTTGGCCTGAACCTGAACCTGAACTTCGGTTCAGGTTCGGGCATTGGCCGAACGTGGAACCTGAACTTCGTGTTCAGTTCGGTTCGGTTCGAGTTCGAACCGAAAGTCTGAACCGAACTTTCCCACCACTAAGTGCTATGTCTGTGAACGGTGGGGTTTTTTCAAGTTTTTCAAGTTGAAAAAAGAGGAGAAAAAGAGAGAAAAGGGAGGGAATTTATGCGAGTTCTTACTGTAATTTATGGTTGAAATCCGAGGTCATAATGGCGTAAAAACACTGAAGCCGCAGTTGTTGCGGAAGTCCACTTGATTTCGGGAAGTTCCCGCTTGAAAAGTGCGATGTTACCGCATTGAGCGCTGTGCGTATGTTCGGAACAACCCGACAGCCAATGGTTTTCAAGAACTTCTCGGCGACTGTCCGGCACGAATTCCATGCTTTCATATCACGCCGCTCGCATCACTTCTCTGACACCCGGTATCCTCCTCGTCCTCCTCCCGGCCGTTCTGACTCGGGACCTTCCGTATCCCCGATCCATAACACTCAGCGGCGGCTCAGGCCGCTTAGCCATTGAATTAGCCCGGAAAGTGGTTTGGCTCACGACAAGTACTATATATACATACTGCCTGTCTACAAGAAATATACCATATCCACACTCACAGCCAGCATCACTTGTCGTCTCTCTAATGCAATTTCAACGACTTATAGGTTTATTTTCATTGCTTGTAAGTATGCGACAAATTTATTGCAGTAAAACAAATACAATTCACAATTCTTCATTTTCAAAATCACTGGTAGTCTCTTATAAACAGACACTACAACAATTTTTGTGCTCGTGCCTCGCATGTTATAGCCTGTCGATTCCCTTTGATCCGTGATTGGAGGTCAAACTTATTATGTAATCATTTTTTCTCGGTTGCCAACGAGGACCCTCCAAGCGCATCTTTCGAGATTCAAAGCTTATTTTCATGTGTAGTGAGCTGAAATGAATATATTCTTCAGCAAGAGCTATGCGAAAAAAGTCAGTAACAATGATCCAGAATTTTGATGGGCCGGCGCTTATCAAGCGTGCTTTTCTTTTTCCATGTGAACAAGAAGAAATAAAATATTCTCAAGTTACAGATGTGTTCCTAATGCCATTCCAATGAGGACCGCCTTTGGAATTTGGCAGTAGAGGCCACCAGAAGCGCCAAAGAGCCCACAAGAGATTCAAACTCCGCATGTTTATGTAACAACTCGCACCTCCAATGATTGGTGTGGTAAACAACAGACTAAATCACTGGGGGATGCTATGCGTAAGGCGTGTGGGGAGGAAGGCGGGCTGGGATGCAGCGCAGAGCGGGTGGGACATGGTATGCGGGAAGCGGGTGGGTACGTAGCGCACGGGGAGCGTCACGGCGGCTTGCGGGGAGCGGGTGGGACGCGGCGTGTAGGGAGCGGGCAGAGATGCAGCCTACGGGTTGTGACACAGCATGCAGCCCGCGTGAGTGCGGGAAGCAGGTGGGAACACAGCGCACGGGAGGTGGGTGGGGGTGCGACCCAGCGCGTGGGGAGCGGGCGAGATGCAGCTTCCGGGGACCGGACAGGGGGAGCGGATGGGACAACACAGCACGTGGGGAGCGAGTTTGGGGGCAGCGCAGCGCGCAGGAAGCAGGTGGGACGCACTGCGTGGGTGGGACACGGCTTGTGGGGATCAAGCAAGAACGCAGCACGCGGGGAACGGGCGGGGACACAATCTGCAGAGCGGCGCGGGAACAGCGAAGGTGTTGCACACGCGAAAATCCCCACCAACCCGCAGAATGCGGTTCCGGGCCTGAACCCGCGTGCGCTTGGCCCTCCGAGGTTGCTCGACCCTCTGAGACTGCACGACGTGTAAGGATTTGCAGAGGATGGGGGGAAAAGACATCAGACTTTTGACAGATTGCTTGTGAGCTTGTACAAGCCCGACAAAGGCCGAAAAAGCACAAAAAAGGCGTCAAGTTGACAAGCCCACAAACCATGTGTAGATTTCCCGCAAGGTCACTAGTTCGACTCCGGAAGGAGGCCTAAATTTCAATAAATAATTTTTTTTTGATGTGGCACAGTTGTGAGAAACTGGAGGAGGAGTCATCCATATATTTTGGAGGACTTGGATTTTCCTTGTCGGTGGGGTAATTGTTGCACTTTGACCGTGCGAGCTTGTCAACAAGCTCACAAGGCCAAACAAGTTACAAGTGATTTGTCAAAATGCTGATGGAGACATACCTGCTCAATCCCCTGGAATTGCGCGCTGCGGTGACGTGTCTGCGGATCAGAATTCCACGCTGTTGGAAGGTGGACGAGAACGAAACAAGAGCTTAAGAGAACAAGAGGCCGAGAGCGAGATGAGAGAGCCCAGAACAAGACGAGATGAGACGAGCTGGCGAAGAACGAGACAAGAGACGAAGCAAAGGTCAAAGTGGGCAGATGTGGTTCGTGGGAGGGGACCGTGTGCTCCAGGTAGTGTGCAGATCGTGGCGGGCGGCTGCGAGAGCGGTAACAAGACGAGGAAAGACAAGGGGACAACCGCGTTGCCCATGCACGACAGCTAAAAAGCAATAGCAAACAAAGCCAAATAATGCACTTGCCAAATGGAGCATATGATCCACTGGCATGGCACATGGGCCCATCTTCTACTAAGAATAGACAGAAAGTGTTCTAGATTGTTTCAAACCCAGTGGGTGCGCCACTTTGCTGAGGTTGCTTGGTCTTCGCAAGTGATCACATGAATAATTGCCTTATTTGGGCATTACATAATATGACATGGTTAGTTGGTCTAAGGAAAAGGCTGAAAAAGAAAAAACCGGCATATGTTCCAGAATTCACAAAACTTTACGCCTTTGGATGAATATGTATACATCCAAACTACTTATGAGGGCAAAAATTTGTACTTCATATGTGTTCTATATAATGTTTCTAATCAACTTCTGCATCAGGCTGAGTCTTGTTTGCGGTCTTGTTCTGCATCTTAGCTATGAGTGTTAAGATGAAGGGTTGATCAGGCACTGAAATGCCCTTGTGTGAAATGGAACTGTTAGAGCCTGACAAATCTCCTAGGCTTTGTATAATAGTCAGATTCTTTAGGGTATACAGTGTGTCTGGATGGTTGTTCCCCAGAAACTGTTTTTGTTTCTCCATCACAAAAACACTGAGTTTTTCGGCTTTCTGATGCTCTCCCAGATGCAAGTATGTGTTGGCCAGATTGCCCATAATATGTAGTGTGCATTGATGGTTGTCACCTAGAAGCTGTTTTTGATTCTCTATCACATTGACATTGAGCTCCTCAGCCTTTTGATACTCTCCTAGGCCTGAGTATATGCTAGCCAGATTGCCTATAGTACGCAGTGTGTCTGGATGATTGTTCCCCAGAAACTGTTTTTGTTTCTCTATCACAAAAACACTGAGTTTTTCGGCTTTCTGATGCTCTCCCAGATGCAAGTATGTGTTGGCCAGATTGCCCATAGTACGCAATGTGTCTGGATGATTGTCACCTAGAAGCTGTTTTTGATTCTCTATCACATTGACATTGAGCTCTTCAGCCTTTTGATACTCTCCTAGGCCTGAGTATATGCTAGCCAGATTGCCAATAGTACGCAGTGTGTCTGGATGGTTGTCACCAAGAAACTGTTTCTGTTTCTCCATCACAAAAACATTGAGTTTTTCAGCTTTCTGATGCTGTCCCAAGTGTAAGTATACATTGGCTAGATTGCCTGTGGTATGCAATGTATATGGATGATTGTCACCTAGAAGCCGTTTTCGATTTTCCATCACATTAAGATTGAGCTCTTCAGCCTTTTGATACTCTCCTAGGTCTGGGTATATGCTAGCCAGATTGCCAATAGTACGCAGTGTATCTGGATGGTTGTCACCAAGAAACTGTTTCTGTTTCTCCATTACAAAAATATTGAGTTTTTTGGCTTTTTGATGCTCTCCCAGATATGAGTATACATTGGCTAGATTGCCCATAGTATGTAGTGTGCATTGATGATTGGCACCTAGAAGCCGTTTTCGATTCTCTATCACATTAACATTGAGCTCTTCAGCCTTTTGATACTCTCCTAGGTCTGAGTATACGCTAGCCAGATTGCCAATAGTACGCAGTGTATCTGGATGGTTGTCACCAAGAAACTGTTTCTGTTTCTCTATCACAAAAATATTGAGTTTTTCAGCCTTCTGATGCTCTCCAAGATGTGAGTATGTATTGGCCACATTGCTCATAGTACGCAATGTGTCTGGATGATTGTCACCCAGATATTGTTTCTGTTTCTCCATCAAGAAAACATGGAGTTTTTCTGCTTTCTGATAGTCTCCCAGATCTAAGTATGTGCTGGCCAGATTACCCATTGTATGCAATGTGACTGGATGGTTATCACCTAGAATTTGTTTCCGTTTCTCCATCACAACAACATTGAGCTCTTCAGCCTTCTGATGTTCTCCCAAGTGTAGGTACATGTTGGCTAGATTGCTCATGGTACATAGTGTGTCTGGATGGTTGTTACCTAGATTTGTTTTCTGTTTCTCCATTACCATGACATTAAGTTCTTTGGCCTTTTGATGCTCTCCCAGATTCGAGTATATCCCGGCCTGATTGGCCATAGTACGTAGTGTATCTTGATGGTTGTCTCCTAACAGCTGCTTCTGTTCCTCTAGCACTTCTTTCAGCAGCTTTTCATATTGCTGATATTTTCCAGCAGTATGCAGAATCAATCCATAATTACACCTGAAAACCAGAGCTACTTCTGCTCCCCTCTGAATAGCTAATTCAACATGAGGACATAATCCAAGATTGTCCCATCGAATCTCCTGCTCTAGGAGTTTCGAAATAGCCATACCAAGCACCGATCCTACTGCAGATATGTATCTTCCTGGATTGCACACTGTTGTCTGACTCCAAGCGTGTACCAGTGGATGGATAGAAAAGAGCTTCTTTTCTGCATCAAAGTCAATCAATGAATAAGCCTGGATTTCATTCATAACAACTGAAAATTGCAAAGAGTCCCATTCACCAGTTGGCCCCAGAAACTGTAAGAGGAATTCCCAGGTCTCCTGCAGTTCCTCTTCATATGGACTATTAGATCTAGACGTGTACTTGGATGCAAGACTGAATATCCTTTCTGAAATTCCACTATGATGCAGAAATGAACAATGTTGTAAGAGCATGGCAGCTAGTGGGCTGAGCTGGTCAAAACTCATTTGCCATGTTGTGTACACTGTCCAAGCATAGTGGTCATGAGACTGATCAGGTTTTTCACTAAGCAGTCGTGCTTGGTTGTTTGTATAAAGATTCAAGTAGCTGTTAAGATCTTGAGATTTTGATATGAATGCACCAGCCTGAACAATTGCGAGAGGTAGGTAGTACAATGCCTAAGAAAATATTACTATCACAATTGAACACATTTCTAGGCTCAACTGTCTGACCTTCACTATCTTTGTTGCAATTTGTTCAGTACTCGTTGTGATTTCTTGTAAGGCACTCTTGAGTAACAATGCCACTGCATCTTCTTCTTCCATATCTGATACAAGAGAATGTGACCCAGCATAAACACGCAGTCCAGGATTTCGAGATGTTATAATGATATTCCCGTGATTGCACTGAGGAATAAAATCATTAAGATTGATGCTTGGATCATCTGTGTTGTCAAAGACAATAAGCCATTCTTCAGCTCTGCTGGTCAACCAGAATAAGCCATCTTGTTGTGAATTGCCAGATTCTTTCATGATAGCTATGCTCTTGAGGCCTGTATCAATTGTTGCAATAGTACTAGTGTCGATAAAAAAGATGTCTGAGAAGCTGCTACATAAAACCAGATTAGCCAATATTTCCCAGCTAGATTATTAACCTCACCAAGATGATGACTCATTTATGAATTTCAGAGCAATCTGTGTCTTTCCAGCACCTCCAAGTCCATGTAGCAGATAAATGTTTTGAGTGCCCATGTTAGAGGTGAAAAAATGATGCATTTTGTCCAAGATATCCCTTCTACCATGAAAGATTCTTGATGGAGGAGGACAATAAATGCCAATCTGAGAGGCTCGGATCTTGCTAAGCTGAGATGCCTGCTCCGAAGCGAGGGTAGCATGCAGATCAGAAGCAATCAGCTGGTGTGCAGTGATATGCACAGTGGGACCCAACCCAGCCCCACCAGGGCCACCAGTACCATGTGGGTATCCCTGGCCCCCGGGACCACCTTGACCACCTACTGAAAATGAACAAATGATTCACCAGAGTAGCATATTTTTCTCGCACCAGTAATGTACAGTGGTCGGGAATCTTGTTCGGAAAGCATGATACTCTCAAGCTGTTGCTAGGAAGATGGTGGATACACATCGATCACTGCTGAAGGTTCCACCAGAGCAAGGACTGACCTAGGAAAGGCTTAGGACAACGTATGTGGATGGAGAGTGACGACGTGGCAAACACAGCCTTGGCACTGTCGTAAGTGTGCACGTGCTTGCTCACTTTTTTTTCTCTTTTTTTAAAAAAAAGTTTCTGCATCTGTATACCGCGACAAGTAAACTAACTACTGAGATGCGACAGCCCTCGGGCGGCCAAATAAATATGTGATGTATCGTGCCTCCACCTGCGATGGTATAGCTGCTGGCAAAGGTACAGGGCGGTCTCGGGTGGGCGTCTAAGTCAACGTGCTTGCTCCACCCAACAGAATACAAAGTAGCGCACAATAAGTAGACAAGAGAGGATGAATAGGGAGTGAAGGATTTGAATGGCGAGTGAGTGATCACCAACCCGACATCCAGAGCAAAACGAGATCTTTGAACCTCAAAGGCCACTCGCAAATTGACAGGTCCGTACCGTGGTACTGTCCAGCGGCCTCGAGCGCCTCCGCCTTCTGCCGCAACGCAGCAGGATCTCGATGTCGCGGAGCTGCCTCAGTGTCAGAGTGTACCCGATAGGACGCTGGGATGCGCAGATACATGCGTACCTTTTCGAAATAAAAATCGCGCTCCTTCTCGAGCCCCTCCAAATGGGCGTTGAGCTCGCGCACCTGGCCGTTGAGTGCCTGCACGGCCGCATCGTTCGGCGAGCACGACCAGTGCCCGCTCCCACATGCGGTGCCTCCGGAGCCGCAAGCGGCGCCAGTGTCGCGGGTGGGTCGGCGGTGCACCCTTGCCCCGCTCGTCCCGCCGCAGTTTGCATCCCAGAAGCGCTTCAGCCACTACAGCTTATCCCTACCCATCGTGCGTACTCAAACAACTCCGGAGAAAAAGACGGAATGGTGCGTCGCGCAGGGACGCACTGCAGCCGAGTCCGGCATTGCACGATCTTGACGCGGGCGATGGAGATGTCGTCGTAGATGCTGCCGATGACCTGCAGATACGCGCCGCCGACGCCGAGGAGGAGGCAAGCTGTCAATGACTTGCGGATACACGCCGCCGACGCCAAGGGGGAGGCAATCCGACGGCGCAGGGGAGTTTGAGCTGTGGCGCGACTGCGCAGATCGAGCATCGAGCATCGAGCAGACCTAAGAACGGTAAAGGGAGACTCGTGCGTATCGCACGGAGAATGAGGGCGTGGGAAGCGGCCGACGCAGCGAAGCGCATGGTGCTCGACACGTCGGCCGAAAAGAAGTCGTAAAGGCGCGTTCGCATTGTGTGCGCGCGACGTGTGGTACAGAAAAGGCATTGGAATGCCGGGTGCTGGGAGCATTATCGCAAGGAGGAGTAGGGCAATGTGAGGTGCGAAACGCCGAAAGTCAATGATTGGTGCAGCGAACCCGTCCAGTACATATGCGACCCAGGACGCTTCCGTGATGTGCAGGTACGCGAGCGAGGACAGACAAGAGCGCGGGAGCATAGAGGATCGTGCGCATGCAGGATTCAGTATGAGCATCCGAGCAGCAATCCCCAAAGCCCAGTCGGTGGTATCGCGCGGAGAGGAGTGAGCGCTGCCTGCACCGAGCACAAGTCGATTAATCTCGCGCATACTGTAGGATAGCATCGTACACAGCTCAAACAAAACAGTGGGTGCGAGGGCGTGGCGAGGTGCAGGGGGCGTCGTCGTGCTAGCGTTGTGCGGCGCGCGGGGAGTCCAGCATGTGTTCGGCGCGCGAGCATGGGGACCGTCGGGAAACGAGAGCGGTGACGTGGCTCCTGGGTATTCGCTCAAACATATCGAGCGGAAGACGAGGCCAAATATGCGCCCTCTCCACTCCATCACCCCGCCCCCGTCGACCCCGAATCCGCCTCCGCCAAAACGTCGGGGCTTCTGTACGCGGATCTTAGTGCGTCCGCGGCGACCGTAGTATGGCCGCTACTCGCAGGTTGCTCGAGGAGCGTGTTCTCGCCGGGGCCGCGATTAGGAAGCTTTCGTGAGCGGAAGGAGCGGCGATGGGTGCGGGGCGACATGAGGAGCAGGTGCGCGAGGCGGATGGGGCGAGCGGCGGAGTCGTGGTGGTGTTACGGTGTTGTGCGCGATGAGCGTGTCCACGGCGTTGGCAGGTTCTATGTGAACGAGACTTGGATCAGGCAGTAATCCCCAAGCCCAGTCGCGGTATCGCGCAAAGAGGAGCGCATGTGCACAGATGCCCCAGACGGGGGTGGGTGGATGCCGACGGGTACGAGGGACGCGCAGGTCGACGAATCTCGTCCATATACGGTAGGCACCCCAAACGCTGTCCTTGAGATCACCCCATCGCGCGCCACCCCCACCTCTGCGCGTCCAGTATTCACAAACAGCGCGGGGTATGGTTGGCGGTGAGACGCAGGGGGAGCGGATGGCTGGGAGCCGCCTCATCGAGGGACGCGACTTTTTCGACTCCAGATCTCCGTTCGGGGGTGCGACCGGAACCATCCACACGCGTGCGGTGCTGGTTTTTCGCTTCCCGAAGGTGTAGGAACGGCCGAGACGGTCCGTGTACAGTCCAGCATGCAGGCGTTAGGAAACGGGTGACGCGACGGGGATGGGTGGAGGTGGACGGGGTCGAGTTCTAACATCGCCTCCATCCTGTATTCCTCAAAACACGTCGAGCGGAAGACGACGCGCTGGAGTGATACTTCTCCACTCCACTCCACTCCACTCCACTCCACTCCATCGCCCGCACCCACTCCCGTCGATCCCACATCCGCATCCGCCCCGCCTCCGCCTCCGCCAAAACATCGAACCTTCTGTACACGCGCCATCGTGTGTCCGCGGCGTTGCTCGAAGGGTGGGTGGGGTGGGATACGGAGGCCTAGAAGTAAAAAAAGCGAGATGAGAATCGGCCGAACGGGAGGGAGAGGAATATAGAGTGAGAGAATGGGAACGAGGGAGAAAAGACTCAAAAGAGACGCACTTTGTTTTGCAGGGTGGCATCTAAATCTCATTGCTCGTTCGCGCGGCTTCGGGTTCGGTCCATATTTTCGGTGGAGGCGAGCGTGCGCTGAGTGGGATGTGGAAGAGCGTATGTCGTGGGCTCATCGCCATTAATCGATCGTTCGCCCGACTTCGGATTCGATCCATATTCCGGCGGAGAGGCTGCATGCGCTGAGTGGGATGTGGAAGGGTGTACCAGGGCTGATCGCCGTCTTGCTGCCGTTGTCGAGTCCGTGTTGGTTGGTGAACACCGTCTCCGGCGCAGGCTTCCGCAGATTGAGTACCCGCACCGCGACTAGTGGCCGTAGTTCTGGTCATGAAGGCAGGAGGCTCAGGGTGGTGGAAGTGCGGAAGGAAACGGGCGGGAGGGCGAGGGAGGTGTGCTGCGTCAGCGGGAGGCAGAGTTGGGATGAAGGGATCAGCGGCGGGAGCTGGCACTGCGGCAGGATGACCCGAAACGCGTGATGGATGGCGAGGCCCATGGTACGTCCGCACTTGTACGAGGCGGAGGTGTCATTGGAGGCGACACAGGTTACTAAACGGACGGAACGATGGGATGTCGAATCCTGCATTGAGTCAGAACCGGGATTTGGAAGAATGATCGACTCACGAAAAAGCTGCGAAGTCAAACTATGTATACGGGATTAGAGATGCAGCTGCCGCGGGTCGCAGGTTGAAGATAAAAACCCGGAATCTGATGGTTGCCTTTGGTGTGGGTATCACAGGAGCTACACCGCGGCGGCGAACTTGAAATCCGAGTGAAATGACGAGTAAAACGCAGCGAGCGTATTACCCATTGGGTACGTCGAGACAAATCCAAGCATATATCAAGCCGGTGTGTGGCCTCGAATGTTTCGCGAATGTCGTTTGACGATTGAGCAGAGAGTCGGAATCATTCGAGAGTTAAAGGTCCCATTTGGATTTGATAGCCCATAACGACCTTGGGCTGGCTAAGATTCAAGATGCTTTGAAAGGCCTAGGATGAACAGAGCTAGATATTCCAAGCGTAGTAGGTGAACGTTGAGGAGCAGTTGCAAAGTTGGCCCATCAAATGGCTCGGAGCGCTCCGGCCCGGCTGCTATGGTTCTTTCCCTTCGAGGTCTACATACACCACCGAGCAGTACCGACGTGAAAACGATGTCGAGATTGAAGGTCAGAAGATGTCGTTGTCTGACTTCAAAATATTGTACCTTTGATGTCGAAAGTGAACCCGATCGGCCAATCAATAGTGCATCATATTGACTTTGACCTCAAACCGATGTGCGAGGAGCGACACCCGAATGGTATCACATTGCAGTCATCTCCAGGTTAAGCTCCACTCGAATCCGGCTGATGTTATCCTTCATATTCCCAGCATTTTTCTTATTTTTCTCGCTCAGTTTATAATTAATGTATCGCATATAATTGAATTGAAAGTAAAGAATACAACAAAAGCAGATCATTCATCCTCGCTCGCCTGGGTCTCAGGTTCTTCAGGCACCTGCTCCGTATTATCCTCATCATCCTCGGGCTCGACTACATGACGCTTGCGCTTGTTTCCTTTCTTCTTGACGACACGTTGCACCTTCGGTGCGAGCGCCGAAAGATTCTGAAGCCATTTTGGGCTGCTTGCATTGACGTGGTCACCAGGTTTGAATGTTCTCTTGGCGGGATCTCCGAACGCCTTGAGATCTTCCTCGTAAACGGTCTCCAGAGCACTGTTCGTATAAGGTTAGCAAAGACAATAAAATGAAACAGAGATGATTGCACTCGACATATTCGTTTGGAGGTTGGTGATGAAGCTCCTCGAGCTGTTTATCCACTTGGTCCCAGAACTCAGCAGTTGAATGATTTAGAGCAATGTGGGAGCGCTGCACGAGGGAGTGAGAAATGACGATGATGATCATAAATAGACCTTACAATCAAGGCGAGTCGATACCACAGGCCGAGCATCGGTTTTACGTTCAGTGCATGCTTGAGAAGCTCTTCTGCCAATGCCGCAATGTGGCGGGTCTCAGTACCCTTGGTTTCATCGACAGAGTTTTGTATCTGTACCACGTTAATACTTGAAATGAAATGCACTAATTGAAGCGTAGCATTTTTTTAATAGCATATCGGGCAAGACTGAACTCCCGTGCCACAAATGAGGTGAGTTGATCGCATTCAAGACTGTCCACGTCTGGCAGCTCCTTGACACCGCTGGCACGCATTGCGCTCTGTTCCGAGTTTAAAGAAAGGCAGGTGTGGCAGCGAAGGTACTCACAATGACTGTACTCTCGACAGTACCACAATAATATTGGATATTGGGAAGCAGGAGCACGGCGTAGATGAATTTTCGAATAGTTTTCTGCAACAAAGTGAGTATAATTGAAATATTCTGTCTAAAGGAGCGTACGGCAAGTTTGGTTGAAGCAGTCCAGTTCTCCGAGCGCTCTTCAGTTGATTTGTTGACCATGTCCTTGAGCTGGAGAGTGTGAACGAAGTGCAACGCATCACGCTCGTCTTTGCTGGCCATCTAGGAACAGTTGAGGAATTCTGGACAATGTGGGGTGGTTAACATACTTCGATATAGCGCTTGAATTCTGCTTCACTCTCGTCTGAGAGCTTGATGCGTTGGAGGGTACGCTCCCCGAAGTTCTTCAATTGAGTCGTCACACCCAGGCTTGAACGGGTTGAGGGAGGGAAAACGTTGAAAGACGAGCCATTGCTGAAAGGATTCGGACTGGAGTCCAATCCGAGGCTGCCGCTGGCCGTTGGTGGCAATGGGATGGTTTGCAGCCCGGGGGTTGAACTGGGACTGCTGAATTGTGTGTCGTTCTCGTTGAGACGACGCTCTTTGCGTCTGCGGGTTCGCTCGAGGAGGGACTGGGTGGACATGGTGAGGATGACGAGGGGAAGAAGAAAGAAACGAAATCAGCAAAGACATTGTTTGCAATATTTATAAAATTACCGGTGGCAAAAATTCCCGAAATGGAAATCGCATTGACGCAACGCGACACGTTGCCATTTCTTCCCTTCCCCAACTGCA
This sequence comes from Mycena haematopus, assembly GCA_029281435.1. NCBI lineage: Eukaryota > Fungi > Basidiomycota > Agaricomycetes > Agaricales > Mycenaceae > Mycena > Mycena haematopus. The sequence goes on along the minus strand of JARJCV010000173.1, from coordinate 34,687 downwards.
TCCTTGAGCAAGCCATGGCTCCCAGCCGGTGGAAACCATCCCCAGGTACATCATTCTGTCTCTCGTTATCATCCTTGCCAACTCACAAATATTATAGAAGAAGAAGAATTCTTGCAGTACTCCGAGACGGACAAGGACCTTGTTCGGTGTAAACTGTGTCATGACGAGGCTAAAGCCAATGTCAAATCGTGGATTTCTCGAAAAGGGCTGAAGGCTCACCTCCAATACTCAACTCACCTCACCTGTCGTGCCAATTATACGGAAAGAGAAACTGCCCGTGCTGCACAACTCCAGCAACTTGCTGGCGTATACAATGCTGAAGGCATCACCGAGTATCCCCAGCACACCCCTGATGAACCGAACTACATGCCGCCTATGTTCATGGAGCCGGAATTTCCGGAAGATGCGTCAATGTACTTGCCGCCCGCAAACGTCTCGCAGCTTATGGAGGAGTTGGGCCAGACATCACGACCACAGATTCTGACTCCAGAGGAAAGCCGTGAGCTTGTTCGCCAGGAGTATCAGTGCCTCCTGGAAGAGGCCTATCTCGAAAATCACGATGATGAAGAAGACCGATTCGTCGGAGACGATCTGCCCATAGAAAACCTCCAGGAAGACGACGACGAAGATGACTGTCTTGACTTTTCACACCTGAATAACTCTGAATATTATCCGTATCCAAGCAAAACTGTGAGTAACAACGAATTCAATTTCTACTGAGTTGAATCTTACAAATTTTCAGGCAATGCTTCTTGACGTCATGGACAACCTCCCGCGCTGCCGTTTTACGAGCGCGCAGATGTCGCTTGTGCTCCACTTCGCAAAGCAGCTCGGTGTAGCTGATGTTCCCTCGCTCAAAGCCCTGCGAAAAATTCAGCAAAACCTCCAGTCGAACTGCGGCACGGAGCCCCAGAAATCGAAGTCACACCTTGGGAATATCTTTTACATGAATGATATTCGGGATTCAATCGCCCGTGACTTCGCCAATCCCCTTGTCGTTCCCCATATGCACCTCTACCCTGAAGAAAACAATGGTCCAGTCTCCGAGACATATCAAGCAGAACGATGGCTGGAATATACCCCCTCCCAGCTCACACCAATGTTCTCGAGAGCCTTTAAACACTTTTGGATTGAGGAGCTTGCACGTCTGCGCAATGGAACATTTGTGATCCCGCACACCTTGATTGTTCGGGACGGTGTTCTCACCTCAGACGCATCAGTCATGGTGCAGAATGCGGACGGTCGTTGGCAATGCACAGAGGAAGAGATAACTGTGGCAGCCGATAAACTAGAATTGGATTATATGGATGTAACCGCTGAATTTGGAGAAAGACTTATCTGGGTCAACGACGCTATTGTGCCAGACATGCCGAATCAGATGCGAAAGCTTGTGGAGGACGACCAAGACCTTTACGTGGTCATGGTGTCACCTTGGGCGGACGACGTCTCGGGAAACAAGTCGAAGCAATATAACAAACATATGAATATGTACACGGGCAATGGCTGTCTCCCAGGACGACTTCTTCAGCAAGAATTCAATATCCATTATATATCGACCTCACCTCATGCATCCTCTGCGGAACAATTCGCTACATTTCGGGATCACGTTAATAGCACGGAGACGAACCCCCTTAAATGTTATAACGCTGCCACCAAACGACGCTGCCGGTGCATTTTGCGAACACCCGGATTACCGGCAGATAATCCTCAGCAGTCGGAGGAGTCTTGCCACATGGGGAGTAACGCCAACTTCCCTTGCCGCAAGTGCAAGTGGGGCGGAACAACCGTTGAGAAGGAATCTGATGCAAAGTATCATCAGTGCCATCTCGCCGGTGTTGCTCGAACCGCTCAAGAGATCCGGGAAAATCTTCACAAGCAGCTCGAGTTATCCATGCGTGGGGATGCAAAATCTGTGGAGGAATTTCAGCGAAACAGCGGTACCAAGGATAAAATCACCCAATACTGGGTTGAAACCCTTATCAGCAAAGCGAAGGCTGCGAAGGCTGAGAATCCACGTCGAAAGGCAGATGATATTGCGTCGGAATTGAAGGCCTGGCTCGATGCCCAGCCCGGGGACAAGATGAATCCGTTACTCGATATTTCGGGTCTTGATCCATCGCAGGATACACCGGTCGAGCTCCTGCACACCATCCTCTTGGGTGTCGTCAAATATATTTGGCATATGCTGAATACCAGTCAGTGGTCGAACACTGATCGCTTACTGCTCGCTATTCGCTTACAGTCCACCGACATCAGTGGACTGACCGTTCCACCAATTCGCGCTGCCTATATGATCCAGTATAAAAATAATCTGATCGGCAAGCATTTCAAGACATTAATGCAGACACTTGCCTTCCATGTTCATGATATGTCGACTCCAGAGCAGTTTGTGCTTGTCAGGGCAGCTGGCGAACTTGGGGCCCGGTTTTGGGTTCCCGAAATCGACGACATGGACGAGTATTTGGAGCAACTCAAGATCGCAGTGGCGAACGTCCTCGACGCATTTGACGCTGTTGATCCATTGAGAATCCTGACGAAGATCAAACTTCATTTGCTGGCACATATCCCAGACGACGTACGGCGTTTTGGCCCCCTTATTCGCTCTTCAACAGAGATATATGAATCGTATAACGCTGTTTTTCGCCTTTGCTCCATCTTCAGCAATCGACTTGCTCCCAGCCGCGATATCTGTCGGAAATTCGCTTCAATGAGCCGGGTCAAGCATTTCCTTTCCGGTGGTTACTGGTGGGATCCTTCATCAAAACGGTGGACTCACGCGGGCAATGCAGTGCAGCAGATTCTGCATGCTGATCCCGTCTTCCAACACCATCTGGGCTGGGTGCCTCCGAGCAGAATGGAGCCCAGATCCATCAAGCTCTTTGCCTCGAAAAAGAAGCCTGCCCTGCGATGGGATCAAACAAAAATGTCAGCACATTGGAATACGGGGACTGTGCCTTCACCCGAGAGCTGGTGGAGGCAGGGCCGTGTTCTAACAGCACAGAGTGGTGATGCGGTCACCCTCAATTCCTGGGTGTTTGCACAGGATTCAGCAGGGAAAACTGTCATTGGTCGCATTACAGAACTCCTGGTGGCCGAAAAATCACTTGTCGAGGTGGAGCAGTTCATCTGTGGTCGAGAGCGCCACCCAGACTTCGGGTGGCCAATACTGCGACGTCCAAACGGAGTTGAGATCACACAGGGACACCAGTCCTTCGTGGTCCTTCCATCTTCCTCCATCGAGTTCGTATTCTCAGCACAGCATGACTGTCGGAGAGGGAACTGTCAGCCGACAAACACTCAAAAGGAGGTCCAGGAACGAGAACAGACAGATCGGGACACCAGTTTGATAAAGCACAGTGATGATGACCACTTCGTTATCAACATGGCAGCTCTGCACAACTTTGTCAAGCTATGTCGCGCACTGCCCCACAGATTGACAGAGCTTCATCCTTTATTTGATGATCGTACAGCCTTTCACAAAGAAGCAGCCAAGAAAGCACGAAAACTTCGGACGAAGAAGCGCAAGAAGACAGCAGAAAAGCGGAAAGCAACTGCGGCAGAGAAGAAGCGCAAAGCAGAGTTGGCAGCCGCCGAAGCAGTTGCCGCAGAGTTGGCAGCAGCAAGAGATGAGGACCTGGAGGAGGACGGGCAAGAGAGCGACCCAGAGCTGTACTCAGGTTCTGAAACTTCGGATGGAGAGGTTCTCGCCGAGGATGAAGACGATGATGATGATTTGGCAGTCAATCCAAACAGGCGGAAAAGAAAGAGGCAGAGACGACAATAGAAGCTTGTATATTGATATAACTAGAGAGTAGCGAGGGATATCCGTCCGAGTCTGAGTCGTTAAACAACTGGGAGTCAGAGTCGAGTCGCGATCAGACGCAAGTGAAAGTGGTGAGAAGTGTGACTAATGTGACGCTGTGGCGGCACTGCCGCCATCGAGGTACTTAACACTCTGCCGAAAGGAGGGAGTTTCAATAAAATAAGAGAAAAATAAAGCAGAACATAGAATCCAACTCTAAGATGGACCACAGGGTCAATAGCATCGGCAGACACGCGCTTCAGTTGTACCACCCAATTGTTTCTCATTGTGTCTCAAGTCCATTGATGCCGCGAATCTCCGGCTTGCTCAAAATATTTTCGTCTGCGACTGGAACATTATATCGTTGCTTGGGCATTGTATTGATGTTTACCGCGATGCATAACTGACTCTGAAAGGACGTCCATTCAAGATCAATCCTCTGACATCAAATTTGAATATATTCGAGATCATTGTGAGTTCAAATGGCCACATCATTTCTAATTCCTTCTACCGACATCAATCCAAAATAGAGACGGGTTGGTGGTGTAGAGCACTCCACTATACATCAGGAATGACTTATTTGTGGCATTGGACGCCATTTTGAGGAAGAGAAGCCATTGTAGGAATATCTTGGCCTGATTTAGGGTGTTTCAGTCGAAATCATCCTACTTGCTCCAGTAAAATGATTGGATCTTAAGAAAAATCATCTATAAGTTTTTAAGATACTTTGGATCCTATATCACAGAGCCCATCTACCAGATAACACGAAAAACATGTCGAGACGTGTCTCACTAAGGACTTGTTTGTGCATGCATTTGTGATTGTTACATAATAATGCAGGCCGCCGGGTAATCGACGCAGTAACTAACAGACTAGAGAACATATGATTCTGTTACAAAAACCTAATACACTATATTCTAAGATTCTTCATCTCTAAGAAGTCCCTCTAGCTTCTCTGCTTCCTACACCTTCTGGAGTATGTGGTAGGTAGCTACTAGGTTGTGCCTAGTCCATTTTGTCTCCAGATGGTCATTCCCCACAATGGTTATCTGCTTTTCAAGGATTATAATGTAAAGTTTGGTTGCATGTGCAAGTTGTCCTTGCTTATAATATATCCATGCAAGAACACCCAATACGTAAAGGGTATCTGGATGATCTCTGCCCAACACCTTCTGTTGTTTCTCCACTGCTGTAGCTAGGAGCTCTTTTGTGGCATCAAGCTGGTCAGCTTCAAGGTATGTGACAGCTAGATCGGTCATAACCCTTAGAGTCGCTGGATGGTCTTCACCCCGAATCTCCCTCCACTTCTCCAGCACTTGAACCTGGAGGCTCTCTGCATCCTCAAGCTGACCAAGACGTCTGTATATTAGGGCCAACCTCTCCATGGTATAAAATGTATCTGGATGGTCTTCACCCAGTATCTCCCTCTGTTTCTTCAATACTTCAATGGAAAGACTCTCTGCCTTCTTTAACTGGCCCAATTGTCGATATGTGATGGCCAACCTCCACATGGCATCAAGTGTATCTGGATGGTGATCACCCAAAACTTCCCTCCGCTTCTCCACCACTTCAAGTTCAAGGCTTTCTGCCTCCTTGGACTGCCCTGTGTTATAGAGTGTTGCTCCCAAAGCTATCATAGATTGTAAAGTGAGTGGATCTTCATCTCCAAGAATGGCTTTCCGCTTCTCTAGCACCACAACATACAGGTCTCTTGCCAACCTATATTCACCAAGGCGGAAGTTTGTCCTGACAAGATTGTCCATAGCATTCACAGTGTCCAGATGATCATCTCCAAGATCTTTTTGCCTTTCAAGAAGTATCATTTTTTGGTCTTCTAACTGTTTTCGCAGAGCTTCAGGAGATGGCCATGAATTCAAGGTGCTTGCTCCAGTAAACATGACTGTCTCTGAGGGTGACATGTTCTACCCAAAGAAATTAGGTCTCACAGTGGGAGATATCTTGAAACTCACTAAATCTCCAGCTAAGTTTGAATTGTGTCCAAAATCTGGTCCTGAATCAAACTCTTCAACATCATCCTAGATCTATTTAGCTGCATAGCTATTGTTGGTATAACAAAAAATCTCACTGCTTCTACATTAGAGTTATGGATGTCCTCATCTGAGATAGACAGAGTACTAAGATTTTCCCCCAGAGAGTTCGAGTCTAAGCCTAGAGAATTATTTTCGCCTTCTTCTACAGAGTCTGGAAGTTCTTCAACGTCTTGGTCTGATGTCACACTGTGAACACTGGGTGCTGGATTGTCTTCATGATCCAACTCCATGAAAGATTTATTGCAATTCTCATGCACAGCCTGAGTGTCTGTGGTTGGATTCTCGCTGAGACAATAATAATCAAATACAACACTGATTTTCTTTTGTGCATCACTTACCCATCTACCAGAATTGTCAGTTCTGCCTTCTTATAGACAGTAAGCAACATTTCCTCAAAGCTGCTGGTTGCACAAGCCGAAGCCTGTGGCAACAATTCACCAGCCCTTGGCCTACAAATTACTTCAGTACTGAGAAAGGAATAAGAAAAACAAGTAATCCATACCTACGTAACAATTGAACAAGTTCTCTGAAGCTCTCGTACCATGGCTGTTTGGCCCAGGCATCTTGCTCAAGCTTATTGAACCAGCCTAGAACACCAGTAAGGAGATTTGTTGCCAGAAGCTCAACACCCTCGTAGTCAAAGGGTGGTTCAGATTCAGGGATTGGGCCCAGCTCAAGTTGGTCAACTCCAATGTCCTTCAATATTCCAACAAGTTTGGAGCATAATTTATTGGCAACATAGCAGTGCATTTTTGGCATGTCCTCCCAAAATCCAGAGAAACCCAGAATACTCCCAAGGTACCGTACACAAAGTGCACTTGAATAGGGTGAACCCCTGGATTATCATCGGCTTAGTTTTTTTTTTTTTACACAAATTTACCAACACTCACAAAGGATCATACTGGACCAATAGTTGTTCAATTACACTCAGACCATCTTGTTGACAGTTTGACAAGTCTGAAATTGAACTTTTCTCAACAAGCACAGAGATATTGTGCTCGGTTAGGCAAGTTGCACCTAAAATTTGCCAGAACTCCCATTCCTTGTCTGGACACCCAGAAGAACGGTCCCAGAGATGGGAAACGATGTCTGCCGATGGCACACCATCCAGATATTTGGTGCGGAGGAACACAAGACGGAGGCCCGGAAACAACGTGGCAAGATCTACAATGTTCCTGAATGCCTGACGCTGCATATTGGCGGCTTCCGCACTATAGAATCCAGTCCGTGAATGAAGATATAGTTGACACGAGCAGTTATGATTACACGCACGGCAGGGCATACTTCATCAGCTTCAAGCATTTCTTCTCCAGTTTCGGCGGAACAGAGGTCGCTAAGACCTCCAATCGCTGAACACATTCTTCGCTGACCCCAAAATAAGCCTTGATCTTCTGCGCTACGACGTCAGGACCAAGTCCTAAGGTGTACGCTGCGCGGTTGGCCTTAGTCTCGAGGGCCTTTCCGAGAGAGGTGAACACCTGATCCAGGGTACGTCCTGGGTTCGGAGACCGGAGCACGTTAAAAAAAACCGCCCATTTTCCTCCTTCAGGCCGCGAATTCTGGTCTATTGTTGCAACGGCGTTGTTTGTTTCGGGAACCCAAGGGATAACTGCGAGGCTTGAAGCCATTCTGTGTGAGATGAGTGTAGATTGGGTGAGCAAGATGGTGGGAGGGAAGAGAAAGAGAAAGAGAGTCGCGGTCGGCACTTACGTTGGACACGCACAGCCTATGAACAACTTCGACGTTTATACAGCTGCTGTGGTGGTATGCTGTAAACACAGCTGTTGGACAATTGTCCCGAAAGCACGGCAGGACAGCAGCATGCGCTTCCCATCGGCAGAGAGCGCTTCTACCATCAAACACGGAGCTAGGCGCTTATTTTAGGTGCTGGGACCAGCTGGCACTCGTGGACAGTAAAAAAGAGCATGATCTGTGTTTGAAGATGAATACAACATCATGGATATGCAACTGGACAACCTCAAGACCTGGCCGCCTTTATTCCACGAAAGCCATACATAGCGCGAAGATAAAAAAAAAGTCCACAGCACAGTGTTATCGCACCAGCGGTAGCTTCATCGGCCGACGAAGCATGTGTCCGTACGGCAGCCGGGAACGAAAGAGAGGACAAAAAAACAGAGAGACATGACTTGCTCTACGCGGACGAGTCTCCGGGAGACGGGCCCAGAGCACCGAAGTAGCAAGAAAATGAATATAAGAAATCAGAAAAATGCACGCCCTGGCCTGATCATGAGCAGACAGTTACGACAGGGACATCCGAGTCCCCCACACCGCAAAATGGTATGGCGCGATATCGACCCGCGGCCCACCATAAGAGGGACTCGCAGATACGAGAAGCAGCAACGCTCCCTCTCCGTCTCTGCGAGCGCGTCGCGCCGTAAATCGTCTAACTCCACAGCCAGCCGCATCTACACAAACAGGAACGCAGACGTCCGGCGTCGACCGTTGTGCACAACGCGCCGCCAGCCCGCCCGCGAGGTCCAAGCACCATCAACCCGACCGCAGACATGCCACGCGACTGCACACGGGGGAGCACGTCGCATTTCGTCCCACCAGTGACACACCAACCAACCGTACGAGCACGGAAGGAAGGGAATGTGTAGGCGAGCTGGCCGACACTGCTCAAGACTGGGAGCGGCGGGAGCGAGGACGAAAGCGGGAGCGACCACAGCGATGACGAGGGCTGAGGGACGAATGACGAGCCCAAATGCTGCGGAAAAGGGAATCGTATAACGTATAGAATACAGAAGAAGATACAGAATATATAGTGAGAAGAAGAGGGGTGAGTGGAGTGAAATGGAATAGAAAATGAGACTCAGCAGGAACCAGGAGGGTACGAGGCAGTGAGAGGCAGTGGAAAGACAAGGGGCGACAAGGTGCGAGTGAATCGGGGAAAGTACGGGACGGGCGAGACATGGCGGAAGTGAAATGGAGGGCCGTGGGAACGATTCGGCGATCTCGGCGATGCTGCTCTACGAGTGCAGCGCGCAAGCGTGCGCGACATCTCCTCCCAACTGAAAATGTGACCGTCCCTGGTCACTGCCCGGGACGTAGCGGAAATCCACGAGGACGGGAAGGGAGAGAAATGGATAGATGAGATGGAACGAGATGAGACAAAACAGTGGTTGAACGCGGCGTGGTTGCGTTATAATTAATGGTGTGGTAGTTATAGAGAAATAGTCGGTGGCCGGAATGGATATGAGGGTGATCATGGATGACTGATGCTGCAATGCGAAACCGTTGCGCGGAATTGCGATGATGCGAGCGATGTTGGGCGATTCGAGGTTGGAAACAAAAAATGGCTGGATCGATGGAAGACCCTCCTCCCAACTGAAATATCGAGCGCGCGAGCGAGAACAGCGTGAGGCGGAATAGAAGGACGCGAAACTACACCTGTTCGAAGCGTGGCGGAGAACCGTGCGGAAGTGGGATGATTTTGAAGTCGTGGGAATTGAACTGTGAGGGGAAGGATAAATTATTGAGGAGATCGGCTATTGATTGCGATGGCGAAGATGGAGCAGCGTCGAGGTGGAAATTGGATACGAACAGCGGTGTTTCCGAGTCGACCGCGTGAATTGGTGACGAAGCTAGCGTAGATGATGGAGTCGATGATGTGCTCGTCGAAGTGGCGAATATCGGTGATGCGGATGGCGAAATATCTGCGAATGGAAAGGCGGAGTCTGTGAATGGCGTGGCGGATCGGCTGCACGGAATAATAGAATGCAAGTCGGAGGAATCTGCGAAAGCGGCGTCTTCTCGAAGGTGGACATGCGCGGGCTGTCAAGTGCGGTGTTCCGGATCCGCCGGATTCCGGCGGCGGCCGAGACGGGTTCCGACCGGATGCGGGCTTGGCTTCAGCTCGTGCGCTGCGCCCGTCAATACGCCCGAGGCCCGATTTCCGAAGAGACAAAGACTAGAGGGAGAAGGTAATAGGGAACCAACTAAGTCGATATTCGAACTGAGGCTACTACTTTACAATACTACATATTTATACTAAAGTCAAAATCCGAGAATGATCCGGGAAGTACAATAAAGACAATAAGGGTTGTGAGTCATCCGGAGATGGAGAAGATGTAAGAACAATAAGGACGACCTTTAACAATAAGATCCAATAGAGTGGCAAAGATTAGAGAGCCGGATCCGCAGGATAAGTCGGCCGGTGGAATTGCAATCCGGGTCCGGCCGGTCCCGGTACGGGACCTGACAGTATCCCCCTCTTAGGGCCGAACCTTGAGGCCCTAAGATTAGATATGGAGTTAGGACTGCGGATCAAAAGAAGTCGACCAAATAAAAAGCGGTTTTAAAACTCCGCTCGGCTAAATCTCTCTTGCTCTCGTACCACCACCATCTCCGCAAAAAAAAATGCCCAAACTCCCCACCGAATCCACGGCCGAGTACCACAAGCGCCTCCTCGCCCTCAATACCGACGCCGTCGACAAACTCAACGACGCCGACTACGCGGAGTGGGACGCAGTGCGGGAGGCGGATATGCAGCGCGCCCGCCGGGAGCGGAGCGAGCGGAAGAAGAGGGAGGAGGAGGAGCAGAGACAGAAGGCAGCCGCGGAGGAGAAATGCCGCAAGGAGGAGGAGCGGAAGAAGAAGGTGGCAAAGGAGCGAGCGGCCGCGGAGGAGGCGAAGAAGAAGAAGGACGGTGCGGGCCCGAGCGGCTCCGGGAAGCGTAGTGCGGAGGGGGAGGAGAACCCGCACGCGAAGAAGAGGGCGAGGGCTGGGGCAGAGCCGGAGCCGGAGGAGGAAGACGACGGGGATGCACCGGTAAGTGGCACGCCCGCCACTCAATTTTGCTAACAATAATATTTTTAGTGCTCCAAATGCGTCGAGCACAACGAGGTTTGCGTCCGCGCGGCCGGCAACGTCCGCCAGAAGGCCTGCGAGCCCTGCCGCATGGGCAAGCGGCAGTGCGACTTCGCTGCGCGGTCGCAGGGCGGCCGGGCCCGTGCGCCCACTGCGGGAGCGCACGAGCTGAGCTCCATCGCCGTCTCCCTCATGCACATGGTGGATGGCATGCAGGGATCAGCCGCCCGCCGCGATGTGGACTTCGCCGCGCAGATGACGGAGATCCGCATCTTCAACGACTCGATGCGGATGATGGCGGAGGGAATGGCGATGGTGGGGCAGGCGATGCGGATGGTGGTAGAGGAGGTGAGGAACGAGCGGCACGGCCGGGCCCCGCGGATGGAGGAGGGAGTGCAGACGACGGCTCCGGTCGCGGCCGCCGCCGTTTCGAGTGCGCCGCCCACGCCTGCGGTCTCGCCGGCCCCGGAGTCTCCGCCGGTGCGCGTACGTCGCGGAGGACCCCCTCCCATGCGCTACATCGACGAGGACGAAGAAGAGGAGGGTGGTGGCGCGCGCCCGGCCCCGGCCGACAACGAGAAGACGGAGTTGGAGCCGGATTCGGGTGAAGAGGAGCCGGTCGAGGGGGACAGTGCGTAGTGTGGTGGAGGCGCGGCCGGGGATGAAAAAAAGAAAAGTAATGTACATACGGACACCATCCGGGGCCGAGACCCCTATATATAAATTTTCTTGGCGCTTTTATGATGAGTGATAAGAAAGGAGAAAGAATAATAAGTAAGAAGGGGAAACGCTCAGAAGACCTTCATTGCGTAAAAACCCCTGCAGCGGCCGCATGCGGCCGCCGAAATGTTAAAGTGGGCCAGGAAGATGTGGATACTTGGCGTGAAAATCCGAAACAAGCTCGTCTGCATGTTCGAGCTCGTCCGCGCGGAGCCATTGAGTTTCCTCGTCGGTTCCGGCGTACCCGAGCCAGCGAACGAGATAGAGCAAAGGCGGCTTCCGCCGCCGGTCAAGCTTGCTGGATAGTATCTCAGCGATCTCATACTCGAGCTCGCCATCGACAGTGACAGGTGGAGGCGGCGGCTGAACGCGGCCGGGAATAGTGTTAGGTTCTCCAACCTGTAATTGAGAAATATGAAAGACTGGGTGAATCTGGCGCATGTCGCGGGGAAGGCGAACGGTAAAGGATGCGGGTCCGGGCTGGGCGATGACTTCGTAAGGACCGTAGAATGTTTCGGAAAACTTCTTGGTCGGCCGCCGCTTTGCGAACTTAAACGCGTCTTCGGCAATAAAAACTTGATCACCTATGTTGATCTTCGGGTCCGGTGTTCTCCGCGCATCCGCCGGGCCCTGATAACGAGCCTGAGCGGCGGCCATTTGTTTCCGTAGCTCTTGGTGGAGAGCATCGAGATCGGTAACAAACTCGCGGGCCCGGGCGGAGACGAGGTCGCGCTCGGGATGAACGGAAATGGACGGGTGATAACCCTTGTTGGCGAAGAATGGAGAGACGCCTGTAGTGGCATTAGGCGTATTGTTATAGGCGAATTCACCGAGAGGTAGCAGCGAAGCCCAGTTGTCCTGCTGATAGTTGCAGTACATCCGGATGTATTGCTCCAGAGTTTGGTTAACGCGCTCTGTCTGTCCGTCGGCGGAAGGATGATATCCGGCGGTGTAATGGAGACGCATATCGAGCGCTTCACCCAGTGAGCGGAAGAAGTGGGATACGAATTCGGAGCCGCGGTCGCAAGTGACATGGCTAGGGACTCCGTGTTTAGAGAAAACGTGAAGGACGAATAGGTTGGCTAGACCAGAGGAAGTGATTTCGTTGACGGTGGGGATGAATAGAGCCATTTTTGAAAGGCGATCCACGACTACGAGGACGGTGGTAAATCCGTCGGATTCCGGCAACTGTTCGATGAAGTCCATGGAAATCGAGTTCCACGGCCGCTCGGGAATAGGAAGCTGTCGAAGGAGTCCGTACGGCCGGTGATGGACGTACTTGTTACGACGACAATTAATGCATGAACGCACATACTTCTTGACGAATTCCCGGAGGCCGGGCCAAACGTATTCTTGACGAACCATGGCTAGAGTCTTGTTCTGACCCCAGTGTCCGGAAAGCGGATGATCGTGTTTATCGCGGAGTACACGGACCCGGAGGAGACCGGAATCCGGAACCCAAATGCGACTGTCGTGGTAGAGTAAACCGTCATGAGTGGTCCAGCGCGGGTCCGAGTCGGAATTAAGGTGAAGTGAAGCAATAGGATCGGAGGAAAGCGTCTCGGATGTCGGTATGCAACTGCTCAATATCTATCAGCTCGGCCGCGCGGAGAACTGGAATGTAAAGGGACGAAGCGCGGAGTGATGCATTAAGCTGATGCTGAGTGAATACCGGACGGAAATTATGCGGATTTGCACTGGCGTAGCCACTATCCCCCTCTTTCGGGTAGACGTCCCATCGTCTAGTGAGAGCGTCGGGCTTGCCACCGAGACGGCCGGGGCGGAACCGAAGGACGAAGTTAAAAGCGGAAAGAAGTTCCGACCACCGGGCTTGCCGGCGAGTCAGGAGCTTAGTGGTCGAGAAATACTCCAAGTTCTTGTGGTCGGTGACAACGTCAACCGGCGGATCCGCGCCTTCGAGGTAGCGTCGCCAGACGCGGAAAGCCTCGAATATTGCCAACAGTTCCTTGTCGTGGGTATCGTAGTTGAGTTCGGCGGCCGAAAGCGTCCGGGAGTGGAACGCAATGGGATGTATATCACCATCGGCCGGCGAGACAAGGGATAAAATGGCTGCAATGGCGTAGTCAGAAGCGTCGGTTTCAAGAATGAGTTGTGCACCGGGAACCCAGTGGGAAAGGATCGGAGCCGAAGTGAACGCTTTTTTAAGAGCGTCAAAGGATTGCTGGCACTTGGGTGACCAAACCCAAGGCTCAGATTTCCGCGTCAAGCGGGTAAGCGGAATAACAATATCCGAGTAGTCCGAGATAAAGCGCCGATAGAAGTTGGCAAAACCAAGGAAAGACTGGATGTCCTTGATTTTCCGGGGAACCGGCCAATCCTGTATGACCTTAACCTTTGAGCTATCCATAGAAAGACCTGCGGGCGAAATAATGTAGCCCAAAAACTCCACAGTGTCGACGCTGAAGTCACATTTCTTCAAGGAGGCGAAAAGTCCGGCCGAGCGGAGCCGGCGCAGGACTTCTCGAACGTGGTTCCGGTGTTCCGCCGGATCCTCCGAGTAGATAAGTATATCGTCGAGGTAGACAACGACATAGACGTCGAGGAGATCGGAAAAGAAGTCGTTCATGAAACGTTGGAAAGCAGCCGGGGCGTTGGTGAGACCTTCAGGCATAACCATCCACTCGAAGGACCCGTACCGGGTCCGGAAAGCGGTTTTCCATTCCTCGCCTTCTGCGATACGAACGAGATGGTAAGCATGCTTCAAGTCAATTTTGGAAAACACCTTTGCCCGACGGCCGGCGTCAAGGAGGTCGGCAATGAGCGGAAGAGGATAGCGGTCTTTGCGCGTAATGCGGTTAAGTGCGTGGAAGTCGACGCAAAGCCGGAGTTCACCGGACTTCTTCTTAACGAAGAGTACCGGGGCGCCGTGCGGAGAAGTGGACTGACGAATAAAACCGTTGTTGATATTCTTGTCGAGGAACTCGCGCAAGGCCTTCAACTCGAGTTGTGAAAGGGAATAAATGGGACCGGGCGGAGGTACGGCGCCGTTCTCGAGTTCAATTTTGAGGTCGTACGGCCGATGCGGAGCCAGCTTCTCAGATCCCGAGGCGGAGAAAACGTCCGCGAAGTCATGATACTCCGGCGGAAGCCGACTGAGGTCTGGAGGCGATTCATCGACGGAGGCCGAGCGGCCGGTAACCGTAGCGAGAGTGAGGCGGTACATAGTACTGCCCTCGGCGCGAAGCGCACGAGCGAAGGCAGCTGCTCCTATGAAGGAGATCGACGGAGGAGAATCGTCGGCTGGAGGAGCGACAGAAGGTTCCATAGAGGGAACCTGCGGAAATCCGGCGGGAGCCGGAGGCAGATTGTCAGCTAAAACTGACGGAAGAACACCAGACGGAGCCGGTGCGGATCCTACGGAGCTAGGCGAACGGAAAGAGATATGGCCCGAAACCCAATCAATCAACGGATTGTAGCGGGTGAGCCAGTTGTATCCAAGAACGGCAGAGCAGGCGGAGTCCAGAGTTGTGACATAGAATTCGATTGCCATCGAGTCACCAGAAGGGAAGAGAACGTCAAGGTAAACGCACTCAGTAATGACGGACCCGGAGGATCCGTCAAACAGACGGAGGCCGATCGGAGAAACAGGAACGCGCGTGAGATTATTGGTGGTACAAAAAACAGAGTCTATGAAGCAGTGCGACGAACCGGAGTCCACTAGGGCCCGGAACGCGGCGCGGAGGAGCGGAGATCGTAATGAGAGATAAAGGGCATGAGGGTCCATCAAGGCAGAGGCATTAAGTCGTACAAACAAGTCGGCCGCGCGATCCAGACTAGCAAAGCGACCCTCGGGTCGCGCGGAAGGCCGAGAGTCGCTAACTAGTTTCCCGACTTGTTAGCTGAATCGGAAGTGGAGGCGGCCGGAGGAGGTGTCGTTTGGGCGCCGCGGCCGCGGGCACGACGTTTGTCGCACTCGTTGGCCTTGTGGCCGGAATCCCCGCACAACAGGCAAAGGTCGTTATCAATCCGCCGCTTCCGCTCGGACTCCAACAGTTTCCCGTCGGCTCCGAGGAACTTCGCCCAGGGTTTATCAGCAGGAGGCGAAGATTTACCGGGGGATCCACCGGCGTTCCCACCGTTCCCCCCGGACTTCTTCTTCTCCTTGTTGTCACCCTTGGCGTTGTCCTTAGGCGGGGAAGAAGTCTTGCCGGGTCCGGACGGACCCGACTTGTTAGCGTCATTGCGGGGAGGATCGGGTTTACCGGCCGCCGGGTTCCGAGACCGGCGAAGTTTCTGCTCTTTAATCCACTCCCAATGAGAGGCGTCGATAGCCTGAGCGGAGACCTTAAGGAGGTCGAGCGAGGTGGGCTTGCCACCGGGAAGGTCACGGAGCTTGATCTGGATGCGCTCCGGAAGCCCGTCGTAGAACACTTTGCGGAGTGCGACGGAATTCCACCCGGTAAGTTGGGACAGCTTGTTGAAACGTACCAGATACTTTTGAATAGTCTGGCCTTCAGTCATGTGGAGCGCGACGATCTCGTTTTCGGCATCCTGGCGGGGATCGTATGTGCTGGAGCTCAGTGACGAAGTGATCGTAGCTGTCAACCCAGGCGGGAATGTTGTCCGGGTCCGGGTTTACGAGGGCGGGTTCAAACCAGCCGAGAGCATCACCAGTAAGGTATGAAATCATATAATTCACCTTCTGGGAGTCAAGGCGGAACGCCGCCGGGCGATCGCGGAAGTTGAGGACGCCTTGGAAGAGGAACGTCCGGAGTTTTTCCGGATCCTTGCCGTCGAATGTGTCCGGATCCCGTACGCGGGCACGAGATTTGTCGCCATTACCTAGGGACGAGAGTGCTTGACCAAGGCTGGCGCCGAGAGCGTCAGCGAAGTGTTCCATTTGCCCTCGGGTCGTTGGAGAAGGACCACGAGGAGGAACGCCTCCGCCTCCGCCACCACCACCACCTCCGCCACCACCAGGACCACCGGGTCCACCGGGGCCGCTAGGCCCACCGGGTCCACCGGGTCCACTAGGACCACCGGGTCCACCACTAGGGGGTGATCCACCAGATGGCCCTGTGTTACCTGCACGATCCCTAGGAGGCGACCTACTGCGTGAGCGACCATGGGATTGATTTCCGTCACCGCCATTTCCGTCATCTCCACCATTTCCGCCAGAGCCGCCGCCAGCGGCCGGAACGGAAGCGGGAGGAGAATTAGCCGAGTGTCGAGTGGTACGGGAACGACCGCGAGAAGGAGAGCGGGAATGCCGCGGTCTGCGTCGAGTGGCCGGGGATACGTGCCGGGAAAAGACAGCAATTGGGGGTACGGACTCGACTACCGGAAAAACACTGCCCCGGCGGCCCTGGGAAACAGAGTCGGCCGCATGTTCCGGTGCAGTAGCGTAAATTTGTGTAGTGGTGAATGTAGCCATGCCTGATATATGCCCCGCTTGTCGAATAGTGTGAGCGTCCTGGATGAAGCGACTGGAATTGTCGCGGAGTTGTTGGTTATAGGTGGTGCGATCGGTTGGGATTGTGGTATTTGTACGTGGAGCGGGAGACAATTCCCGAAGAGTTAGAGTTTCCGAAGGGGTGCGGCGCTGTGCCCGTAAATCGCGAGCAAGATTGTTCTGTTGCCTGCGAAGCTCGGCTGCACGTTCTTCTGTACTTAGAGCAGCAGTGAGCTTTTTGGACATGAAAGAGCGTAATGAACGGTGAGTTCGAATATACTGTCAAGTGCGGTGTTCCGGATCCGCCGGATTCCGGCGGCGGCCGAGACGGGTTCCGACCGGATGCGGGCTTGGCTTCAGCTCGTGCGCTGCGCCCGTCAATACGCCCGAGGCCCGATTTCCGAAGAGACAAAGACTAGAGGGAGAAGGTAATAGGGAACCAACTAAGTCGATATTCGAACTGAGGCTACTACTTTACAATACTACATATTTATACTAAAGTCAAAATCCGAGAATGATCCGGGAAGTACAATAAAGACAATAAGGGTTGTGAGTCATCCGGAGATGGAGAAGATGTAAGAACAATAAGGACGACATTTAACAATAAGATCCAATAGAGTGGCAAAGATTAGAGAGCCGGATCCGCGGGATAAGTCGGCCGGTGGAATTGCAATCCGGGTCCGGCCGGTCCCGGTACGGGACCTGACACGGGCTCGGGAATTGCACTACGGGCAGCGGCGATGAATTCTTCTGGCAACTGCGAGGAAATGCGGGGCGAATGCGACTCTGAAACTGCATCGTGCGGCTCGAGGTGGCTGAGAAGTGGTGCGAAGTTTGAAGCAACTGCGGGAATCTGTTCGTCATCGGCGAGTGCGATGGAGGGCGACGCGCCCGATGGCGACTGCGAAACGGCTGTGGAAGCGGGGGCAGACGGGAAAAGACTATGATATTGCATGATGCGTGTGCGGAGGTTTGGTCCTTCGACCCAGCGCGGAACGAACAATCCCGAAGGTAGTACAACTTTGCCCTGGATATTTCGGCGGCAAAATCCGGCAGTAATATCAGCGGAGACGTGGGGGCAATGGCGAATGAGATGTGAGGGGTCGCTGCAATACGAGCACGCGAGGGGACGGCGTAGGGATGACGGGGCACTGTGATGCGTAGTCGAGGAGATGTGCGAAACGGGACGCGCTTCGAGCGTACAAAGGACGGCGGTGAGTACTTCGATAAGTGCGGATGTCGCGGTGGCGCAGGCGCAATCGGGAGGCGACGAAGCTGTACAGATGAACGACATTTAAGTGGGACGAAAACGGCGAGGGTAAGTGTGGACGATGGCGGGTACGATTCGTAAACTGCGAGAAATGATGTGGCGACGTCGACGACGAAGTTGGCGCAAATACGGCGATGCGTGAGCAAAATGTAGGCGGGAGCGTGGACGTAGACGAGGGGAACGATGACGCAGCGTCGAAGACGTCAGAAGCGAGAGCGTAGATAAGAAAACGCGTTGAGTCGGCACGTGCGCGGGCGAGAAACGTGGGCCGAGAGCGGAGAAGTGTAGGCGGAGACATAAGACACGTAGCGGGACGAAATGTATACGTGGGCGTAGGCGAAGCGCTAGCGTAAGCGCAGATGGAGCGGGATACGGAGGCGAAGCTGCGGGGACGAAAGTTATGGAAGGACGGGCGAGGACGGAACAGACGGAGACGACGGAATGTGGACGTAGGCGTAGGCGTTGGCGACGCACTAGCGGAAGGCGAAACGGGGTGTGGGAGCGAAGGCGGGGATGCGGAGACAAAAAAAAACGCTGGCGGCGATGTGCGAAGTGTGACGGCGTGGATGTAAGCGCAGGCAAAATGTGGAGGGTGGCGGGTGGATAGGAGGCAGAAAGTCCGAGACAAGTGTTGAAACCCCTCGCGGTGGGCTCCAAAATGACACACCAACCAACCGTACGAGCACGGAAGGAAGGGAATGTGTAGGCGAGCTGGCCGACACTGCTCAAGACTGGGAGCGGCGGGAGCGAGGACGAAAGCGGGAGCGACCACAGCGACGACGAGGGCTGAGGGACGAATGACGAGCCCAAATGCTGCGGAAAAGGGAATCGTATAACGTATAGAATACAGAAGAAGATACAGAATATATAGTGAGAAGAAGAGGGGTGAGTGGAGTGAAATGGAATAGAAAATGAGACTCAGCAGGAACCAGGAGGGTACGAGGCAGTGAGAGGCAGTGGAAAGACAAGGGGCGACAAGGTGCGAGTGAATCGGGGAAAGTACGGGACGGGCGAGACATGGCGGAAGTGAAATGGAGGGCCGTGGGAACGATTCGGCGATCTCGGCGATGCTGCTCTACGAGTGCAGCGCGCAAGCGTGCGCGACACCAGCCAGCGAGGTCTGTCCGAGGAGCCGAAACGCGTACCATCGCAGCGCCGAGCACCTCGCGCCACGAATCCTCTACATGCTCGTCCCCTTCCCCGTCCTCGCCGACTCCAGCGCTCACGAGGCTCGCAAACGCCCGGACTCGCACGCTCACGTCGGGAGAGAAAACTCCAGCACCACCTGGAGGAGTGCGTACCACCAGCAACGCGTAACATCGCAGCACTGAGCATCTCGCGCACCGCGATCCCTCCTCTGCGTGCTCGTCCCCGTCCTCACCGGGCCCAGCGCTCACGAGGCTCGCAACCACCCGCACTCGCACGCTCACGCCACGCTTCCCCTTCATACTCTGTCTGCGAGGGGCCATCGTCGTGGCGATGTGTGCTGAGGATAGCAGCGCCCAGTGATCGCAAGATTCACACCAAGAATAACGCTTGAAAGAAGTAGCCGTGATGGAGAGCATGGCGACGTTGCGGGCGCACCAGAGGCGGTGGACGGCCAGGAAGCCAAGCGGGAGGCAAGCGGTCTGAGGAAAGGGATCACGAGTTAGTATACAGCCGGGAGAGGGAAGAGAGTGTAAGTAGAAGGAAGTCGATGGGTGCTCCTCCAACCAGGACGCAAGGACACGAGGGACAAGAATGGCGGAAACTCACCCGATCACGACTTTCCGGACGCGTACCACCTAGCCGCTGCTCCGTTCCACTTCCTTGCCTTGCCTTGCCCCACCGTTCCCCGCACACCGCACCCACGGCCAACGCTAACCGCCAAGAAAATCGGCGTCGCTGCTGCTGAGCAGGGTAAGACTCACGCAGTGTAGAGAGCGGCGAGCGTAGGCGCGTGTGGGTCCTGGAGATTCGATGAGGATGAGAACGGCTTGAGTTAGATAAGCCGTGCGTTGCGGAAGAGCCAGTCACTGTACGTCGTCGTTATCGTTGTCAATATCACACGCGCCGTGGTCTGCCGCCGCCGCAGATGCAAAGGCAACCGCCGCAGAAAAGCTTTATAATCAGCCGCTTAGCATGATGCCACCGGTAGCTCGAATACTAGAGGCGTCGGGCGCGGTGGGTCAAAAAAAAGGGTGGCAAACATCGCGAACGTCCACAACTTTTCTTTCTTGAAATCCTTCCGGAAGGTTTGAACGTGAGAGCAACTCGTTTCATTGAAGGCTTGCTTGTTGACAACGTTCAAGGCAGTGGACTGAGTAGTGGTGAAAGAGAGCAGGCACCGCCACTGATGCGGTACTCAACAGAAACCTCGACGCGACTTGCTCGTTCCTTCTCTTCCTCTCAAGACAATATTGCCCTCAATTTTCTTTGTGCTTTTATTTCTCAAAGGATCAGCTTCTTTGAGACCTGCGCTCGGCGACGCGTCCCCGGAGTCCTTAAAATTGAAGAAGTTAGTCGCAGTAGTAACTTTGGAGAGCACTCGGGCCCGTGCTGTTTGTTATAACCCTTCTACAGTCCAGTCCGTGACTAGTGGTCGAGAACGTTCAAGTCTCGCAGCCCTTGGCCCGCCTCAGATCCTTGAAGTCGTTTTCTACTACTATTTCCGCGGATAATATTACTCTTTGCGCAGAGTCACATCTCCATCTCTGAGTCCTTGAGAACTTCGGCGAAAGAGTTCCGAGTCTGTTGGAGAACTGACCCAGGACTTTACAGTGCGCCTAGGTACGTAGTGGCCCCTTACAGATTATCTTATTCTGACTACTTTCAGTCTTCTTTCACCCTAAGGAGCGGCGAAGACGCTCCCATTGTCACCTGAAACTCTCATCCTCTTCACCTAAATTTTTGTTAGACGACCCACTCGAAGACGCTACGTTGCCATCGCCGTGTCACAATCCCAGTTTTAGGCCGCCAAAGTTCTTCCCCGACACCCGAAGTCCCGATAATCCACATTGGCAATGAGGCCTCGCCCCTGGGTAAGTAATTTCGTCTTCGTCCCGGGATCTCCTCCCATCCCTGGTGCCGACGTCCTCGCTCAAGCCACTTTATTATAGACCAGATCGGAAGTCGACCCGATCTAACCACTGCGAGATTCGACCTCGTCCTCATCGAACGCGCAAAGGCTCCAGGTGCTCCTAAGAGGTCCGCCTCTCTTGTTCTTTTCCCTCCATTTTAAGACAAAACTAATCTCGTCAGAAGGGCCAGCGCGGACCATACATGCAAACGCACGCGGTTCTGGGAGGATATCCCTCTCCCAGACCTGATCCGCCGTCCGCCCTCAGCTTCAAATTCGCATCGAAGCGCTTCAATTCCCTCGCCCAGAAGGACACTTTATCGCGATTGCCGGTCTGCAGACACGCGGCAGCAGCTTGCCTCCAGAGTCAAGATGTTCCTTCGATGTTCGGCCAGCGCATTCGATGTGCTGCCAGGAGGCGTATCGGCCACTGGAATTGCTTGACGTGTGGATAGATAAGAAATACTGACTATGAGCTGGTTAGACGACGATTCCTGCCTTAGACTGCTGATAACGGTATTCCTGCTCAAACGGCCGATGCCCACATTCCTGCTACTCGTCGGACCGCTGATACGCATATACCTACTTAGGTGGAGACATCGGTGAACGCGCTGTAGGACGCGGTGTCGGTGAAGGCGGAAGTGTTGGTGAGCAACTATAATCACAACGCTATTCCCATTGACCTAATTAGCTGTTTGCGCCCCAGACACGTTAGCTTGAGGACTAAGAGACGTGGAAGATTAATTTGTCTCGGCATTTACCCGTGCATCACGCGTGGCGTACTGCGCGGTGAGGTGACCTGCATCCGCTGCTTGACATTGACATTGACAATGATAAAGGTTACTGTGTGGGATTGTGCCCGCATTGAGACCTCCGCAGTTCTCGAGGGAACAACATTCTCATGTCGTCTTGATTCACGACTGAGCTTGGGTTAATCCTAGCCACCATGCGTCTTTTCTGGAGGCAATCCGCCGCTTTGTTTTGGAAAAACTGGATCGTGCTTTCCAAGCATCCTTTCGTGCGTCTCTACCTTCATAGTTGCAAATTCAGCGCGCTAAAGTCATTTCTTCCCAGCTCAACGTTCTTCGCTGCTTTCTATTCCCGGTGGCATACGGCGTGCTTCTTGCTGTGGCGAAACGGTGTGGCCCTTGAATTTACTCGGAAATTGCACCGCTGAAGCATTTTCGTCGGATAGCTTCTTGTTCAAGCCCAATAATGCAAGTCTCGCTTGGAAGGTTTATGGCTAGTATTTACTGACGTTTTGCAGTATGGAATCGGAAATCCAATCCCCGTCTATTCTCTACAGCGACAGTTTCACCATGCGGGAACCTTGGTATGGGCGGACGCGACAGACGGCAACAGCCAGCCTTCTCCAACGGACATTATGGCTCAAGTGACAACCGGATTTTCAGCCTCCCAGCTCGGCGCCGTCAAGCAAGCATCTTCAGCCTCCGAGCTGCCTTTCGAATGCCCCCAGAACTTCAATGGCTTCTCCGAGTGTTATGCGGGAGTCGTGTTCTACGATATACCGGCAGACCCGACAAGTCCAATCAACTACACCATTCTCGCAGACTCTGGCCTTTTCCACATCGATGTCGTGCGGCACACCAGTGACTTTGAGACCAGGGTGCTTCCGCTCCAGTGGGCTGTGGATCAAGTGCGTATTGCATGTCAGACTAGTGCTGCGTGATTGGCACTTAGCGTGCTGCGCAGGCCATCATGAAACTGCGGACGGGTGCCACACCGTCAACCCCGCTGGAGTGGCCATTCACTAACGAGACGAGCGAAGAGCAAGACAAAAGGACCCGACTCAGTACGCTGTGTGCTCTTTACCGCCCGCTGATCGCACTCACACGACCCAGGTTTCATCCGTGGTATTCGAGAACTGATTGTTATTGCTTTGTAAGTCAGACTCGTCACCCCCAATCGATGTCATTGACGCAAAGGTTAGCTTCATATGTTTCATTGGGATCGCATACCAGCTCCCCGGCGCAGTGGCCGGTGACCGCGCGAACCAAGTGACGGCGCACATGAAAGCCATGGGTCTGCTGGATTCCGCCCGCGTCACCTCCTGGCACTTGAGCAACAGTCTGGTTTATCTTCCGGCCTGGATCATCGTAGCCCTCGTCTGGCGCTCGCAAATTTGGGTGCTCACCAACGTACTGCTGATTCTCGTCGTGCACATCCTTCTCGGCCTCACACTCGCCAGTTGGTCGTTCTTCGTCGCCGCTCCATTTGGAAAGAGTCCTCAGCTCGCAGCTGTATTTTCGATGTTCCTGTCCATCTTGTTCGCCATTCTCGCGTTGGTCCTCAAAGGAGGTGCGTTTCCGTTTCGCAGCATCAGCGCGGCCAATTATAATTAATCCTTCGATGTATGTAGTGGGGACTGGTGTGGCGTTCCTTTTCACGATTCTCTTCCCACCTGGTTTCTACATTTTCGCGAATCGTGCGATTAGTGGGTATGAAAACCACAGTCTGCCTACGAACGTGCTCAAAGGGGATCCCGACCGTAACATCCAGCTCCTTACGATAATCATCGCTGGCATAGTGAGTGCTGCGCCTTCCTCTATCTAGATCTTTATCTGAATCATGCCATCTCCAGATCGACGTATTCCTATGGCCATACCTGGCGTGCCTTTGGGAGCGGCGACTGTACGATGCCAGAGAGCCGTCGACCTTGCGTTCGTGGAGGTGTTGGGGCCGCCGCAAACGTGAAATCCTGAACATCCCTTCCGACGTCGCGGTCTCTATTCAGGGGCTTGGAAAGACGTTCAATACGTCCATGTTAAACCGCAAAGGGGGGGACGTAACGGCCGTGTCCAATCTCACTTTCGATGTCCCCCGGTTAGGTATTTTCGTCCTCCTCGGATCGAACGGGTTAGCCACATCCATGATTGTTTATCTCCCACTCACTCACTACTGCGCATAACATCCAGTGCCGGGAAATCGACAACGCTCTCTGTCGTTGGCGGACTCACGGGCCGCTCCTGCGGCGACATCGTCTTCGAGGGAGGCGTGCGGAAGCCCCCGCGCGGGACTCTCGGAATCGTGCCGCAGAAGAACGTGCTGATTCCCGAGCTGTCCTGTCTCCAGTCGCTACGCGTGTGGCGCGCGGTGAAGTGGTCGAGCAACTCTGCGGCGGATGAGGATTTGGAGCAGTTGTTGCGTGACTGCGACCTGGAGAGTAAGATCCATTCAAATGCGAACACGCTCTCGGGTGGGCAGAAACGGAAGCTGCAGCTCGCTATCGGACTGGTCGGAGGCTCGAAGAGTATGTGGATTTGATAAGCAGGTCTGAATTAATGCACTGACATTCCGGGTGTATATAGTCGTACTGGTGGATGAGGTTCGTTTCCGTCTACATGACCTTTACTTGTTTGGAAATTCACTCTGCTTCCAGTGTACCTCAGGTGTAGATCCACTCTCGCGTCGAGCCCTGTGGCGAACTCTAATCTCCGTCCGACAAGAGCGCACGGTAATCGCACCTCCCTCAGGCTCCACATCGTTATCATCCCACCTGATGCCCTCCCCCCCTGCCCAGATTATATACACCAGCCATTTTCTCGATGAAGTTCGTGATCAGTCACCGACGAGGGGTTCAGACGCTTACTTCCTGGTTTTTAGGCAGATTTGTTGGCCGATAACATAGCCATTCTGGCGGCGCCCGGTAAACTGGTAGCCTCAGGGTCCCCGGTGGCCTTGAAGCGCGACTTGGGTGAAGGCTACACTGTCCAGGTGTCCCTCCCGCTTTCGGATAACTTGGAGAAGACGGGTCCACCCAACGAGCTTCTCCAGCATATCCGAACGCTCGCCCCGCACACCCACATGTCGCTTGCGTCTCTCCATCAGCCGCTGTACCACCTCAAGTCCAAGGATACGGTAGTTGTGGATCAAGTCCTCCAACTGCTTGACCGGGAGTCGGAGAAGTACTGCATTGCGTCGTACGACGTCTTGGGGACCTCTATCGAGGACATTTTCCTTGAACTAATGAAGAAGGAAGATGCAAGCGAAAACGAAAATCCGGTGAATACGGAAGGGGAAGGGGTTGGCGAGGCCGAGAAGAGTTTGACTCCCCGTTTGGCTTCGGT
Source organism: Mycena haematopus (assembly GCA_029281435.1). NCBI lineage: Eukaryota > Fungi > Basidiomycota > Agaricomycetes > Agaricales > Mycenaceae > Mycena > Mycena haematopus. The sequence goes on along the minus strand of JARJCV010000173.1, from coordinate 9,455 downwards.
CGACGAATCAAAACCTGCGGCACTCAATCTAGCAACAGGCCGCGCGACTTCGCCCTTCCGACAGGCCTTGGCCATTTTCTACAAGAGATCTCTCATCTTCCGCCGCAGCTGGCTCACGCCCTTCCTCGCTGTCATCATCGCCATCGCGGGCTCCACCATCCCTTTAGTCTTCATCGCTGGACGTTCAGAGTCTTGCGTAAAAACATTCGACGTTACTGGGACCGATATATTCTTGTTCCCACCCACATCCCCTCTGCTCGCTTTTTACCTCGGGTCACAGTCGAGAGTCTTGGACTCCCCACCAGGAATTATCGAAAGCTTGGGCAATCTGACTGCTCTGAGTGGCTTGGCAGTGGCGAACCTCACTGCCTCTACAAACTCGACGAACCTGGGCAACACAAGTGCATTGCAGCCCTTCAGTGTCTTGGATCTTCCCGACAACGCGACATTCGTCAGTACCATCCAACAAAATTTCCAAAATATTACCACCGGTGGCGTATCCTTCAACGCTGCCTCAGGCAACATCCTGGTCGCATGGGAGGCTACAGCTCCTGGATTATTGGGCCCGACGATGCTTAGTCTCGCCAGCAATATTCTTCTCAATCACGCACTAAACGCTTCTGGCCGCGCCAGCGTCCTCCCGACACTGATCTTACCCTCTTACGAATCGTTCCCCCCAGTCGACGGTATGGCTTGACTTGTTGTTTTATCGTCCCCTGGCTGATGTAATGAGACTCTGCAGCTGGTACACTCTTCGCGCTGAAGTGGATCGCATTCTTTGGTGCGGTTATGGTATGTTCTTTTGACCTGTTTTATATTCTCCTCTCATGACCCACCGCTCTGCAGTCTGTATACACGGCCTTCTTTGCGCTGTACGTGTCGAAAGAGCGGCGGTCGTCCGTGCAAGCCATGCAATTCAGCAACGGTCTGCATAATCCGGTCGGCCTGTGGCTGGGACATCTCGCTTTCGACACCATCTTCACTTTGATCATGTCGACCATCGTGATTGTAATCTTTGCCGCAGTGTCCCATCAGTTCCACGGTCTTGGTTTCTTCGTACGTGGTCCAACGTATCTCTTCGTCTTTGACACTGAGCTCGGTCGTAGTGGCTGGTGATGGTGTTATATGGAATTGCTGGGACGTTATTCGCGTACTGTGCTTCGTTGGTGGTGACATCCCCTCTGGCTGCGTTTGCCGCCGTTGCTGGCTATCAGTTTATTATGTTCATTGTATTTTGCCGCCTTTACTGTCTAGAACGTGTCTCACATTGACTTCATCTGTTTTTCAGTTGTACATCGCTTCCTACATGCTCGTACTCACGTACGCGAAGACCTCGGATGCGAATCGTTTGATCAGTATCATCCACTTTACACTCTCCGTCTTGTCTCCTGTTGCCAGTGTCGTGAGTACAGTGAAACTTGCCAGTTCACTCGACCCAACTCATTTATTTCAGGCAAGAGCAGCACTCGTGACTGTCAACCTGTTCTCGCTTCTTTGTAATGGCACCTCAACAAAGCTGTCGACATCTTGGATGAGCTCAATAATGCGGTATGGTGGTCCAATCGCCTACCTTATCGTATACTCCTTCTGCCTTCTCGCCTTCCTCGTCTGGGTCGACTCCGGTTCCCTCCTGCCTCAGAGGTTCCGAGAACGCAGCACAGTTTCCGTGTCGCAGGTCGATCGGCCAGTGAGAGAGGACGTGGTCTTGGAGGCTCGTTCCGCCGCGCAGTCGGACGACCCGCTCCGTGTCCTGGATGTGACCAAAACCTTCGGCTCGAACACAGTCGTCAACGACGTCAGCTTCGGGGCCTCTCGCGACACCATCTTTTGCCTGCTCGGCCCTAACGGCGCTGGCAAAACGACTATCTTTAACGTGATTCGTGAGTTTTCTTCTTTTCTGTTTTTGCTTGTGGTTTACTTAGTTATGCCATAGGCGGCGACGTGGTTCCTGAGTTCGGAGACGTTTTGATCCAAGGAACGTCCGTGGTAAATCATCCACGCACGGCTCGCGCGTCTCTCGGAGTCTGTCCTCAGTTTTCTGCCATCGACGCCCAACTATCTGTCCGCGAACATCTTGACATCTACGGCCGACTCAAAGGCTTGCTATCCGAAGAGCTGACTAGCAGCGTCGAATCGCTAATGCTGGCAACTGGATTGCACATGTACGCCGATCGACTGGCAAGCCAGCTTAGTGGGGGCAACCAGAGGAAACTGTCCCTTGCTATTGCATTGATAGGGAATCCTGCGGTCGTGCTCATCGACGAGTTCTCGACTGGGATCGATGCCAAGAAGAAGCGAGAAATGTGGCGCACCCTGCGGACGGTGGCTGTGGGCAAGGTATTCGTGATAACCACCCACGCTATGGAGGAGGCTAGTGCGCTCGCCAACAAGATCGGCATCCTTGCTGTGCGGCTACTTGCCATCGGCACCACCGAGTCGCTCTCCGCACGTTATGCCACGTATGAAGTACACTTCACTTGTCGCACCCGCGAGGACGTCACACGTGCACAGACTCTCATGTCTGCGATTCCTGGCGCCCGCATGGCGGATGACGTCGCCACTCGTTTCGAGGTGCCGATCGAAAAAGACAACGGGCTCACCCTCGCGAAACTGTTTCACCTGCTTTCGGCGCAAAGTGACTTTTCTGAATATACAGTAGAGAAGGCAACGCTGGAGAGTGTGTTCTTGAAAGTGATTAGAGAGAATAACGTGCAGGAGGAGGGTCACGAAATACATAGGCGGCGACGCTGGTGGCTCCCTTTCTGGCGGTGATTCTGTGTCAAGTGTTATATATTCAGTTCATGTATTACTTGCAGTGGCAACAATGCTCAGGATCCTATGATATCTGGAAAATAGTAGTGAGGAAAAAATCATCATCATCATAAGCTGACTCGGACGAAAGTCTGCAATCTCCTCTTTTGTACCGTACGACCACGCCGAGCGCCTCGCGCGCCACGATCCCTCCTTTGCATGCTCGCCCGTCCTCACAGACCCTAGGACTCACGAGAACTCGGCAGCGAATCTGGAAGCGGAGCGAGGGCAGCGGCCCAGGACGGGGTCATGACCGTCACAGGCACAAGAGGTCTGGTGATGTTGTCAATGACGGCGCCAGAGAAGTCTTGTGGAGCGAGTGCCTTGGGGCGCGCGGGAGATGGTCGAGGCCGTGCTTCTCCTGCGGAGTGGAGCTTGCCTGCTGGGCCCGAAAATCCGACCCAGCAGAACTTGAGATATGTCGGATTTTTAACCAGTTCAGAAAAACCACCCAGGTAAGCTTCTAATTCCTGCATCTTCATTATATTGCTCCAATTGACCCCTGGTTTTCGTCGAGTCGCTGATTCTTCATCCCGCGATGCCATATCTTAGTATCTATTCCTGGTCAGAATCCGGGCCATTGTTCAAGTCAAATACGTACGAGGGAACTAATGGAGATGGAAATTGGATCGGTAAGCGGTTCTCAACTATGCTCACTAGGTTGGAATACCCAAGAAAAAAAATACCATATATGTAAACTGTTCTAAACACAGTGTTTTCGACGGTTTAGATAACGTTTGCGTTCGATTCGTGGGGCTGTAAACGAGCAACGAATGGTCGGTGCCATTTAGTGGTCTGACTGTGATGTCTCTCACCCCACTTCTACATGACATCGACATTCAATATTCAACCACCGGCACATCTAACAGACCAAAAAATCAGAATGGCGTCAAATGGCGTAGCCATGGGTTCTTTGCATCGCGGTATAAAAGCAGTAAAGGTTGGACTGAAAAATTATCCAGAGAGCAACCTTTGGAACTTCCTAACAAACTTTCATCCTTGCTGCCTCCACTTATTCCACAATGTTCGCTCTCCGTTTCGCGCCCCTCTTCCTGTTCGCTGCGAGCTTCGTCTCCGGCGCCGTCGTCGCCGAGAAGCGCGCCTCGACCGCGAGTGTTGAGACCGTGTTCAACACTCTTAAGGCGTCTACCGACACCATCCTTCCCCAAATCAGTACGCGCCGCTGTCCTTATGCAGTTCAGCGTTTCGTTCACTGACAGAACTCACTCGCAGCCTCGCACGTTTCCGGCGGCACTGCGTCCGACGCCACGGTGACTCCTCTCATCGCGAAGCTCACCAGCGCCCTCAACACCGCCAGCCTGTCTCTCGCTACACTCCCCCCTGCCGAGTCCCGCAAGCGCCAGTCGGATGCAGATGTTGCCGCCCTCCTCGCTGGTGTCGTCACTGTGGGTTTATTCATTCAAGCTATGCAAATGTGCAATTCAACTTGAGGTGTAGGACATCACCACGACCCTCGAGCTCCTCACCGTCGAGCTTGTCCCCGTCCTTGACGTCCTCCTCGTTAGCGTCGACGTCGCGCTGAACCAAGTTCTGGTCGGCGTTGATGTTGTCTTGACTGGTGTTGTGACCCTCGTATCGGGCCTGTACGTCCTTCCAGTCGTCCCAATCCCCTCGGCATTTTTTCTGACGTTTTCTGTTCGGACAGGCTCGTCAGCCTCGGTGGTGTCCTGGACACGCTCGGCCTCAGCCTCATCCTTCTCACTCTCGGCTTGTAAATGGCTGGAGTAGGACCACGGTCAGCAGATGATATGGTTTTCGGCAACAAATGTCTCTTTTGTTTCTGTGTGATACGGTTTATCTTCGAAGCGATTTGTGTTTTACAGCTATTTGCGGAACATAAGGCGCGGATCAAATTTTTATCAAAAACAGTGATTTTCACTAATGCCCCTCCAATTCGCTCAATTCTTGCCCGAATGTCTTCAAACCTTGACTAAACAATGAGAAATGACTTTATGCAGTGCTTAGGGTATGTGTGAGATTTATTTTACCTAGCCGACACGTCCAAATGGGGCAACAGATGATTTTCAGCTATTGCCCCTATATCGTGAGCATTGTCTTTCAGTTTCCAAAAATTGTGTCTTGGAACAACTTATACATATATACTACATTGCTTAGGATGGTATATAACCTGCAGATCTGTTTTACTATGGTGATCCATGAGGATTTCAAATATATATTAAATTTGAATGTTATTTCATACCATACACCTCGACATATAACATTGAATTGAACCCTAAGCAATGTAATATCTTATTGAGAAGACATTCAGAGATTTTCAAGAAATCTTGGGCACTATCTCCAGAGATAGAGGGGCAACGGCTGAAAATCGTCCGTTGCCCCATTTGGACGTGTCGGTTAGGTAAAATAAATATCACACATACCCTAAGCACTGCAGAAAGTCATTTCTCATTGTTTAGTCAAGGTTCGAAGACATTCGGGCAAGAATTGAGTGAATTGGAGGTATGAAGGCCGTTACTGGACAAAAGGGTATTTTTTTTGTTCCGGGGTCCAGATCTCTCGGGATCCCTAGAGAACTCTGGAGAACTCACGAGATCTCGCGAGATCCTACAAGATCCCGAGAGAACCCGACAGATTTCAAATGTTTTTTTTGAGTTCTCGACATCAGTTCGAGATCTCGAAGTCTCTGCAGATCTGGAAGCCTTCAAAAACAGTAGATGACCACAGTCGAGATCTCACGGGTTCTTGACAAACAAACTTTCGTTTTTTGCAAAGATAAGGTCGGATCTCACTGTTGCAATGTCTAATAGGCTCCCCTCCTGCACATGGCTGGCCTCGTCATGTCGCACATTCTTGGCATCCGTCCACATCCCGCCGCCGATCCAGCATGCTACCCATCAATTGGACGCCCACCTCGCACATTTCTCTTTGCATCGTCTTTCTCTTTTCATCTGTCACTCACTTCTTCTCCTCGTCTGTCGTTACTTCTCCACCCACCATGTCCAGCACTCTTTCTGCGCGCGGTCAGTGTACTCAATGCACCGCCTGTGCGGCTTGGCTGGCTCTGGATCTTCACCCATTCACCCGTATGACCATTCCCCGAGATGCAAGTGTTACATTTCCCTCTGTATTCTTTGCTCAGAGGCGGTCTTAGATTCCATCTTCTGCCCAAGAACAGTGCGCTGGTTGCTTCCATCCATGGGTTTCACATTCTGGTCGTTCCCAGCCCCAGGATCCGCATCGGAAAGGCACCTGCATCGCGACCCGGTGCGGTGGGTTCATATCGGCCAGCGTACGTTGGCGTTCTCTCACACTATCAGAATATTAGTGATTAAAAAGCATCCCAGCCCAACCACCCTTGGGATCCCCAATGCCGATGTGAATGTGGTGCGCCATGGCTCTCTCATGCCCCGCCAGAGTTTGTTCCTCCTTACCTACTTCAATCACGGTGTCTCACTTATCCTGGCACCCGTTCATAGACATCTGACATTGCAAGCGCCGGCAGAGCTTTCCTCCCAAGTTCCGCCTCAGCCACAGCACCCCGCAGCTCTACCTGCAGCCCTCCGCACGGGACAGCCCGTCATGGATGCCTTTTCTGGGGTTCCTGCTGCCAGTGAACGCAACGTTGGAACCCAACGTAGTGAGAGCATCGCCCACAGCTTGGCTGCTGGTCCTTTTGCTACTCTTCGTGGTCACAGCGGCTCGCGGCGAGCATATCCAACCACCGTGACTGACCCACGGGTCGAAACCACCGCCAGCCGGAGGAGCATCAAGCATGGATCATCTCTGCCTTCGCTGTGGTCCTCCTGGGACACCACTCGCCCTGGAGCCACCCAGAGTTCATCGCTCTTCAGGAAGGCTTCAACCTTGGGCAACATTTTACGGAGGTACGTATGTGCTCTTTGTGGATAGCTTTGCAACTTATGACTCTCTCGTAGAGCATTCGCCAGCAGAACGCCCGCCCTTTCTTGGTCACTCTCTACGACCGACGTATCCGTGCAGTTGACGATGTCATCACCCACCTCAAATATCTTAATCCGCTCAGACCCAGGAAAACCAGCGCATACTTTGTCAAGCTGTTTCAACTTCGTCTGAAACGCTATGCCCATGGCCGGGGACATCCCAATGGTGTACGGTGCCTGAATGTTACGGAGGAGGAGTTCCAGCTCTGTCGCAACGATCCCTTGCTTCGCGCCAACCTGATATTACGTGGTGGTTCCGACTCTGATATGCGCCCGATGGAGCCGACATGGAGCATCAACGACCGTTTTCTGTACTGCCTGTCTACCTATTATTCACTCACAGCGCCTCCAGTTCAAGTTCCACGCTACTGGATTCAAGGTACTATTGGTTTATGATCATAAGTGTTTACGATGCTTAGCTCTCACCAGGAACGAATGCTCGGTACACCACTTCATTTTCACACGTGTTTTTACAATGTAGACGTCTATCTCGACCTGCACCTTCGCGATCTTCTTTTGGAACCGCTTCCTATGAGCCCCAACCGATCTACAAAGTTTGAGCTGTGGCTCCACTCACAGTTACTTGATCGCCAGCATAATACCATTTAGCGTGGCCTTATGCACTCAAATTAGTTCGTAGACAGCGTCCCAAAAAAAAACATCTACCTCTGCACCGATAATCGGTTTCACTGTCTGAAACGTGTTTCCACATAGCTTAGCTACAATCAGTCTGCAGATGGAAAAAAATGTCGATCAGCACCCTCCCACTTCCCATATGAGCACCTGATAACGCACTGCTTGACTGGAAACCTTTATGCCCCCACGTAGAGCTTCCAGGAATAGAGGACGGTCCGAGCCCACTCGTCGTTCTTCTCGAACAAGCCGTCCACCTGCTCGTGCAGATGCACCTGTGAGCTATGCTCTTCCCGCCACCGAAGAGGATGACTCAAGCTCCGATTGCGAGATCATTGGGTCGACGAGTCCATTCAGAGAGCTTGCCCCATCTCGTCAACGCGCAGCCGGTCCCTTGGGGCCATATACCTCCGATTTTGCAGCCACACAGAGCGGCTTCCTCAGTGCCCTCATTTTCCGTGCAATCACATTCAACACCGATTTTTTAGCAACTGCGCGGATGCGATACACAGATCATGAAGATCTTGCATCTGTCATGAAGCATTCCGCTGCACGATTCACTGCCGAGCATGGTCGTAACCCTACACCCGCATTTTTCTGCAACAGTTCTGCGTATGGGCCACACAACGCTGGCAGGACTGTTAACCTTGCCGCTATATACGGCCCGCTGGTTGCCACAGAAAATATTGCAGCGCAGCTTGCCTCCACAGATGCAGCGAGCATTCCTTTCACTGCATTCTGGGACTGGTTGAGAGGGTCAGTCAACGGACGAGTTCGCTTCTACCAACTGGGCTCACTGGGGTCCTATCTCCTGGCGGCCGATTATACCTACACGAACGCTCGACTTGTCCAACCACCGACGATAGAGGAGCTTGGCGCTATCATATGTTGGTTGAACAAAGGTGCCGTTCGGGGTTTGGAGCTTCTGAACCTGATCCCAGAGCGCCAGAAGGGCGGAAAGAAGCCTAAATCCTCGACCCCCGACGCTTGCATCGAGGGGTTGAGAATTGTTTACAACACGATATATGAACATTGGCCACCGGAGGTGAGACAGGAAGTCCAGTTTGATCTTGTTATGATTGAACATTCGCTATGCAAACTGGCTCGGGCTCTGGGAAAGAACAAGTTTTCCTTTTAGTTAATTTACATGTGCTTTATATACATGTTTTCCATTATTTCATGACTTGGTGTTTGGGATGAGAACGATTTATTGATAAAATTCATTACAAATTCTAAAGGCTTCGATCCAGACGCGCTTTCGTACATGCATGCTAAGAGATGTTGTATCTACAATGGCCGCAAGGGTTTCATCAAGGTATCTGATCTGCTCTGCAGAGAACACGGAGTGGGGTGGCTCACAGGGCACGTCTGAAAGATCCTGGATGCCGGGTGCAAAGGGGTTGCGATCCTCCCACTCCTGTGGGTTTTGCATGAGATGGTGTCGCATCAGTGTGGGGTTGTCGATCACGTCCCAGTCGATGGCATATGTGGAAGGATCCTCGACTGTCTCATCCGGTGGTTCGATGAAGCGCTCAAGGCCTCGAGGGCCGTCTTGGATCATGCTGAAAAGGAAAATGTCCCGAGGGGACCGTGTGCGTTCACCCCGGATCTGGAGGTCGTGCGAGTTCCAAGCATCGGCCCACTCCTGAGCATCCGTGTTGATGCTGTCAAGGAACAGGTGGTGAAGCAGCCAGATGTGGACCTCGGTGGATGGGTTTAGGCCGTGATTGACTTCCAAATCTAGAAAGAAGGACTTCCACTTGTATCCAAAGCCGTGCGTGACATCGTACCAGAGACGTTCTATGCGAGTGTTGTTAACGCTCCTGTGAAGCAATGAAGTCGAGGTCTGACCGGATACCATTACTGATGCCCGTACCTGCCCCAGATATATGACTCGCGCCCTGCCCTACGCTCTTGCTCCATCATCACTGCAACGAGAATGTTTTCTGTGCCGTGGTCGCCTCGTACACAACTGGGGAGACCGTGCAGCGCGACTGCAGACTCAAACAGGGAGAGGACAGTTTCGGCACGGTTGTTATTGCTGACCTGTTGAGACGGCGTGACACACAA